>CM053786.1:3660000-4192500 GCA_028749045.1 Cupressus sempervirens
ACGTAAAGAATACATGTTACAACATTTAATTAATAAAAGTTTTAATTATAATCTAACATAACTTGATTATAATATATACAAACATAAAGAATGTTCATCATGTATATTTGAACATGTAAAGCTCTTATATATAACTTAAATTTTAACTATTAAACCTTAATGGTAAACAATAGTCCTAAATACTAAACCTGGTCATAATCCTAACTGCAAAACCCTAAATTTCATAAATTATAACCCCTAATCTTAGATGCTCAACCATAACTCCTAAATTTCAATTTGAACTGTAGACCTAAATGATAAATCCCAACATTAAATAGTATTTAATCATAATACTTGATCCTAACTTTAATTATAAATATTAAAACTACATGTTAAAACCATAATCCAAAATCTTATCCCTAATACAAATCCTAACCCTCTAAGCATACTAAAATAACAATGATGTAAACCCATACCCTAACCCTCTTTAAACGATACTTCTAACAATGATGTAAACCCATTTAACCTAGATCTAACCCTTTAATCATAATCATAAACCATAAATGTTAAACCATGACCCTAAATACTAAACCCTAACCTTTTACACTATGATCCTAAAATGATAGATTTAAATGCTAAATTGTGATTCTAAAAGAATACTTAGATTTTAATGTCTGAATCTAAGTATATAATTAACTATATAATATAATTCAATGACATGTCTTAAGGGTAGATCCTAAATTATACATATACAAGAATGTAGATTAATTTTCATATCTAGGTATGAATATATAACATACATGTACATCCAATACCTAACCCTAACCATTATCCAAACCCTAACCCTAACCTTGATCTTAAAATTTAATTTCTAAACCCAAGATTATAAATGATAATAAATATCCCTAAATCATAATGTTGAACGAAATCATAAACTTCATATGCTAAGTTCCCTTATCCTAAATTCTTAACCATGGACCTTAATATTAAACCCTAAATTTAATGCTATTTAATAATATGGAAGTTTGTATAAACCCTAACAATGTCATAAGGTCTTAAATCCTAATTATAACCTTTACACTAAAACCCTATTTCAAAACCTAATTGAGGCCTACCTTACATAAAATTAAAACAAGTTGACCCTAATCATAAATTGTTAAAAATTACATTTGAGATACATGCACATACATTTAAACACATGTATGTTACATGAAGTATGACCCTTGTTAAAAATGATATATATATGTAACCCAACTTGAAACCTAAACCTTGAAACATTATCCTTTAAGAGTAATATAAATAATTTATTACCCTTTAATTGAATTAGTATTTAGTGTCATGGTTTAAGAAATTTATGGTCATTGTTAGAAGTATGGTTTAAAGAGGGTTAGGGTATGCGTTTATATCATTGTTAGTTCAGTATGGTTAGAGGGTTAGGATTTATATTAGGGATAAGATTTTGGATATTTTAACATGCAATTTTAATATTTATAATTAAAGTTAGGATCAAGTATTATGATTAAATACTAGATTTAATGTTGGGGTTTATCATTTAGGTCTATAGTTCAAATTGAAATTTAGGAGTTATGGTTCTGCATCTAAAATTAGAGGTTATAATTTATGAAACTTAGGGTTTTGTAGTTAGGATGATATGACTAGGTTTAGTATTTAGGACTATTGTTTAGCATTAAGGTTTAAGAGTTAAAGTTTAAGTTATATATATATATATATAAGATCTTTACATGTTCAAATATATGATGTACATTCTTTATGTTTGTATAAATTATAATCAAGTTATGTTAAATATTGTACTTAACTTAAAAATATTAATTAAACGTTATAACATGTATTCTAAGTTAGGTCATACATGTTCTAAGTTATATGTTCTTATGTATGTACATCTGTATGTTATATTCTTACCTATATGCAAATTAATCTCTAAGCTTCATGTGTTATTGATTATCTAGGTCCAGATGTATGTTGTATGTTCAATTACATACATGTGTATAATTTTCAATTTTAAAAATAAAAAATTGAGTGTACAGTACATAGTTTAGTGAGCTTCATACATTTCTACAAATATGGCTTCACATAATCAACTTGATGCGGCTCCTAGTGTAGCACCTGATGTAGTTCCTACTGTGGCACAAGATGATGTGGTTCCTGTTGGAGCACTTGATATTTTTCTTGATCTAGCTCCTCATGCAGCTTGTGGTGGGGCTTGTGGTGGGACTCATGGTGTACCTCGACATAGGGCTCATCATGCAGCTCATGTTTTGGCTCTTGGTGCGGCTCTAAGTGGTATAGATCCTGCCATGGCTTCTGGTGTAGCTCTTGTTCAAGGTCAGGTTGCACCTATAGCTCCTGTTGGAGGTCCTACTAAACCACCTCCATGCATTGATATTGATACTTTATTTGCATTTTCAGAGTAGGAGGTTGCTAGATTAATACACTCTATATCGACCACTAATGATGGTCTTTATAGAGACATATGTACTACGATATGTAGGAGTTTACAAGATTTGACAGCTAGGTTTAGAGCTCACCATTCATTTACTCCTACCGTATTAGCTTCCATATCTAGGGAGCTTAGGGTTGAGGTTTCAAGAGATGCATCTTTTGATGATGTCAAGAGGGTAGCCCCCAAAGACATCATCTAGAGAGAGTTCTTTCCAATGTATGAGGGAGCACAGGGTAAGGTGAGAGGCTATAGAGTCACATAGTGTAGAGACCCTATTATTGCTACCATGATCTATCCATGATTTTTAGTCACACATGGTCATTATCCTAATAATGGCCAGATACCCTTTTATTTTGCACAACAATTGTACATTGAGTTATGTATAGGGCTCAACATCAACTACTTGGATATTCCTAATTATTATGGATAGGGGCGTGATTAGATCATAGATCATGATTAGTACTGCACTGCACATTGTCTGCCACCTATAGATGTTAGATAGTTTTTTGGATAGAGGCTACCTCTTGTGACTCCTACACATGCACCTATTGCAGATAGAGTCATCATTGCTTCCCAAAGGGGAGCAATTGAGACTATTGGGTTAATTTCATCTGTGATGGCTAGTATCACATTAGATTCTATTGGTCATTATCTTCATAGTCGATGTCCTCATCCACCTAGTCAACCATCTTCAAAGGCATCTAGTAGCACTTCATCCACCTCCTTTGATGATGCATATAGACCTGATCGGCTACCACTGCTAGGCAATATTCATCGTCTTTCAGGATAGTAGACACATATGGATATGACACTATATTTTTTGGAGGATATGTTACATATTATCAGCTATATTTTTTATACACAAGGGATTTTGGTACACTCGATGATGGATGTTGTTAGACAGCATCAAAGCCCCAGCATAGTTCCATAGACACAGGCCGCTACACCAATGAGAGATGATACACCCGTGCATAGCTCACAACATTCAGCACGAAGCTCATGACACTCTACAGATGACTTAAGCATATGAGTTGGAGATGTCTAGATCACAGCTGAGGTCTTGATGAGTTTGATGAGTAGTTGCAAGGTCTGTCTGAGATTGATACTAGTTTGAGTCTGGGTATTCCATCATACATGGACCTATTATTTTGACCTGGTAGCACTGATTCTGCATAATTACCCAACCAGTTACATAATCCACTTCACTTAGATTTACTAGCAATTGGACATGGTGTTGAGGGTCGTTCAATAGGTGTTGGAGTTTCAGGCTCAGGTGCATTGGTAGATGATATGATGGAGTTTGTTGATCATCCTCCACCTTCGAAGACCTAGGTACATATATAATTAATTTTTAATTTTAAATATATATGAAATTAAAAATTATGTTCATTTATTAAAAAAATTAGTTTAGATATATATCTAGAATATTTAATTTGATATTTAACTCATAATAAATCATGCAGGCATAGGTTGCTGAGCACATGGTTACACATACTATTGGTTTAGGGCATCATGTACATGAGAGAGATGATTCTATTGAGGCACCCAGCAGTGCTCAGGTACTTGAGTTTCAAATAGTTTGTTTAAAGTTATTTAAATGTTTTGAAAACTAGATATATATATATATATATATATTTGATGCACTTATATATTGGAGATAGTTTACATGTACACATATGTCTATTTCAGTATCTTGATGACATAAATGTACTTTCACTATTTATTTGATTATTGAGTACTTCAATAGCTAGATACCATCACATGTATGTATATATGACTTTTTATATTTTTTTATGTACATATATTTATTCGAGATTTACAGTTTGCATTTAAGTTACATAGACATATATTAGATCTGTAGATGTTTATTCTTGAGACATGTATATGTGTACATATGTGTATTTTTTTGTGTTATAGCTATAGAACATGATCTTGAGACGTGTGCACATGTATATCAATTATCAATTAGTAGGAAGTTAGAAAGATAAATAATTCTTAAATTATCAATTACTAACCTACTAAAGATAATTATTAGTTTTATGTGGATAAAAATATATTAATTAGGTAAGCCATTACATTATTTTAGAAAAAATTTACAAAATATAATGTTAAAAAAGCATAATAATTTAAACTAATTTAAACTTTAAGAGTACATGACTGTAGATGTAATAAAGTAACATTAAAATATATAGTTTTTTAATAAACTAACCTAACTGATAACTATGAACGTATAATTTTACAATTTTAAAAACACATTTAATTTTCACTTATGAAATTCAAACTAGTTTGAAAAAGAGTTGATAAATGAATTTAAATTATTAAATTCATCCATGGTATAGTTAACTTAAATTATATAGTTTTTAAATAAACTAATGATTATTAAGAACTTATGATCCTACAATTAAAATCACATTTAATTCAAGATGAAATTCAATAGTTTGAAAATAAGTTGATATTTAAGAATTGTAAGATATTAAATTATTTTTGATATATATCTATAGATAATGATAGTGTAAGTTTAAACTAACTTAAAGCCTATTTATATGAAGTTGTTAAATTATTAAACTCATCCATGTGGTACAATTAATTTAAACACATTTAATTAAGATGAAATTGAATAGTTTGAAAAGAAGTTGATATTTAAGAATTGTAACATATTAAATTAGTTTCGATATGTATATCTATAGATAATGAAATTGTGTAAGTTTGAACTAACTTCTAGCCTATTTTTATCAAGTTGTTAAATTATTAAATTCATCCATAGTACAATTAATATTATAGTTTTTTAATAAACTAATGATAACTAAGACTATGATCATACAATTAAAAACACATTTCATCAAAGTTAATATTCAGATTATTATAAAATAAATCTCAAAGGTCTAATCAACCATGATGTGCACTTATAACATGTGATATCTTTTCATGATCTTTATTGTTTAGTCTCCACTTGGGATGTACATGCTTAAATTTGACTGGATGAAGACAAAGCCCAGTAGCAATGACGAGGTGGTTGTATTGTAAAACCTTGTTGTTAGGTTGATAATCAACAAAGTGTATTCCATGTTGGACTATTTTGTCTTGCTTCAAATATGTTCCCTTTATCACAATAGAACCTGTACCAAAAATTTAAGTATTTTAAAATTTGATAGATATAAAGTTACCTAGACATATATATTTATTTAAATATGTATGTGCATGTACATTTATATGTATAATTTACCTATGGGGAACAACATTCCATCACTCTCTTCAGGGTAATATAACTTTTCTCTCTCTACAGTACATCACAATAAATAATAATTAACACCTACATGATTTCTAGGCTCAACAATCACTACAAAGACATCTCCTGTATAACAAGTATACATGAATGAATGTGTACAATATATATAAGATAGTTGAAATTGATAATTAACTAACAAATTGAGATTAATTTTTATGATACTTGCCCACTTTTACCAATCTAGAGATATGATTATAATCATCAGAAATCAATGGAATATCATTAAAATTTTCATCATCTTTATCAAATGTATCGGTAACATCAAGTGGTACCAAAATCCATGCACCTGTATATAATTCTTCATAGTCTTCATCAATGCAACTATCACAAAAACATGAGTATTCTCCTGTCTTCAATGTCTGATTGCAATTATCTATACTCATGACTAAATGTAAGGAACATCTCTTTTCTATCCTCTTGCAACCATGCATGTTTTTTCTATTAACACCTAAAATTTCATTAAATTTAAAATATAGAAAAATTAAATTGAAACATCAAAAAATTCAAAAATAAAACTTAACAATAAAATTTTATAACTTAATTGCATAAAAGTTAAACAGACGTACACATCCATACCTATTATCTCCTAGTAGACTCTATCTAGTACATGTCGACTTGTCGTTGATGATTTCTTGACCTCATATAATGCAAAATGAGTCCTACACCATTCAACAACATCATGTGCATCATTTACAGAAACTCCCTGATAATTCATTTGATACTTTTGCAAAGCACATTTGATGCAAGCTCTAGCGGCATCATGTTCACGTTTTCCATGGCCACTCTCAAAGAAATTCCATATGTGTTTTATATTCTCAATGTGATTATATCTACAAAATGCATAAAATGGTCTAGATGATTTAAACTATGCAACACATCCATCAGATGAAACATAATGTTTATCAACATTTATGTTTCTCTCTTTCAAATAAGAAAAGAACATATTGAAGCAATGTTCTATATAGTGAATGTGATGTTCTTTATCATCACTTATATAAAAATGATATTCCTTTATAATTACTCATGCTTGAACTATACTCTAAATGCCATCCGAATGTAACTATGCATGTCTATAAAAAAATGTACCATAATAGTGACCTGCTTATTAAAGTAATAATCTGATTGAATTGGTTTCTGATGAACAAATGAATAGTTCTCTACAAAATCAAGAATTGATACAGTTGTTCCAAGTGGGAAATTATCTCTCAGAGTTTGAAATTGTTGTGCTTGCCACTTTTCCAAAAATGCATGACGAATATAAGGTTGAATCAATTTCTTAAATCTATCCATAAATGTTAGAACAGGGAAATCCTCTTCAATATATTCCAACCTTTTTGTTTCTTTCCACAACTTTGTTTCATTCTTGACATACTTGTAACTTTTGCAATTTAATATTTTTGTTACATCAATATTTTCAGTTTTCAAAAGAAATAGAGCCAATTCACCACATGTTTCACATAATCCTTTAATGCAATTTATTTGACCAGATGGATCATCTATGTTGTTACACAAAATGCATGATATAAACTCACTTCTCCTACTAGGAAGAGTAGCATTAAAACCATATGTGTCTTCTACAAACTTTTAAAATACTTGATAGTGGACATCAAACTCAATATGATGATGAGAACAACACATTTCAAACACTTTGTTTGACCTCACAAAGTATGGCTTCAATTTTTCAAACAATGTTTGCCCAACTTTTACATTAGGATGTTCACTACAAAATGACACATAACTCATGTTGTGTTGTGTCCAACCAAGGTTTTGTATGATGTTCATATTGACTAGGTGCAATCCTACACCTAATAACATCTCTACTATTTGATGAAGGATGAGTGTTATCAATCCAAAATGATATGACTAAATTTTTTAATTAACTCTTCAATCCTATCAGAATGAGGTGCTCTATACATGATTGCCTAGTTTCCCTCCATAGTACTGTCATCCATAATTAATCTTCTCTTAACATACTTTCTCGTTGTTTTCTAACTAAAACCCATTTCAGACGAAATTGAAGATATATGTCTAGTTTGGTTCATATTATTACTTACAATAGACATCAACATCACTTTTCTTGCCACAAACTTGTCTTTGGTTCAAGAGTGTTTTTCTATGTTTCTCAAACCTTGTTTCAATTATATCAGTTTTCATGCTAGAAAATTTTCTCTTCTTTGATGTTGTGTCTACACCTAGAAATTTCAATTACTCTTGCAACTTATTTTGTGTAAGAAAAATTGAAAGAAACTGAGCTTGTTCAAGTGTTTTTATCAAATTGAGTCATAATTTCTCTTATCTCCTTATTCATTGACCTTTTCTTTGAAAAACTTAATGGTTGCACACTAGCTACAAGTTTTCTCAATTTATCCACATCCATTTTAAGTAAATGATCTAAATTCTTATGAGAAATACCATTCTTTATAGATTGGGAAATATTTAAAAGTTCATCCATGCCAATTCCTACACCTAATCCCGACCCTTCTCTAACTTCTATTATTGGAATTTCTACAGGAACTAATCTTGAGCCTTCTCCAACATCTATTTTTTGAGATTCTGCAGGGAAAGATTCTTACCTTTCTTTGACTTCTGTTATTGGAACCTCTATAGGGAGTGATCTTGAACCTTCTTCAATATTCATTGTTTGAAATTTCATAGTGAGTGTTCCTGACCTCGCTCCCATATGCACTGCTTCTACTTCTATTGAGCCTTCTCCAACATTTCCTTCACCTTGTTTAATTCGATAATAATGTGCCATAGTCTTTTGAATATTTCTTTGGTCTACTTCATTAGATCTCTTCCTTGCATATTTATTTTGCCTTCCTTTCTTATTTCCCATTATAAAATGAAAAAAAAATATTTATCCCTTTCCTCAACATAAATTTTGCACAATAATCAGATTAAAAAAATTGTTGTATGGATTTGACTATCACTATCAATATTTTTAAACAATATTTTTCCTTTTTGCATGTTCAATCGAACATATAAAAAGACACATGTTCAGGCGAACATGTGCTATTAACTTTCTAGCAGATGGGAAAGTTTAGTGTGCATGTTTGTTCGAACATGCATTCAAACAAACATGTCCAATATGTTTGTTCGAACACCTTGTTTGCTCAAATGGTAAAAATTAGGAAATTTTAAACGCTTTTTTCATACTTTATTTATTTTTTACTATTTCGACACCCATAATTGCAAGAGAATGATCTCCTATTGTAAAATAAAAAATATCAAAATGTCTTGTTTGGAGCAAGCTTTCTAATGACTATAATTGTAATACATATTTTAGTCACTAAGAATTTCAAATATGAGTTTAACTCATTATAGGTTCATTATTGATTGATCATCAACTAACTTTGACACCTCAAAAAAATTAGTAAATTAGGTCAATTTTTTTTTGAAAAATATGAAGGATTTAGTTTATTGAGATACCTTTCTATTCAAAAAAAAAAAAAAAAAAGGTTTATGATAAATTGACTTCAAATTATCTGTGTCAAATGGAACGCATGTTTGAATTATGATTTGTGTCACTTCAAAACTTCATAAACTATACAATATTCAACCAAAATGAATCAAACCAAATGCATCCTCTAGATATTGATGTTACAAATCTAACACCAAAAGAACTACTTCATTATCATTTCTAGAAAAAAATTTATGTGTGTCAAACAGATTGTCACTCTTTAAAAATATTAAATTTTATTGTGTACCACATTTTGGAGGAGATGAAAAAATTGGCATAAATGATTTATTTTTTCAAATTAAAAAATATGGTTACAAAGTAGGAACGTAGTACTCAAAATCACTAGCTTATGTCATCTTGAAATTATTTATATTTTTAGAAATATAGTCACTTGAACATGACATTTGTTGCAAAAATATTGATTTCAGTGTCAAAATTGGTCAAAAAGTGGAACCCATTATTGTGGGACTACCCATTGACCTGCAGATCCTAGCTATTCTAGCTATTTACTTGAATAACTTCTTCAACTTCATTGTGATCAAATATATCAAGTTTTCCAACTTCTTCAATATGTGCTAGTAGAACCGGTAGTAGTAGTGCTTGGGAATCTTGTAAATGTACTTATGATAATGTTACTTCTTGATTTTTTTCCACCAAAATATGATTCCAAGGTGTGAGTGTGCTTGGCTAGGCTTTCTTGACTTTGACCACATGTAGAACTCTTACCCTTGTTCATGTTCAAATCTTTGAAAAAATATAGGCTACCATAAAATTCAAGCTTTTCAGAAATTAAAAATAGACTATACTCTATTACATATATTTATCTAAATAGTATCCATTGGTTGTATGACCTACACATTAAAATATAGATGTCCTAAATCTCACTAGTTGCTGCATGACTTGGTGGTACTAGTCACTGGTCCTAGTTGATAACTAGCCACTAACATTCTAACTTGTATCTACTACATATAAAAACAAACTAAAATTATAACAGATAGATAGATAGGGGTCTAAGTTACTTACCATTGGCTAAAATGTAGTCATCGCACTTGTGACTTGCCTAATAATGATCTTAGCAGTATGAGAAATTGAGACAATCTACTAATCTATGAATTTATTTACACCACACTTTTGTGGAAAAATCTATGGGAATATTATAGCACCAATGAAATATTTGGTAAATCCCACCTAAGAAAAAATTGTATTCAAGAATTTCTAAGGAAAATATGGTTCATCCATTAAATGGCCATGAATATTATAGATGGAGAAATTGAATTTTTGTGGCCATACATTTGTATATTTGGGGGGTGAATGTTGTCCCTCTCCTAAAACATTTTTTAAAACCAAGGCCAAATTGAGGCCATCCAAAAATATTCATTTGGAAAATCATAGGTGAATGTGTTTAATTTTTTGTGTGCCAAAATTATTTTTGGTTGTCTATTTCATTTCAAGACATGATCCAATGACATAAGTCATCGAGAAATGGGCCTAGGGGTTTGGCTCATATTTGGTAAACTTAGGGCAATCCACCAACCCTTGTATGAGTAAAAACTTTTCCAAATTGACATTGGTTGCTGGGAGATAATCATCATTTGGAAATATTTGCCACTATAGTGAATCCTTGTTAAAATCCTTTAACAAAGTGAGATCTAATAGTCTTTGTAAACCTTTAACAAAGACAACCTTTAACAAGTTAGATAATAGTTTATGATCAAACACATTATAACAATAATTGGGTACAATTTACAACTATAGTAGTGGAGATTTTTGGGTGTCATCCCTACCCTAGTTTTACCTTCTCCTTGGAGGGTTTCTGAATAATCAATATCTTGTGTCAAGGGTTATTATGTGCTACATGCATCAATAGTTATTTTAGTTTACATATTTTGAAATGAATGTATGAGATGGATGTGTGGTGAATACATTTTGGTTAAAGTTTTTAAGTGATGATTCACCCCCCAACCCCATCTTATAATTCCCTTTTCCAATAAATAATTCCAACAATTGGTATTAGAGCATTGGTTCTCTTAAACAAAAGCTTCACAACTTGAGAGGAAAGATCTTGAACATGGAAGTCTACAAATTGAGAAAGGTTATTGATAACTAGAAGATTGAAATATAACTTATCCTACATCAAGTTAATGAAGCAAGAGATGAAAATAAGAAAAGACTTTGCTATTCAACAAGATGACATACAATAAAAAGAGGTTGACATTACTAGACTATTTTTAGAAGGAAACTCTAGAATGTTTGATGAAGCCATTGTAGATCTAATGGAAAAGAATGGTGCCCTAACTAAAGAAGTCATAAATCTTAAAAGGGAATAGTAAGCACACATAATATTGTAGTATGAGGCAAATAATTCAAGAAAGAAAGTTGAAGAAGACATTGTCATGATAGAAGAAGACATTAGATGTGCAAAAACTTGCCAAAGTGAAATTGGATATAATGACTCAATTGATGATTTCTAATCATGAATTGAATGGAAAGGATATTGAGATCACAATCTTGAAGTCACAAAATAACTTACTGCAAAATGAATTGAGAGTTGAAAGAGAAAAGCTTAACAAGCCAAGTGAAGCCGTAAAGTATTTTGAAAAAATGATGGAATCACCAAGACCTATCAATGATACTACTGAATTGGGTTATAACTCCATTGAAGAAGGATAATCATCTACAAGTAGTGAAAAAAGGAGTAAAAAATGTAAGACTACCAAACACACTTGTCATAATTGTGGAAAGCTAGGTCATACAGGTAATGTTTGTAGGAGTAAAAATGTTAACCAAAGCCATAACCAAAATTCATAGGAATTTTTTACAACTGTAACAAACAAAGAAATTAGGCACATGAATTGAGGACCAAGACCATGAACACTCAAAGACTTGAAGGATAATGCTATAATTGTCATAAGTATGGACACAAAGTATATGAGTGCAGATCCAAGCCTAAATGGTCATCAAACAAGCAAGCAAAGGTAAATCATAATGGAAACTCTCACAATTGGTATTACAACACAAGGTAGAGTTGTCACTATTTTCAAGAGTATGGGAAATATCCTAAGAATTGCATAACAACACATTTTAGAAATGATTACAGTAGATGGTTGAGTAAGACTACATGTTTTAGTTGTTTGAAGACTGGTCATGTTAGCATAAATTATCCAAAAAGGTCACCACCACCAAGTAGTGAATTCAATAAGGGTTAAGAGAAGATTGATGTTGAAAAGGTCAATGTGCATATGAACAAGACATGAAAAAAGAGAGAATATTGCAATACATCAAGTGTATATGAGCTCAGTTCATCCAATGGATTAGGTGATCACATCACTCCCAACTAGGCAATCAATAGGTATGTATGGGACTCATATTTCAAAGTAACATTATGCATCAGTTCCAAGAATCTAAGATTTGAAGAGTACATATATGCATAAATTAAGATGCAATGAAATAGTTAGAATTTGAAAAAAAATCTATAGTTTTATTGTTTTCTATGTTGTTGTTGAGCATGGAAAGTTTCACAATGGTTGTCGAGCATGAGTGGAATTTCATTGGATGTCGAGTTGTGAAGTATGATACTATTGGAAAAGATTTCTATGTAAGCTGAGCATAGTGAAAATCATGTGTAAGATAGTGAATTGGAAATGCTATGGTAGCCAAGCTTATAGATGTGTAAGCATTATGCATTTATTGGCAAATTTCGGGTTATATAGTCATTTTTTCAACTCATTTACATTCATCAAAGATCAAAGAGACCACAAAGAGCATGAAGGTGATTTGAAAAATAATATTCAACTATTTTTGAACTGAATTCAGCTACTACTCATCATCATTCATCAAGATTGGAAGGTATTTATCAAGTGTCAAGTTACACTATCTGAATTTTTGCAAACCCTAGTTACTTGAAATGGCATCTAGCTCATCTACAACTACTAGAAAGGAAGGGAAGAAAGTTTTTAATGTTCAATTAATTATTAATCATGTAATAGAACCACCTTTTTGAGAAATATCTGAGATAACATATAAAGGAGGCCCATCTGATGTGTTATCAATGATACCACCACAAGTTCTCATGATTTAGGATGTTAGGTGTTGCTATACTTGTAAACTTGGATGTATATGAGACATAGAAATAAGATAATTATATAGAAAGCTTTGTGTAGATGGAGTCTTGATGGAAGAAAAAAAAATTATAGAAAGAAAGGTGTTGACCCATACCCTAGATTTCCCTAATGTATTCAAAACTAAATGGATAAAGATTGTGCCTAGTAGAGTAAATGGCGACTTCATATGCTTAGAAAATGGACCTATCAAAATCACAAAGAGGATCATTAATTGAGTTACAAGGTATCCTACCCCATACATAGATAACATAATGCCAAGTGATGCAAATGAGGTGATTAAGGAGAACATAGGTGCCATGTGGAATAAAAGAGGGATGTTAATAGATTCAATTTTAGACCCCCTAATTTCCTTTGCAATGAGAGTAATTTCTCAAAAATTCATTTAGTATAGAAGACTAAACAATGTATCCTATATGATAGTTTATTTAGGATATGGGATAGTCAAAAGAGACCATACCTATGACCTTGTCGAGTTACAACCTCAGCAAGTATCTAAAAACTTGAAGGCCATTAGGAAGACAAAAAGTGCATCTTGAAAATTTGGTTCTCTATTGGTTTGTATATTATTTTATGTGCATAATAAATTTCCCACATTTGGAAAGGTAGTGTGGAAGATGAACAAACCAATTATAGTTTAAATTTCAGAGTTGATAGAGAAACTTGGTAAGAATTTTGGGTCGGTAATGACTATTATTTTGAGGATTTCAAGAAATCCATGAAGGAGAGACTAAGGTTTCCTTTGTCACTAGTGGAGAAATATTACAATGATGTCTTCTTCTTAGTTGATGTTGACTATACATATGTGCAAGAAGTTATTCCTAGGGTTAGATGGCTTAAGCCCTTGCCTTATGAGATCAATGTGGATGAGGCATCTACAACCATCACAACACTGGTAGCACAAGATGTTGACAAAAGTACCACCTCATTTGGAAACTAAAAGGAAGCCAAATGAAGGATTACCATAAATTTGTAAACAATTTATGTCATAAGAAAGAAAAACAAAATGGTCAAGAAGCTAAAGGAGAGATTTGGTGAAGGGGG
This sequence comes from Cupressus sempervirens, assembly GCA_028749045.1. Taxonomy (NCBI): domain Eukaryota; kingdom Viridiplantae; phylum Streptophyta; class Pinopsida; order Cupressales; family Cupressaceae; genus Cupressus; species Cupressus sempervirens. The sequence continues at coordinate 3,674,349 of CM053786.1, forward strand.
AGGACAAGAAGATGATGAAGAAGATGATGAGGAAGAATAAGGCCAAGCCTCTTTGGCACTCACTCAAGGACAAGGAGAAGATCAAGGAAATTTAGGTGTCAAGGAAGAAGAATCTGAGGAAGCACCTAAACTAGAGAAGAAGAAGAGGAAGGAAAAGGAGCCTATAGTGGTAAAGCCAAAGAAACTTATGAAACCCATGGAATAGAAGCTAGGAGTACCGACTACAAGGGATAGCACAAGGGTAGCTACAAGACAAGTTAATGAAGCTGAAAATCCAAAAGGGAAAAGGACAAGTATCTCAATAGAGAAGAGTTAGCCAGAAAACGAAATTTATAAGATGCTAAGGAGCAAGTATACTCCACTAGTCAAATTAGATGAGGATAAAATGGAATCAAATGACATGAGCCATTTTAAGATGGTAAGCCACAATCCCTCATCAAACTTAGAAAATTTTTGTGACAATATTTTAAGCATAATATAGATTTGTTTGGATTCAAACATGTTGAATTTGATAAGTTAGGAAATTTTGGTATGAATAAGGTAGAGGAAGCCATATATGAGATGATGGCCACATTCAAATTGATACTTTTGAGATTGCCAACTCACTACCAATAGTTTATATGATAGGTTTCAGTAGAAATGGAAATTTAGTTTACAAATTAAAAGACAAATTAGGGAAACCCTCTAGCCCAAGTCATGCCTGAATTACCTAAGAAAATGATTGATGATGATATGGAATCACACAAAGGAAAATTTACTCTAAAATATATGGCATTCTGTATCTTAAAGAAGAAAATATAGGATGTGGTAACCAAGAACATAACAATTTGGAAATCAATCTATGGATTATCCATTAAAATAATAAAAGAGAAATGTGAGAAAGAAATGCAAAATCCTAAGAAACTTGAACAATAGGCTATAGAGTATTCAAAAGAAGTACTAGTCAAGGATGGTCATGTGGAAGATACTGAGGAGACAGTAGAAGAAGAGGCTACAACTGAAGATGAGCAATGAGATGATTAGAATATGCCTAAGGTGGAAGTGTTGAGTGTTAGTCTTCTAGATGTTGACCAAGTAAGTCAACAAGACTTAATTAAAATCAAGGATGTTTCCATTGAATCTAAGATTGGTTTTGATTGTTTTGTGTCAGCACACTTAAGATGATTACAAAGTTCATGCCGAGTTAGTAACACATGCCAAGTAAAATATGTATAGATTCCGAGTAAATAGTTGATGTCAAGTAAACAATTGACACCAAGTTCAAGTGTCGAGCTAGACAAAACTACAACAAGTGTTGAGTAACAAAATGATCAAGTGCTAGCCATCAGAGGTAACAAGTGTTGAGTAACATGTATTGGACATAGTTGTTTATAGTCACACAAACACCTATGTAAACCATTTTTGAGATGACATAGAAAAATCTCAAAGGATATTAAAGATAAGAATGAATCTTTTGCATTACCTATGCAATCAGCATGCAACTAATAAGAAAAATGGAGAAGGAATGCAACCAATAAGAAAAGTGCATGAATTAAGTGGGAAATGAAGAATGAATATGGATCATAGATTCATACCTAATTCTAAGTCTTCAAAATCATTAAAAGGAGGATGAAACCCATTGTATGCATGGATGAATGAAGTGTATGGATGAACTATAGCAAAATTTAGAGGGAAGTGTGAAAAGACATAGAAGAACGAAGCAACATTGTAGAATTCAGTTGATCAAGAATAGAGTATCAAAAATTTGAAGAGTCACATTATAGATCAAGCAAGGATCAGGTCAGTCAAAGTAGAACAAGGATCTAGAATCAATAATTGGAGATTGCAAAGTTATCAGGTCAAAGACTTTCTATACTCTCTAGCAATTATATTAGATAGTGGAAATCCTATGGACTTAGATTGGCCTAGAAGCCATTTGTAAATCCTTTAATAGGGTGGCATTCAAAGTTAATGTACAAAAGTCCTTTAACTAAGCCTACTTTTAGTAGGGTAGTGAAATCCTCTAAATAGGTCACTTTTGACAAAGTGTAAAAGTCTTTAACAGGACATGCCTTTCATAGGGCAGACCCTTGGAAGTGGTCAAACATTGTAAACTTGATTAGTTACACATTGGTACAGTAATATTTTATGTGTTTCATCCCCACCCTAGTTTTACCTTCTCATTTTTTTGTAGGATTTTTTGGTTACCAAATTTGTGTGTTATCTATTTTCATACATGTCTTTACTTTAAAGTTTAGTAGATAGATTGGATGCATGTGAATAGTTTTAGTTAAAATAATTTAAAAGGGTTAAAGTCAGTTACTTATAATTCACCACCCCACCTCTTAGAAGTAAATCTCCCCGCTTGTTAATTCCAAAAATTTGTATTAGAGCCAAGTTCTCACAATAAGGAGCCTTACAGCTTGGAGAAAAGATCTGGAAATGGAAGTCTAGTAACTTGGGAAGATCATAGAGAATTAGGCAATGGACATACAACTTTCTTTGCATGCTTTGGAAGAAGCTAGAGGAGAATTGAGAAAATCCTTAAAAAGAAGAAAAGAGATTGCCATAGCTAAGAATGACACACAATACAAGGAGATTGACACCTCAAATCTATTTTTAAATGGAGATTCTAAAGAGTTTGGTGTAGCTATAGTAGACTTGATGAAGAAGAATAGAAATCAAGTAGAAGAAATTAGAATACTCAAGCTTGAACAAGAATCATAAGCCATGATGCTTTGTCAGGTAACTAAACAAAAGAAAAGAGCCATCGAAGAAAAATCCATGATACAAGATGACAAGACAAATCTTACCAATAGACCAGAGGAAAAGATAATTGAGTTTGAAAGAATCTCAATCATATAGCTAGACATCTTAAATCAGATGATGAATGCACATCATGATCTAAATGTCAAGGATATTGAGATCTCTAGACTAAAGATGCAAAATGAATAATTGCAAAATGACCTAAAAAGAGAGAAGGAGATTGTAGAAAACTTTAGAAAACCCAATGAGGCAATCAAGTACTTTGAGTAGCTACTAAAATCACCAAGGGCCAATAATGATACTTCAAGACTAGGATACATCAGCACTGAACAAAGAGAGTCCTCCAAGATTACATAAGAAATGAGTAATAGAGGTAAGAACACTAAACCTACTTGTCATTTCTATGGTAGAAAGGGACATAATTCTAATGTATGTAGGAGAAAAAATGCCCATCAACATGATAAACCTAAGAATGCAAGCTATTGTGACAAGTGCAAAAAGCAAGGACATCAAGCACATAACTATAGTACTAGGACTATTAGTACACCAAAATTTGAAGGTCATGTCTAAAATTGCAAGAATTTTGGACATAGAGAATTTGAGTGTAGATCAAATCCTATGTGGATATTAAATTAGGAAACAAGAGAAGGTAACCATGGTCATCACTACAATTGGGACTATAAAATTAGGTATAGTTGTCATTACTATCACGAATATGGACACATTCCTGAAAATTGCACAAGAACACATTTTAGAGGAAACTACACTTGATGGTTGAGCCAAACTACATGTTTTAGTTGCTTGAAGACTAGTCATATCAACAAGAATTGCCCAATAAAGTCAAAGGCACCCAAGTTAAAAGTCAACAAAGGAAAAGAGAAGGTAGATGTTAAACACATCAAAGGAGAAATGAATAAGATATAGAAGAAGAAAGATGATTGTAGCTCATCAAATAAAGGGATCACTTTACCTAACAGGTCAAGTGGTCTCACTTCATCTAACTAAGAAAAATAAGGCATAAGGGACAGATTTAGAAAGTTTCATCATACGTCAGTCCTAGAAAAGATAGTACTAAAAGGAAGAGATCAACATGACTAGAGATGCAAAGTTGAAATTTAAAGTTTTCACCAGTACTACTGAGTTTTCTTTAAATGCTAAGTGAATGTCAATATATGCTGAGATACTAGTAGGAATTGAGTGATTGGTCACAGTCAAGTTGGTAATGGAAGCCAAGTAAAGAGGAAATCCAATTGGAGTTGAGTGAAGGAAACTCAATGGAAGCCGAGTTATGTTGAAATCCTTAAGGAGCTAAGTGTACAGCTATATATGCACTAAGCATTTAATGCTATGTTTTGAAGAGTATAAGGTCAATTTTTTAATCATTTCTTGTCATTCAAATGTAGAACAACAATGAGAAGAGCATAGAAGTGATTGAAAAATAGCAATTGAAGCCTTTGCACAAATTTTGACAAAGATCAAGCACTATTTTCATCGATCTATGGTATTCCTCAAGTGTTAAGTTACGTAGTTAAAAATTTTAATATCTTCTAAAACCCTAGATTTGCAATATGGCTTCCAATTCTAGAAACCCTACAGAAAAGGAAGGTTTCAAGGTTCAATTAGTTAACATTGAGGTTAAACAACTAGATTTTAGGCCAATTCCAAAAGTTGCATATAAGAATGACCCTGCCAATGCACTATCCATGATTTTTCCCAAAGTTGTGATGCTGCAAGATGTTAGGAAATGTTACAATTGCAAGGTAGGAGCAATAGGAGACATGGAGATTCATCAAGCATATGATAAACTATGTGAAAATTGAGTGCTAAAGGAAGAGTTTCAAATTGTTGAAAGAAAGGGCTTAACCTGTGCCCTAGTTTTTCCCATAGTTTTCAAAATTGAATGGATAAGAATTCTTCTATGTAGAATACATAATGGTTTTTTGTGGTTAGAAGGATGACCTATCAAGATAACATAGAGAATCGTGCAAGGGTTATAGGTTTTCCAACCCTAGATTGATACAAGACCCTGTGAAGTGACTCTAAGGAAGTTATTGAAGAGAACACTGGGGCAAAATGGAACAAAAGGGGCATGCCTATTGATATAATAATAGATCCTCTTCTAGACTTTGTAGTAAGAATCATATCTCACAAGTTCTATCAATCAAGAAGATTGAATAGTGTTCCGTGCATTGCTATGGATGTGGCCTACAAAATTGTCAAGAAGGATCATACATATGATCTAGAAAAATTTCTATTATAGCATATCATGGAGAATATGGGAGCAATAAGAAGATCAAAAGGTGCTCAGTGTAAGTTTGGATCATTTCTGATCTATATATTTTTTTATGTTTTGGAAAAATTTCCCTCTCTTGGAAAAGTACATTGGAAATCAAATAAGTTAGCTATTACTCAAATCAATGAGTACATTGAGAAAATGGGAGACAACTTTGAATCTCTAATGACCAATTACTTTGAAGATTTCAAGAAATCCATGAAGCAAAGTCTAAGGATATCAGTTTCTCTAGTGGAACAACACATCAATGATATTTGTTTCTTAGTTGATATTGATTATACTTATATCCAGGCAACAATTCCAAGGACTAGATGGCTAAGACTATTAGGATATGAGCTAAACATTGATGAAGCCTCAGTAGTAATTACAACATTGCTTGCAGAAGAAATTGACAAGGATGCACCACATTTTGGAACATATGATATGGTGCGATCCAAAGTGGATATGGAGTTGAAGACTGCCTCCACTTTAAAGAAGAAAGACAAGTTGTAAAGAAGCTAAAGGCAAAGTTTTGAGAAGGCACTATACAAGAAGCAAAGAAGAAGGTACTAATGCTGAGGAAGAGTAAGATGATGATGATGACGAAGAGGAACATCAACCTCTTGCATTTACACAAGGCCTAGGTGAGGATGAAGAAAAGGAAGAAGGTGCTAAGGAAAAAGAAGCTAAGGAAGCACTAGCTCAAGCTGAGCCCAAGAAGAGAAAGGCCAAAACTTAGCCTATAGACTAGCCTTAAGCAAAGAAGGTTGAAAAGCCAACCCATGCCAAGCCAACTATACCAGTAACAAGAGCCACCACAAGAGCCTCAACTCAAAGGGCTAAGGAGCAAGACAAAGAAGAGAAGAAGGCTACTGATCTGACTAGACCTATGTAGAAGAAACCAAAGAGAAAATATATTGCACAACCAGATGATGAGGAAAGGAAAAAAATTGGAGATATTAGCCAATTTAGAGTGGTAAGCCATGCTCCTTAGTCAAATATTGATAAATTTTGTGATAATGTTAGGAAGAATGTAGATTATTCTGAATTGAAAAATATTGATTTTAATAAATTAAGTAGAGAAGATCAGAATAAAGTTGAAGAATCACTATATGCCATGATGGCAAAATTCAAGAACACTACTCTTGAATTAGACAATACAATGCCCAAGGAGTGATATGAAATTGTTGAAAATAATTGGCATTATTGTTTAAAAATGGAAAAGGAAATAAGAGAATCCACACTGGCACAAGTAATGCTAGAATTGACTAAAGGTGAAATAATTAAGCTGAATAAGAAACATGGGAGCAACTTTGCACCAAAATATATAGCCTTTAGCATCTTGCAGAATAAAATTGTAGAAGTTGTCAATAACTCAACAAGATTGTGGAAGTTGATATAGGGCTTGACTACTATCAAGGATGGAGAAGAAGATCATTTTGAGACACAAAACACTGAAGAAGATGAAGATGCAAATAATTTTGAGGCTAGGAAGAAAAAGAAGGAAGATAAAATAGTGGAGGAGAAAACATAAAAAGAAGATGAAATGGCAACAACTGAAGAGCACCAAATAGATCAGAATGTGCAAGACACACAATTGCCACCTCCTAGCCCTCCACATGTCATCCATAACTATAAAGGATGTTCCTAAAAAAATTTGTTAGAACATCAATCCATTGACTGTAGAGGATCTCAAAAAGATCCTTGACCAATCCACTCTACAAGCAAAGTTGTGTACTAATCCAGCATTGGTCAGTGTGGATGAATTGCAGAAAGTAGTAGTTTACTCATCTAGAGATAAGGTGAATCTAGAGAACCACCTTCTATCATCTCTAAAGCTACTAATGTTCAACTTCTACTACTTCCATCAGCCAAAATTGATACATATAGAACACTTTATACCATGGTACAAAGACTGACTGCAGAAGAAGGTAAACACACATTAACAAGGCAAACATGATAGATTGCTACATTTGATCCTATAGTACAAACAAAAGGTACACCTCAAATAATTATAATTGATCCAAAGAGATTAGATGAAGACAAGGACACTCCAAAGAAGAAGGATTAGGCCACCATATAGACATTAGTAAATCTACCAACTGCTGGCACTCCTACAAAAGACCTTCAGCAACCGAGCACTGATGCAATGCCATTGCAAATTTCTACACCAAGCTCAAGCTATAATAAGGTTACAAAAGGTACTTCACTATGGAGATCCTTCATTAGTTGAAGAAATAGAGATACCCAAATTTTATTATGCAACCATGAGCCTTGAATAAATAAACATCATGCAGCATGCATTAGAGAAGAAGAAGAATCAAGAAATACTCAAGAAAGAGGATAAACAAAGGCAAGCATTACATGAAATTAAGGACATCTTTTTGGATGCCTTTAACATGAGACACCTGATGAAACCAACCCTATATTGGAACAACTAATAGATATTTTAGAACAAGTGACTAATGAAGACTAGGAAACCAATGTGAAACTCATGGAATGGTGTGAGAAGAAATTTCAAGGAAAAGTTAATGAGAAAATATCAAGTGAAATAACACTTTCACAAGTTGAATTGGCAAAGAAGATTGAAAAAGTAAAGAAAGTAATTGAGAATGTATTCTCATTGTATAAAAAGTTGTGTGATTTCTCATATTCCACATAGGAAACAAGCCAAAAGATACTGAGCTTGGAGTGAAATCTAAACATTTCTAGCACATAGCTACCAAATGATCTAGCTTAGAGTGAGAAGCATTTTTCCCAAATTCTTCACACACATAAAGAGTTAGCTATGTTGATAGTAGAAGAGGCCAATATCAAGGCCAAATTGATGTAAATTTAGTCTTCCATAACCCCACATCTAGAAGTACTCCATAAAGAATGAGCCTATGTAGAAAATGTTCTAAAGAAAGATCCTAATCTTTCTACTTTGGAAGGACTTGTTCATCTTGCAGTAGAGATAGCTATACAACATAAATCATTGGAAATTACTTTGGATAATTGGGATGCATCTCTCAAGATGATTATGGAGGTCAATAAAATATTTTTGGCAAAATATGGTCTTAATCCTTAGAACCCTTTCACATAAGTGTCAAAAAGGGGGTGAAATAATTAAGAGGGAGATATAATTTTTTGACGAGTTGTAAATAAGAATGGAAGGTAACATAGAAAAAAAAGTACAAGAAGTAGAAATAGGGTAAACAAATATAAAGGTAGATAAGGCAAAGAGTATCAAACATATTCAGTACAAGAAGTTTAGTTTCAAGAATGAAAATATCACATCAGTTCAAGGGAAGGTACAAAACTTTTGAGGTATATATATATATATATATATATATATATATATATATATAGTTTTTACAAAATTTTGAGAACTTTTGAAGTTTTTTATATATGCAAAACTATATGTTCATGCCAAGCTAGTAACATGTTCGCACTTGAAATTGTAGCCCAAATTTTGAGCACTGTTAAGAAAATTGAGCCCTATAAACACTTTTAAATGCATATGTACTCGGCTATCAGTCTGAGGCCTAAGAGGTGTTTAATGCTTCTAGCACCTTTTATTTAGTGTGTCTACATGTTCCATGATGTTAAATTGACATTCTGAGCCATTCTATGAAGTCCTATTTTGAGTAATTGTCAAATCTACATTTTCACCAAGTGTCAAACAACGAGAGGAGGCCATGTTTGCATCTAAATATCTCGCACCCAAAAATGTTTTGTGACTTTCTTCTTTGGGATTATTTAGTGTCCACATCTAAGAGCCTATGCTTCATATTTAAAGTCATTTCAAGTTCATTTGATTAGGTTTTGAATCCCTCAAAGTTGGTCAGTTATTATTTTCATGCTTTTGCAATTAATTCTGAATTCTGGGAAGCCCTGTTTGACATGTTATAAATTTTGACCAGTCAAAACCAATCCTAAAATTCCTTTTACATTGCATTGTAGATGTCAGAGACTTGTTATGTGTCAAGTTTCAGCTTATGATGAATCTGTTTGATTAGTTTTCAAATGCGATTCCAAACACAATTTCTATCTTTTTACTAGTGTCAACATTTGCAGATTTGTTAGGACCCCTATTCAAGATGTTATAACTTGAGATCCATGATAGATGAGATTTAATGGATTGTACCACTACATTTTCCTTTGAAAATACTTTAAGTGTGCCAGTTTTTACATCTTGACGAATCTGTTAGCACACTTTTCCAGGTCCATTCCATTTGCAAAAATTGTTTTGTCAACATTTCCAGTTTACAAATTCTGAGTAGTCTACTTTGACTGCTCACCATTTGTGCCCAGTTATTCATCATGAGCCCAAATAATAGATCCATAATGTCTTCATGACTAAGAACCAACACCCCAATTTTCATTTTGTCAAGTGTTAGTTAACCTAGTTTTAGAAGCCGATTCCAAACCCAATTTATGGTTTTCTGACATCTTTTCTTGCAGGTGGTTCTGAGAGGTCAACTTTGATAGTGAGTATCTTTTGACTCCAAATTTTTCATGAGAATAGATTTGACAAGGTGCAAGAATGTAGAAGAAAGAATCAGTGGGTCAAATCTTAGAGCCTGGTTCAAGGTTTGGGTCAATTTTTAAGGCCAGTAAAAGGACCTCTTGGCACCAAATTTATAGTTTGCAGATCAGTGGTAAAATGGGTTTTCGTTGATTAATCAGTGGTCGAATTAGATTCCAGTTAGTCTTAGAAGGTCAATGGGATAGTTTGAAGCTTCAAGTGTTTGAAAACAAATTTTTTTTTAGTCGGACCCACTTTGGGGCATGACTAATTCTATTAAATTAATAAGGCATTGGGAATCTAAAATATTTTTAAAAGGGAAGAACAGAAAGTAGGGGCTCAAAAGATTCATCTCAAAGGAGATTCCCAATTGATATGGATATTGTAAAGGGGGAAGAGTTCAATGTTTTTGCAAAGACATAGGAGAATTGTTCTCCAATAAAGATTGGGAGTGAAAACAATCGAGGTGGTGTGAGATTGAAGAAAATAATGCCAAGAGGTATGGATGAAAATGAGGCATCACGTTTAGTCCAAGAGATGACAAAGGGAGCTAAGAGTAGCAGTTGGTAATGGTGCCATGGAGGACCTTGGTAAGATTGATGCTTATGATGAGAGACTTTTAGAGGTGTTCAAAGCTACAATGAAAAACACATTTAAAAGTGAACATAAAAGTAACATGTGCCATGTAAGAGTGAACAAGAAACCCCAAAAGAGAGGCAAGATAGGTGAGAACCTTACCCAAAAAACATTTATAGTATAGGAAGTGAAAATGACACCGTGCATGGGATAGGGATTGTGAGATTGAATTTTGGAAATCTAGGTACAAGAGAGAAAAACAAACCAAATAGACAGAGACACTTGATTTAATTAAGAGTATTTTGAAAAGGAGCCTTGATGCATGTTCTAATTCTCCTAAAACTGAAAACAAGTCCATAATAAATGAATTTAATCCAATGCTTTCAAGGTTATATGTAGCATATAACTCTTTATTCTCAAGGAAAGATAATATTAAGCTGGTCTCTACTCTTTCAGAATTAGAAGACACATCACGCAAGAAAGAATAAGGGACTACGCCACAAGTAAAGCGTAGAAGCCAATTGGAGGAATACGACATGAAGAAGATGGCATTTTAATCTCCACATAGATTAAGCGAAAATATTTCAGCTAATTTGAACTCTTTTAACATGTTTTCAATTTTGATTTCATTTATAGAGGACCACATATACCAGGGCGAGTGATTTTGTTTTCTAATTGGATGATTATGTGATATTTTGGGGTTCAAGAAGACAAACTATTGAGAAAACTACACTATGGTAGAAACTAGAAACATAGGATATGTGGATAGTGAGGTAGTGGTGGAAGCCAAAATGCTGGTAGCCAAATGGTGCAAACACTTTTATGGGTTGGGATGGGTTTCAAGAACTGGCGGTAGCATCACCCTTAAAGTTCATGAACCCACCATGCCCAAATCAAAAGAACTAATTGTTATGGCACCTTCGTAAGTGCAAGAAGAGAGAATAGTAGTAGAGGAAGTAGTGTGGGTGGTCAAAGAGGAGATGGCATGGAAGAAAAGGTAGTTCACATCAAAGTTAAGACCACGAGTTTGGAGCTGAAGCTATCCATAGCATGTGACAGAGATTAAAGGGCGTCCATGCCATAAAAAGAGACTCTCATGCAATATGCCAAGGTTCCATGCATCTAGAATTCAAAACACATAGTGCAAATGTTAGCAAGGTGTGTAAATAAAATGAGGAGCTCCATGTTGAAAGTAAGTAGTACGGAGCAATCAACGTTATGCAAAACAATAGCAAACAAGGGAAACTCGTAGTCAAAAGCCTCCATGCCATAGAAAAGAAACTCCAATGCCACCAAAATAGCAAAGATCCCACATTAAAAGAGGAATCCACATTTTAAAGAGAAGAAGGCATATATAAGCAAAATCACATCAATGTCTGAATGAGTTGCAATTCTTTGAAGATGCTTGCAAAACAGAGGAAGCAGTGCTCCATGGTGGAAGCTAAAATAGAATAGAGGGAAAACTGCAAAATCGCATATATCCCACATTTGCCAGGGGTTGGTGTTTTAAAAAGTTTAAATAGAATAACACACAACTTGATTGTCGTCTTAAAGAAAAAGTGCCTTTTGTGAAGATCATCATGTGATGTGTGGGACCTGATGTGGATGATGTGGATAGCTGGAGGTCATCCAAGATGAATTTTTGAATGGGCATGCACTCCAAGCACGATGATGTCAATAGGAATGGTCACCAGAAAATCCAAAAATATAGCTAGTTGCTATGTCGCTAGCCAAAAAATCTAAGAAATTTTGGCTAGTGAGGTAGCGACTAACCGAAAACTTCCAAAATCTGGCAAGAGTAAAAAATGGTCATGGGTCCCGCTTCTGATGAATCAAGTAATGACAAGTGGCAACCGAACAAAAATGACAATGACGTGGTGTTGATGTGGAATACTTGACCAACCACAAGGTGCCACATGGCATGAATTCTGAGGTAGGATGTTGTGGCAATTAGTTTGCAACAATGCACCAGATCATGCCACATGGCATATCCAACGGTCCTCACTATCTTATCAAGGAGAAGTTGCTCACGCAATAACATTACGACATAGCAAGCATTAAGGTGGCGACTACATATGGTGCTAATGTGGATGGCCAGTTAGAATGTGACACATGACACTTACCCAGATCTGAGCCAATCAAAAGATGACACGTGGCAATGGTGGTCAAACCATGTTTGACCTAGAATGAAACCTATGGGGAAAATTTCAAAGGGTTTTAAAAAATTAATGTTTAAAGATTTTTCTCCAAACATGCAGTCATCAGACATTTTAAATAATGTCTATTTTTTAATATAGTTTAAATTTTGAAAAGTTTAAAATTTTGCAAAATGAATATGGAGACCATGAATAGAGGCATGATTTTTCAAATGGCTGCCAGAGGCTCAATTTTTAACCAAAATAGACACTCCAATATACCACCAAAACTGAGAGAACCCAAACTTTCTGAATCTAAAGTTAATTTTTGCACAAGTCCTCATCAGTTCACACTGTAGGCTAATTTGTAAAACCTGGACCATTGGTGACAGAATGAGCAGATTTCAACATTGGTCATCAGAATTGGTTAGAGGGCAATTATGAAGACTATTTGAAGCCAAAATGTGAAAAATGACTTGGAGAAGATTGTATTGCATTTTGGAGGCCTCTTAACTAATTATTGGCTTAACCATGATTTAAAATCTAGCATCAAAAGCGATTATGATGGTAAATCAAATATCTGAGATATTCTACCTTGCAGACATAAAATGGAAAGGATTTGATATTTAGTTGAAGAGAGAGACTAGAGAGAGGCTTTTTCAGCTTCTTGATAAGGAATTTTGAAGGGACACTTGTTAGTTGTGGATTCAATCCAAGAATTCTTTCCTCTATATTTATCTCATTCTCTCCCATTGTAAGGGTTCCAGTTCTTGGGATAAAATTGGCACATTACTGTGAGACCATATTCTAGTTCCAATTTTTGATGTGTTCTCATGATTGTGACACCATCCACTTAGCAATTTCTCTTTTGTATGAACAATAGTAGAGAAGTTAATTTAGCTAGTTTCAGATTTGTTAGGTGCTTGTGTTTTTTGAATTTCATGCATTTGAATGTATAATTTCAAGGAAATGAGTACAAGTGAGCCAGAAATTCTTTAGTTTCATTCTGATTCTCATCTCCTATCTCATTAATTTGCAATCTTATGTGGTCTAGGAAAAAAGACCTAAGACCCATTTGCATCCCTTTAAAGTTGTATGTCATATATGTTTTTCTGTTGGAACAAAGGGCCAAGTAAATGCTTGATGTGTTTGATAGGGTTGTTGGTTATTTTGAGAAGGATATTTCATAAGAATGAGGTCTTAATGAACACTAATGTCTAATTCAAAAAGTGATAGGATAGATCTGATATCTTGGTGTATGAAATATGTTACAAGATCAATTCATTCTTATTGCTGCATATTTGAAGATTTGTTAAAAATCAACATCAATAATCAATTGTATTTTTCCTTTAATGTTGAAGAACCTAAATGTGATGGCCTCACTCAGCTTTTGAATATGATAGAGTTGCAAATTGCTATTGTAGATCTGTGTTATTACATGAGTTAATAGGAGAAATAAGGGTTTTATCTGCTTCATATTAGATTCAGTGCATGCTTTGATAACTGGTACCATATAAAGAATCTATAGGTCCACCCGCCTAGGTCTAGCAAAGCCTAAAGTGAAGAAGGAGTTATGCCTTAAATTTGGCCCAAGACTGTAGTTAGGTGCATTCATGATAGGAAGTTGCTAGCCTTAGATGCATTCATCTAGTTTCTTGGTCTTTTTCAAAACTGTTAAATCAGGAGCCAACAAAAGGGCGACTCTGCTAGGGAGTTGCATTCAGAAAGAACCAAAATCTTTGGCATGAAACAGATTGGATAAAGCATATATATAGGAATAGGTGTTTCTTATTTCCTTGCTAAAGTTTCATGTTCCCTAGTTAAGCTTTATTCATAATTAGTAGCATGTTGTGAAATTGGATGCAAATTGTATTCTATGACTGTTATAAGTCTATCTTCAATCAATTCAGTCTTTGCAAGTGTTGTTGAGAAAGTTTAGAGTCAAGAATTAATTTATAAAGTGTAAATTCTCTTCAAGATGATAATGATCTGCAAAGTTTCTCATATATTGAAGGTTTGGTTCAGATTTGTCAAGTGACAAATTATGTTTTATTTCTCACAAAGAGTGAGTGGTGACTCTCAAATCTCTGTACGAGTTTGTTCCTAGTTGATTTCATTGTAAAATTTTGAAGGACTTTCAGTTGTATGCATAGATCATAAGCTGTTGATAGTATCCTGGAAAGGAATTTTAAATTCTTGATAAGTTTCTAAGTGTTGTTTGCAATCTATTGTTATAAGAAATTGAAGTCTAAAAAGTGAATCACAATAGTTATCTCTTTATCCTCTTGAAAAGAGGTGGTAACTCTATAAAGTTTGATCGGTGGTGTAAAGGATTTTCAGTCTTGCACCTATGCCAAATCAGCAGATCAAAGTTTAGCATCAACACTTGAGGTATTTTGGTTTTCATGTTTTCTTTTCGTGGAAGTCAAAAACATTAAAAAACATGGTTGCCTCTATTAAGTGATTTTGAAAACTAGAAAGAAGAGGTAGAAGTTTTACTATATGATGGAGTCTGATCTCAGATCTAAGATTAGTTTGCCAAATTCTGATAGTTTAGAAACTATGAATAATAACATTGCTATGTTGAATAGACTGGTCTACAAAAGGATTGTCAATCTTATAAGAATTGAAGTAGGAAGTACTCAAGGTTTAAATGTTGAACAACTTTATTTAAGGCTTAAATCAATAATTAGTAAGATGCCTTTTCATTGTAGACCCAAGGAATCTTCCCTACCTAGTGTTTTCCTTGATGTTCTAATACCTAATTCAGTCAATTGACCAGTAGCTATAAGATTACAAAGGTTTCTGCAAATTGAAAGATTCATTGAGGAGATGGAAGATGATGATTATAGATTTCATGTTATGTCTTCTAATGATAATGAGTGTGCTGAAAGTCAGGGTAGTAATGAATACAATGAGTCTGTAGAGAAAGATAATTTGTCTTCTGAATGTGAAGAGGTGGATTCAAATGCAAGTGAGTCGGGTAATTGCAATCAACATAATGAAGATGGATATTAAAGTGAAAATAAATTTTGTTACAGTGAATATGAAGTTGAAAAAATTTGTAACAGCAGTAAGGGTAGTGATTGCAATGATAAGAATGAATGTTGTAACAATTTTGATGTTCCAGATTGTTAAACTAATGATCTTGCTGTTGTGAGTTCTTCATGTTATCTGGATGATAATCATAGCCGAGAGAAGATTTGTGAGGCAGTCTTCTTGAACTCTGATGAAATCTCTAATTTGTTGGCTCATGATTTTGAAAAGCAAGTGTTTCTAGGGATCTTCATATTTTCCATCATAATGTTTCTTCATTAAGTCAAGTTACTTCCCTAAAGTTTGATGTACAAAGAGATGTGGAATCTGAACAGTCTTTATCAGATTTTGGAGGTGTAGATGACAATACCTCAAATGTCTCTGCACATGAAAATTTTTTGGATGTAGAGAATGTTTATGAACAGAAGTTTAATGTTGTTTTAGATTCTTTTCATGTTGATCTTGCTGAACATTGTTTTGATGTTTCATATGATGAAGAGGAAAACAATGAATATTGTCAATCAGATTATAGATTTTCTTTATATGATGATAAGTCTTGTAAACATAAGTTCAAGGTTTATTCTAACATTCAGTTAGATGAAAAAAATGATAGTGATCAACATATTTTAGATCAAAACTTTCAAAATGAGTTTTCATGTTTGGTAACTTATCAGTTGTTTGAAGAATGTGAAGAGGTTTTAGCAAAGGACAAATCTGATTCAATGAGTAACATGGTTCCAAGTAGGAAATAATCAGATTTCACATATTCTTCACATCCAGAGACACAAGGTGAGTTGCAAGTTTTTGGTACATGCAACTCGGTGAATGAAGTAGATTATGAAGTTTCTGTGTTTCTGATCAGCTTGCATGAATCATTGTTGGATTTTGATTCTCAATTTAGTTTGTGTAGTCATGAGCATGTTGATGTTTTTTCTCATAGTGAGCAAGATGAAGAAAGTATGTCTAATTTTTATATGCACTATGAGAATGAAGAAAGATATTTCATTTTGCCAAGTGATGTGATTCAAGGTGCTAATCTAATAGGTAAAATTGAAAAGGATAATTCTAGCTTACCTAAAGAATATGTAAATGAAAATTAGGTGTACGACAGAGGTAAGGAGTTATGAAACTTTTTGGTGGCTCAGGGCAATCGCTTGTACATAGTAGTGCTAGTTGTTTCCTTTCTTTCAATAAAGTTGTTCGAGAGAGTTTTTGAAGTTCAGGTGTGTGGTCTGCTTCTCCTAGAGATTTGAAATCTTTCCATGCCCTCAAGGGACATGCATCCCCAGGAAAAGCCACTGTTGGCACTCAAAATTGTAGCCCAAATTTTGAGCACTGTTAAGAAAATTGAGCCCTATAAACGCTTTTAAATGCATACATACTTGGCTGTCAGTTTGAGGCCTAAGAGGTGTTTAATGCTTCTAGAACCATTCATTTAGTGTGTCTACATTTTCCATGATTTTAAATTGACATTTTGAGCCATTCCGTGAAGTCCTGTCTTGAGTAATTGTCAAATCTGCATTTTCACCTAAGTGTTAAACAGTGACAGGAGGCCATGTTTGCATCTGAATATCTCACACCCAAAAATGTTTTGTGACTTTTTAATTTGGGATTATTTAGTGTCCATACCTAAGAATCTATGTTTCAGATTTTGATTCATTTTGACTTCGTTTGATTAGGTTTTGAATTCATGCTTTTGCAATTAATTTTGAATTCTAGGAAGCCCTGTTTGACATGTTATAACTTTTGACCAGTTGACCCCAATGCTAAAATTCCCTTTGTATTGCATTGTAGATGCCAGCGACTTGTTATGTTTCAACTTTCAACTTATGATGAATCTATTTGATTAGTTTTCAAATGCAATTCCAAAAGCAATTTCTATACTTTTACTGGTGTCAGCATTTACAAATTTGTCAGGACCCCTGTTTGAGATGTTATGACTTGAGATCCATGATAGATGAGATAAAATGGATGGTACCACTAAATTTTCCTCTAAAAATAATTTAAGTGTGCTATTTTTTACATCTTGATGAATCTGTTTGCACACTTTTCCATGTCCATTCCATTTGCAAAAATTGTTTTCTGTTAGCATTTCCAGTTTACAAATTTTGAGTAGCCTACTTTGACTGCTCACCATTTGCACCCATTTATTCATCATGAGCCCAAATCACAGATCCATAATGTCTTCATGACTGAGAACCAACACCCCAATTTTCATTTCATCAAGTGTCATTTAACCCAATTTTTTAAGCCAATTCCAAACCCAATTTATGGTTTTCTGACATGCTTTCTTGCAGGGAGTTCCGAGAGGTCAACATTGACAGCGAGTATCTTTTGATTCCAAATTTTTCATGAGACGAGATTTGACAAGGTAGAAGAATATAGAACAAAGAATCAGTAAAAGGACCTCCTGGCACCAAATTCATAGTTTCCAGATCAATGGTAAAATGGGTTTTAGTTGATTAATCAGTGGTCAAATTAGATTCTAGTTAGTCTGAGAAGGTTAACGGGCTAGTTTGAAGCTTCAGGTGTTTGAAAATGATTTTTTTTTTAGCTAGACCCACTTTTGGGCCCGACTAATTCTATTAGATTAATAAGGCATTGGGAATCTAAAATATTTTTAAAAGGGAAGAACAGAAAGTAGGGGCTCAAAAGATTCATCTCGAAGGAGATTCCCAATTGATATGGATATTGTAAAGGGGGAAGAGTTCAATGTTTCTACAAAGACATAGGAGCATTTTTCTCCAATAAAGATTGGGAGTGAAAATAATCGAGGTGGTGTGAGATTGAAGAAAATAATGCCAAGACGTATGGATGAAAATGAGGCATCACGTTTAGTCCAAGAGATGAAAACGGGAACTAAGAGCAACAGTTGCTAATGGTGCCATGGAGGACCTCGGTAAGATTGATGCTTATGATGAGAGACTTTTAGAGGCATTTCAAAGTTACAATGAAAAACACATTTAAAAGTGAACATAAAAGTAACATGTGCCATGTAAGAGTGAACAGGAAACCCCAAAAGAGAGGGAAGATACAGGAGAACCTTACCCAAAAAAACTTTATAGTATAGGAAGTGAAAAATGATGTCATTCATGGGATAGGGATTATGAGATTGAATTTTTGAAATCTAGGTGCAAGAGAGAAAAACAAACCAAATAGATAGAGACACCTGATTTAATTAAGAGTATTTTGAAAAGGAGCCTTGATGCATGCTCTAATTCTCCTGAAATTGAAAACAAGTCCATAATAAATGAAGTTAATCCAATGCTTTCAAGGTTATATGTAGCATATAACTCTTCATTCCCAAGGAAAGATAATATTAAGCTGCTCTCTACTCTTTCAGAATCAGAAGACATGTCATGTGAGGAAGAACAGGGGACTACGCCACAAGTAAAGCATAGAAGCTGATTGGAGGAATACGGCATGAAGAAGTTGGCACTTTAATCTCCACACAAATTAAACAAAAATATTTTAGCTAATTTGAACTCTTTAGACAGGTTTTCAATTTTGATTTCATTTATAGAGGACCACATATGGGTATGTGCAGGATCATGGTGTGCCAAAAAGTGGCGATATGAAAAAAATAGAGTTTGAACACATTTAAAAGCACTTCAAAATTTGCTCTAACTTTTTTCCACCTATCTAGGTACCAAACCTGGAAGGAAAGGCCAAGCCTTATCGGATATCCGATAATCATATAACATTATTATTATATTATAATAATATAAAAATATTATATTATAATAGTATAATATATTATTTAATATTATATAATATAATATAATATATAATATAATGTAATATCTTATATATAAAATATAAGATAAAATATAAGATATATGTTATATATGTTATATCTTATATATAAAATATAAGATATGTGGGGGATCGGATATCCGATATAATATAGGATATCCAATATCTATAACATTACATATATAAAAAAAAAGACCAGACTTGCGGGCCCTTATTTCTCACATTTTGGGGGCTAGTATTAGCACGCGATCGGATATTAGATATAAGATCGAATATCAGATATTAAGGTTTTTTTTTTTTTTTTTTTTAACTCATTTTTAATCTAAATTCAATAGATTTTAGCATGATTTTTTTTGTTTTAGTTGAATCTAGGGATTTTTTTTTTTAAAAGGTTAAAATTAAGGTTTTTTAAAAATATATATTACATTTTGCAATTCAATAGGAATGGCTAATCAGAATGATGACACTAAGGTAGGGAATAATATTCCTCGTAACCTTCCACCAAATGATCCAGTACCCCCACAAAATCATCCACCAAATGATCCTCTACCCCCTCAAAACCCTCCTCGAATCGAGGATTTGATAAATGAAAACCTCACCAAGTTGAGAGGTTTGCATAGAACATATAATAATGTACCCGCATTGGCACCTATGTTATCCATGTTAAACACCATAGTGGATAACATTGAAACCCTTACAAACCAACAAAATGCCACTCTTCATTGGCATGATCAAATGCACAAGATGTTTGATGATGGTTTGGATTATGATGAGGTTGCGGCCTTCAACATAAGAAAAAAAATTTGGCTAGCCTTTTTGCGAACCCGAAAATGGGTTTACCAGTTGACCCAAAAAATCCAAACTATCGATTAAATGGTGCACAAATGATGCCGTACGTGCAAACTTTTGGGATCGTTTATGGATGGTCTTTGATATCCCTCCACATGGCAATTTATATGTATACCATTTTATTTCCTTAGAAAATTATATGCTAAATTTGTGTTGAAATTTAAAGTGAACTATTGGAGCATGAAGCCCAACATGGGCTTAGGACTAGGAGCTCCTCAGCATAGACCCTCTTCCCAGTGGAAGAAATCTAGCACTTTTGTCCCCCCCACTGATATCTTCTCTCCTCCTTGAGTGTAGCATCTAGATATTATCATAGAGGCTAGCTCTCAGATCATCAGATCCATTCATAGGTTGAGTAGCCTAATGATATCTTAGGCTAGGTCAATCTTACCTCATTGTGTTGATGATGCTGGTGCCAGTTCATCATTGGCTAGCTCATCACATGTTTGTGTACCTCACACTTGAATTACATGCAAGAATATTTTCTTGGGTCCCATAGGTGATCTTCCTGAGTATCATTTTGTATTAGACGAGGATACACCAGACACACACACAGAGGCTACAGACCCTGATGCAAGAGAGGAGGGGAATGCAAAGGCATGGACTCCTTTGGTGTCGATACATGCATATATTTTTTTGTTATGACATATGTGATTTAAAGTTAATTTTTATAATAGGGTAATTTTAATTTTTAAGCCATATTGACTTTTATATGTATGTGATCTTCATTCATGTTTAGTTGATGACCGAGGAGGAGCTCAAATAGATTGATGATGCCATGCTCTCGGCCATTTCTTTTGGCCTTGAGACATCTATGGTACATAATGTTGTGTTCACATTTTTTTTTCTATTTTATATTGTACCATATATGTTTGCTAATATTTCTTTTATCTTGCAGGTAGCACTAGTCCCAGAGGGACAAAGTGCGGGGGGTGAGCCAACACTCATTGACAAAGGAAAGGTAATTAGGTGCTTTCTATTTGATTAAATATCGATGCATTCTTGTAAAATGTTTGTGGTAATCCCATTTAATTACATTCTTTATTGTATATAGGGTGTCGCTACTGGTGATGAGCCTATATAGATTTCGCGTTGTAGACCATCAGGGATTTCCATTCGCATTGAGAGCCCCATTGTATGTATAAGTATCATTTATTTTTTATTATCCTTATCTTCATAAATAAATTCAAAACTTATTTCCGTGATATTAACAACTACTATTTTGTATCTCATAGGAGACTCCTAGTGCACATGAGGTCCACCGGGAGAGTTATGTATATTTGATGACGGGGCCACTCACTCTTGAGGAGGAGCCTACAACAGTAAGTTGTAGTTTAAATTCATGATTAAATATGTTATAAATTTAGCATGCTATGAATTATAATGTTATATTTTAAATTGTAGATTCATCTGACAAAGGTATTTGAACATATATAGCCCAAAATCAAAGAGGTACCGACATTGCCGAGGGCATACAAGAGGACTCCTGACTGGCGCAGGAGGTCGATGAGAGAGGTATTTATTATGAAATTTTGATAGTATTAATCTCCATTACAAAAAATATTACTATGCATTTGAGTAATTCAATGTTAGATACGTAGAATCATATAAATTTAGTAGTCTAACTTTGGATTTTTCATTTTTGTTTATGTACGAGGCATCTGATCCACCTAGTGTAGCGAAGAGGCTACATTTTGATCATCCACCAGCACCCTAGGATAGTCATAGGATGCATCATGAGTCATTTTGAGATGGCATATGCCACATTGTATATAGAAACATTAAAATTATACACATTCTGATGGCATGATCAGCCACATTCTGTGTATGGATCTATGTATTTTGATATATATTTGAGTACTTTTTCTATGGATACATGATATTTGATATATATTTGTGTAAAATTTTGACTATGGATACATATATTTTGATATATATTTTTGTCATTTATGTGCACAATGATATACATATTAATTTAGTATCTAGTATTGTTCAATTTATTGTGGATCATGTGTATTGTTCATGTTTATGGAATATCATTAATTTTGATTATGTTTGTTATATTTGGTTCAAATGCAATAATTTTTTAATAACATTTTAGCAAGATTTATTATAAAATTTGGATGCAATGTATAATTTGAAGTGCTATCATGACAAAAACACATTTGTTAATCTCCCACACAAGGTTTAGATAACCCCAAATCTGATATCAAACTCCACCTTCAACCTTGAAACTAACTCTTGGCTTCAAATCTAATCTCAACACAGTTAAGGACTCCACTCCTCAACCATGGATTCTATCCCCAACCACCAAGTCATTCATAGATTCATAATATTTGATAACTAGCACTATACTTTGTTACTATCCTCATACTACACCTTTTCAATTTCAACATAACTTCAAAATATATCAACTTAAGAGATTTGATTGGATAGTTCATTGATATCCCTCATGATCTCTAATTTATTTTAGGCCTTAACCTTCTTGTAGCATTCAATGGTTCATTGATAGCCCTCATGAGCTCTAAGTTATGACCCTCAAAATATTGACATCAAAATGCACTTAGAGGACCTTGGAGACTCCTTGGTATGGGGTGGCCGCAGATGATGGATGGTCTCTGTAGCCAGAACAAGGGTGTCACTAAGGTTCACCCGCCCACTCGGAGCCAATGGCATTGACAATTTGATGCCAAGATCAGTGGTTTCAAAGTTACGCTGTGGTGCACCTATGAACTGAGGCACACTGTGAGTTTTGGCATCGAGCAAGATCACTTTGCCGAATGCAAATGGAATGTGATCTCTCAAAAATGAGATAGGTTATTTTAAGTCTTAGCATCATCGTTCTATAGCATTCAACGGTTTATTGATAGCCCTCACGAGCTTTGAGTTATGACCCTCAAAATATCAACCTCAAAATGCACTTAGAGCACCTTAGAAACTCCTCGGTATGGGACGATGGATGGTCTCCATGGCTAGAAATATGGTTTCACTAAGGTTCACCCACCCACTTGGAGCTAATGGCATTGACAATTCAATGCCAAGATAAATGGTTTCAAAGTTACGCTTTGGTGCACCTATGAACTGAAGCACACTACAAGTTTTGGCATCGAGCGACATCGCAGTGCCGAATGCAAATGGAATGTGATCTCTCGAAAATAAGATAGCTTATTTTAGGCCTTAGCATCACCTTCTTGTAGCATTTGACAGTTTATCAATAACCGTCACGAGGTCCGAGTTATGACTGTCGAAAGATCGACCTCGAAATGCACTTAAAGCACCTTGGAGACTCCTCGATATGGGGTGGCCGAAAATGATGGATGGTCTCTATGGCTGAAACAAGGGTGTGACTAGGGTTGACCCACCCATTCAGACCTAATGGCACTGATGATTCAATGCCAAGATCAGTAGTTTCAGAGTTATGTTGTGGTGTACCTATGAACTGAGGCACACTGCGAGTTTTGGCATCAAGCGAGATCACTGTGTCGAATCCAAACAGAATGTGATCTCTCAAAAATGAGATAGTTTATTTTAGGCCTCATTATCACTATCTTGTAGCATTTGACAGTTCATCAATAGCCCTCACAAGCTTTAAGTTATGACCCTCAAAAGATCGACCTCGAAATGCACTTAGAGCACTTTGGAGACTCCTCGATATAGGGTGGCCGCAAATGATGGATGGTCTTTGTGGCTGGAACAAGCATGTAACTATGGTTCACCCACCCATCTAGAGCTAATGGCATTGACAATTTGATGCAAAGATTAGTAGTTTCAAAGTTACATTGGCGTGCACCTATGAACTGAGGCACACTGCAAGTTTTGGCATCGAGCGAGATCGCTGTGCCGAATCCAAACAGAATGTGATCTCTCAAAAATGAGATATTTTATTTTAGACCTCAACATCACTGTCTTGTAGCATTTCTTAGTTTATCGATAGCCCTCATGAGCTTCGAGTTATGACCCTCAGAAGATCGAGCTCAAAATGCACTTAGAGAACCTTGGGGACTCCTTGGTATGGGGTGGCCACGGATGATAGAGGGTCTCCGTGGCTGGAACAAGGGTGTCACTAAGATTCACCCACCCACCCAGAGCTAATAGCACTGATGATTCAAACAATTCTAGTTGTTAGGAGTTAGATTTTGAAAAGTTGTCAAGAAAATTACAAAAGTTGTTAAGTAACTTTTTGTAACTTTTTGCAATTTTTGCCCTAAGACAAGTTTTATTGCAAATTTAGTTGCAAATAGACTCTAAAAACTCCTAGGGACCCTAATAATGTTCTAAACATCTAGACTTACCTAAAAAAAATGGAATTTACCAAAAATCCACTTTATTAGACCAATTGATGGCCAAGGCTTATAGTTGCACCATGGGTTCTTATGTCCGTTACAAACATGGATGGTCATAGGGAGATCATTAAATCTATCCCTAGACCTTATTACATCAAGAAAAGAAAAATGATTAGGTGCTTTTCACTAATGTTCCCTGTATTTCATAAAATTTAAACTATGGAGTTTCCTTCCAAAATGTTCATGTAGTCGTTACATTCAAGATTTGAATTTTCTAAAGCAATAAGCTAAATTTTAAGTGACTTATTGAATGTTTTAACTTATGAAATGACTTGAGATTATTATGAGACCTTATTAGGACCTATCTGATGACTCACTTACCCTATGTAAACCTAGACATTACTAAAGTTCAAATCTCATGGTCCTTTACAACTTTTCAATATGAAAGTCTTTCAAAACATTATACAATATTATGACTCTTTATGCTTTCAAATGCCATGATTGGTTGAAAAATGGAAAAAATAGATTATTCTAATTGTTCATCTATACTTTCTAGATTTTTCTTATTTGATTAGTTTGATAAAAATAGTTTTAATAATCATAATGTCAGCTTTATATCAAATAAGGAAAAACCCAAATTTGTAATAAGATATCCGCAAGCAATTATCTTTCATATAGTTATAAATGCTCTTAAAATTGTCCTTATAGCCTTGTATCACATGAAAATATGATTTGCAAGAACTTGTTCAATATCTTCCTCTTATAATTCCTTACAAAGAACCTACCAAAATACAAATTAGAATGTGCAACTAATTTAACCTATCTTTTTCATTATTACCAAAAGCATATACAAAAAAGGTTCACATTTTACATCATAATATATCATAAATCTTAGGAATTCTCCCCAATACCATCCCCCCCAATTCTTCATGATGTACCTACATTCCAATATCATAAAAAAATTAGTAACTTATTGTATTAAACAAGATAATCATTAGTTCATTGAATCATTATGAAGAAAATAACATAAAAGTAAATATACCTAGTCGAGTGTTCCAATAGGGTCCTCTCTCTATTTTAGGGTCTCCAACAGGGCTTCATGATCAACATTAGCAATAGTAAAAAGTTCTTTTACTTTTGGTCTTCCTTGATGCTTCAACAACTTTATATTTGTTGCTATAATAAGATGTGAATATATGAGAATTATTTTGTGCTTCTGATAGTCTTTGAATGCAGGAATTCTATTCCTTCTAAGAATGTATGTCCGCAACCATGTTCCAGCGACAACCACTAAACTAGTAGGATATGTGAATCCATCATCATCTATGATTGGTTGTACAAGTTTTTGTTTACCTCTTACACAATGTGCTAACCAATAATCAGATTTCTCATCATTCCCTTGTGGTGCAAATAATACAAAGACATGTCTTGGCTGAAGTAGATCTGATAGATGGTTATGCTCAAGTGAACTTTCCATGTCATCATTTCTGATAGAGCATATGATAGACAATGGAGTAAGATAATGTGGAGCCCATGTGTCCACCCACTCACTTGACTCATAGTGTTCCCAATCACACTGAAAACAACTAGGACAAAAGCAAGCTAGCCGTCGTGTCCAAATGGTCCATGTACTAGAATTAGAGCTCCGAAATGAATGCATTTTTGATGAGTCTCTCACTATAGCACAATCTAATCTATCAGCTATGGACCCTTCCTCAACCAACCAAAAGAACCTATGTACCACTGAATCAAGAGCCCCCTCTGTGATAATGCTAAACTACACCAATCAATAATGCTACGAGCATCAAGAAGCTCTGTTGCTTAAATCTTCAATTGCTCCTTGACTAGAGCTCTGTTCACACATGCCCCCACTCCATCATTTTCCCCTTTTCCATGGCTGGACTCAAAAAATTTCCAAATATGAGGCACCCCTCTCTCTACGTGCATCCTACACAACCAATAAAACATGCGAGCATTCTTGAATTGACCTGTATAGTTATTTGACCAAATGATATGTCTATCCATAGCAATTGCATGCTCATGTAAGAAATCAAAATAATTCTTGCAACAATGTTGCACAAACTCATGAGAGTGAGATTTATCATCACTCATATAAAAATGATAATCTCTAATAATCTTTCAATTATCTTCTGCACTATTAGGGGCATGTCTATATGTTATGTGAATAAAAATAGCAATCTGAATAGAGTTGTAATACTAAGATTGTGACTCATTTTGAGGTTGCAATGTGTAATTCTCAGCAAAATCAACAACTGATATAATAGTGCCAATGGGAAAAGTCTCCTTGCACATTCTAAATTGTTCATCCAACCACTGAGACCTATGACTATGTCTTGCATACTTGTAAAAAAGATTTTCCTTGAAATCTAAAATAAAACTAGCCACACTGATATCTTTTCCAACCAATTCACATCTAGAGCTCTCACCTCCACTCTTAAATGTGTATTTCACCATTTCATATACCTTTTTTTTCACTATTGTTTTTCCAAGATCTTGTTTGCACCCCTCATGGAAACATGTGTCAAACTTGGATAAGCCACCACATTTTGAACACTTCTCATTTAATCAAGCATTTCTATTAAAAAAAAACCATCAACTCTATGACGTAAAAGTTGATCTAGCAAGTCTCTTGATGATTTTGGAAGCTCACCAGCACTCCAATCCTCCAACATTTCTTTACTATGCAAAGTAGAATGAATGGAGTGTAATAGTTCATAGTGCATAGAAAACTCAATATTATATTTGCAACAACATGTATTTCGAATTTTGAGTGGCACACATTAAAATGGCTTCAAAGATTCAAAAGCCCTTTTTGATATATGAAAATTTAGATGACTCTCTCTAAATTATTTGAACAACATAGTTTGACTTACCTCCAAACTATGTTTAGGATGTGGCGTACGGTCTCTGATGCCAATTCTCAACTTTAACATGTCTTTACCATTGAGTGATACTCGTGAGTTAGAGTGCCAAAATTATGTAATTTCTTCCTTCATATCATCGGATAGCTTCTTATCAAAATGTGGAAGTCTCCCACCAAATGACCATGTTCCATTTTGAAGAGGATCATCAATTTTATCTCGTCGACTAAGTGCTCTTCTCAAAGTAGTACAATTTAGATTCAAATCAATACAAGTTTGTCTCATATATCTACCCTTTCTCAAATGATGACTTACCAAAGAGGTTGTAATAACCCTTCGAGTAGCTTTGTTATCCTTTTCCCTACTATTTTTTCCAATGCTATTGAGAGCACTGAAAAGATTCTTCACAATAATGGCATTTCTTTCCAACTTTTTATTGATGTGAATCTTCAATTTGGAAATCATAGGTCTCATCTTTTGCATTTTTAATAAGTGCATGAAAAGCTGACATTGCTCTACCATTGTCTTATTGCCGAAAAATATCTAATATAGTCTTGAAGCCCATAACTAAATGGTTCTTTCTATTTTTTTCCCTTCCAAACTAGTAATAATCATTTCATCAATTTAAATTATCCATTTTGGTGTTTTAGAACCTTCATGTTGATTATAATTAGCAGATATGTAAGGTTCTTGTGCATTAGGTTCCTGTGCATTGTCATGTTCAACATGGTCAATTATGCAATTTGGATTATGACTTGGTAGCATTTCGTCTTCAAAATTTTCATTCTCTAAATTTTCAATTTTGGCATTATCATTTCCATTAGGTACATTTTTATTCTCCAACTATACATATTCATTATCTGACTCTATGATTTCACCTTCGACTAATTCATCGTCAACTTGACTGATATTTAGCATACCTTATCTTTTTCTTTGGTGTTTCATTTTGTCCCTTTCCCTATGTGCCTCAATGTCTTCATTGGATATATTCCTTTTTTCATTTAGCCTTTCGATGACTGCTGCTCCCCATTCAGATGACACTATCAAACACTTAATGTTATATTTTCAAACATTTTTAGAATGGTTGGGCCCCAAAACATGACCTTTTTTAAAACCCATGAAAAAAAAATCAAAAAGTGACGTTGTCGGGTCTATATGGATAGGGAATATGTTGGAAATTGATGGTAGTAATATCAGATATCCGATTTCAAATTGGATATCCGATATGCGACATAGGGACTTTTGGAGGGAACCCCGAGTTTGGGAGTTATAGTTTATGATTTATAAATTATTCAAGTTATATTATTCTGTAAAAATGTATTATAATATATTATATATACATAATAATGTAACGTCAAGATATAACATATAATCTATTAATATATAATAATATATTATGTTTATCTTATTATAATCTATAAATATAATTTATATTATTTGTATCTTTCCTATATTTTTATTAAATATAATAAAGTACTATATATATATATATATATATATATATATATATATATGCATGTATGTATGTATCTATGTATGTTATTAATATATATTATTATTATAATCTATAATATAATATTATTATTATGAGTTATGTTATCAATATATATTAATATATATGTCCCTAGGAGTGCTAGGACCCCTAAGGACATATTAGAATGCTTAATATGGGTCAAAGGGGGTCACAGGTTGACCTATGACCCCCTTTGACCAGAGACATAATAGAATCGTTCTTATGGATCAAAGGGGGTCATAGGTTGACCTATGACCCCCTTCGACCCATTAAATGAGGAAATAAGTCCCTAGGGGTCCTACAACCCCTAGGGACATAATAAAATCATTCTTATAGGTCAAAGGGGGTCATAGGTTGACCTATGATCCCCTTTGACCTATTAAATGACAACATATGTCCCTAGGAGTCCTAGAACTCCAAGGGACATATGTCATCATTTAATGGGTCGAAGGGGGTCATAGGTCAACCTATGACCCCCTTTGACCCATTTCAATGATTCTAATATGTCCCTAGCGGTCTTAGGACCCCTAGGGAGATATGTCACCATTTAATGGGTCGAAGGGGGTTATAGGTCAACCTATGACCCCCTTTGACCCATTTGAACAATTCTAATATGTCTCAAGGGGTCCTAGGACACCTAAGGACATACATCATCATGGAATGGGTCAAGGGGGGTCATACGTCAACCTATGACCTCCTTTGACCCATAAGAATGATTCTAATATGTCTCAAGGGGTCCTAGGACCCTTGGAGACATATGTTGTCATTTAATGGGTCGAAGGGGTTCATAGGTCAACATATGACCACCTTTGACTCATAAGAATGATTCTAATATGTCCCTAGGGGACATATGTCATCATTTAATGGGTCGAAGGGGGTCATATGTTGAGGTCAACCTATGACCCCCTTTGACCCATAAGAATGATTCTAATATGTCCTTAGGGGTCATCGAAATCCTAAGAGAAATGTCCTCATGTAATGGGTCGTAGAGGGTCATAGGTCAACTAATGACCCAATTTGACCCATATGAATGATAGTAATATGTCCTAAGGGGTCCTAGGACCCCTGGGGACATATGTCATCATGTAATGGGTCAAAGCGGGTCATAGGTCAACCTATGACCCCCTTTGACCCATAAGAATGATTTTATCATGTCCCTATGGGTCCTAGGACCCCTAAGGAAATATGTCATCATGTAATGGTTCAAAGGGGGTCATAGGTCAACCTATGACCCCCTCTGACCCATATGAATGATTCTAATATGTTCTAAGGGGTCCTACGACTCCTAGGGACATATGTCTTTATGTAATCGGTCAAAGGGGGTCATAGGTCAACCTATAACCCCCTTTGACCTATAAGAATGATTTCATTATGTCCCTACGGGTCCTATAACCCCTAAGGACATATGTCATCATTTAATAGGTCACAGTGGGTCATACGTCAACCTATGACCCCCTTTGACCCATTTGAATGATTCTAATATGTTCCTAGGGGTCCTAGGACACCTAGGGACATTTTTCATTATTTATTGGGTCGAAAGGGGTCATAGCTTGACCTATGACCTCCTTTGACCCATAAGAATGATTCTAATATGTCCCTAGGGGTCCTAGGACCCCTAGGGACACATGTCATCATGTAATGGTTCGAAGGGGGTCATAGGTCAACCTATGACCCCCTTGGACCCATAAGAAATATTGTAATATGCCTCTAGGGGTCCTAGGACTATGACCCCTAGGCACATATGTCATCATGTAATGGGTCAAGGGGGGTCATAAGTCAACCTATGACCCCATTTGACCCATAAGAATGATTATATTATGTCCCTATGGGTCTTAAGACCCTTAGGGACAGATGTCATCATGTAATGATTTGAAGGGAGTCATAGGTCAACCTATGACCCGCTTGGACCCATAAGAATGATTGTAATATGTCTCTAGGGGTCTTAGGACCCCTAGGGACATATGTTATTATGTAATGGGTCGAAGGAAGTCATAAGTCAACCTATGAACACCTTTGATTGATAAGAAAGATTTTAATATGTCTCTAGAGGTCTTAGGACCCTGAAGGACATATGTCATCATTTAATGGGTCGAAAGGGGTCATAGGTCAACCTATGACCCCCTTTGACCCATATGAATGATTATAATATGTCCCTATGAGTCCTAAGACCCTTAGGGACATATGTCATCATGTAATGGGTCGAAGGGGGTCATAGGTTGACCTATGATCCCCTTTGACCCATATGAATGATTCCAATAT
Organism: Cupressus sempervirens; assembly: GCA_028749045.1. Lineage (NCBI taxonomy): Eukaryota > Viridiplantae > Streptophyta > Pinopsida > Cupressales > Cupressaceae > Cupressus > Cupressus sempervirens. Next base: position 3,705,165 of record CM053786.1, read on the forward strand.
GTCCCTACGGGTCTTAGGACCCCTAGGGACCTATGTCATCATATAATGGGTCGAAGGGGGTCATAGGTCAACCAATGACCCCCTTTGACCCATATGAATGATTCTATATGTCGCTAGGGGTCCTAGGACCCCTGGAGATATATGTCATCATGTAATGGGTTGAGGGGGGACATAGGTCAACCTATGACCCCCTCTGACCCATAAGAACAATTCTGTTATATCCCTACGAGTCTTAGGACCCCTAGGGACATATGTCATCATGTAATGGTTTGAAGGAGGTCATAGGTCAACCTATGACCCCCTTTGACCCATTAAAATGATTGTAATATGTCTCTAGGAGTCATAGGACCCCTAAGTACATATTTCATCATGTAATGGGTTGAGGGGGCTCATAGGTCAACCTATGACCCCCTTTGATCCAAAGAACGATTCTATTATGTCCCTACAGATCTTAGGACCCCTAGGGACATATGTCACCATTTAATGGGTCAAAGGGGGTCATAGGTCAACCTATGACCCCCTTTGACTCATCTGTGCAATACTAATATGTCCGTAGGGGTCCTAGGACCCCTAGGACATATGTCATCATGTAATGAGTCAAATGGCCCATAAGAATGATTTTATTATGTCCCTATGCATCCTAGGACCCCTAGGGACATATGTTCTCATTTAATGGGTCGAAGGGGGTTATAGGTCAACCTATGACCCCTTTTGACCTATTTGAACGATTCTATTATGTTGTCATTTATTGGGTCGTTGAGCCATTAGAATGATTCTAATATGTCCTTAGGGGTAGGACCCGTAGGGATATATGTCATCATGTAAGGGTTTGAAGGGGGTCATAGGTCAACCTATGATCCCCTTTGACCCATAAAAATTATTGTAATATGTCTCTAGGGGTCCCAAGACCCCTAGGGACATATGTCATTATGTAATGGGTCAAAGGGGGTCATAGGTCAACCTATGACCCCCTTTGACCGATAAGAATGATTCTAATATATCCTGAGGGGTCCTAGGACCCCTAGGGACATATGTCATCATTTAATGGGTCGAAGCGGGTCATAGGTCAACCTATGACTCCTTTTGACCTATATGAACAATTCTAATATGTCCCTATGGGTCCTAGGACCCCTAGGGACATATGTCATTATTTAATGGGTCAAAGCGGGTCATAGGTCACTTTGACCCATATGAATTATTGTAATATGTCCCTATGGGTCCTAGGACCCCTAAGGACATATGTCATCATGTAATGGGTCAAAGGGGGTCATAGATCAACCTATGACCCCCTTTGAACCGTATGAACGATTCTAATATGTTCCCAGGAGTCCTAGGACCCTTCAAAACATATGTCATCATGTAATGGGTCAAAGGAGTCATAGGTCAACCTATGAACCCCTTTGACCCATAAGAATGATTCTAATATGTCCTGAGGAGTCTTAGGACCCTTGGGGACATATGTCATCATTTAATGGGTGAAAGGGGTTCATAGGTCAACCTATGACCCCGTTTGACCCATAAGAATGATTCTAATATGGCCCTAGGGTTCCTATGACCCTTAGGGACATATGTCATCATTTAATGGGTCGAAGGGAGTGATAGGTTAACCTATGACCCCTTTTGATGTATATGAACGATTCTAATATGTCCCTAGGGGTCCTAGGACCCCTAGCTACATATGTCATCATGTAATGGGTCGAAGGGGGTCATAGGTTGACCTATGATCCCCTTTGAACCATAAGAACAATTCTAATATGTCCCTAGGGGTCCCTAGGGACATATGTCATAATGTAATGGGTCGAAGGGGGTCATAGGTGAGCCTATGACCCCCTTTGACCTATAAGAATGATTCTAATATCCTCTTAGGGGTCCTTGGATGCCTAGGGACATATGTCATCATTTAATAGGTCGAAGGGGGTCATAGGTCAACCTATGATCCCCTTTGACCCATATGAAGCATTCTAATATGTGCTTAGGGGACATGTGTCATCATGTAATGTGTCAAAGGGGGTCATAGGTCACCCTATGTACCCCTTTGACCCATAAGAATGATTCTAATATGTCCTTAGGGTCCTAGGTTCCCTAGGGACATATGTCATCATTTAATGGGTCGAAGGGCATCATAAGTCAACCTATGACCCTCTTTGACCCATAAGAATGATTCTAATATGTCCCTAGGTGTCCCAGGACCCCTAGGGACATATTAGAATCATTTAATGGGTCGAAGCCCTTTGACTCATATGAACAATTCTAATATATCTCTACAGGTCCTAGGACCCCTAGGGACATATGTTGTCATGTAATGGGTTGAAGGGGGTCATAGGTTCGCATATGATCCCCTTCAACCCATAAGACTATATATATATATATATATATATATAATATTTATAGATTATAATACTAATAACTATATATATATATATAACATAGATTAATATATTAATATATATATATATATATATATCATATTTATAGATTATAATACTAATAATATAAGATATTATTATATATTAATAACATATATATATATATATATATATATATATAATATTATAACATAGTTTTACATTGTAATATAACTCAAATAATTGATAAGTTATAATCTATAACTCAGAAACTCATTTTCCCTCTAAAATGTATGAAGATTTCAAATTTCCCTCCAAACATGGCTTGGTGGGTGACCAGGCCATATCGGATATCCGATTTCAAATGGGATATCCGATTAGGCTCGGTATTTACCAAGCCTACCCGGTGAACCTAAAAGATGGGTTTGAGGAGGGTTTTAGTGATACTCAGAATTTGGGTAGTCGTCTGACAATGTTATTTTGATCGAAATTGAATGAAATGAAAAGAGTTTTTTAATATCACTCTCGAGATTCTATCGATATAATTTCTATCAAATTTTGAGTTCGATAAGTATTTATTTGTTAATTATCAATCAAGATTATTGTAAAGTGTTGATTGATATACTTATTGAAAAATAGTTATAACTTTCAAACAGTATAACATTTTTAAAATCTAAAAGTTGCGTCACATTCTATGCTTCACCTATAATAAGAAAAAAAATAAAAAATTTAAATTTGGTTAAATTTTCTATTAGTTAAGGTGGGTAGACACGGGACTTTTTTTTTTTTCAAAAAATTTTTGCTAGAAAATTCATATTTAATTATTTATTTAGAATAAAAATACTAAAAAATATGCGTCACATCCGGGCATGAGTCTACTTTTCATATTTATAATTATATTTAAAAAAATAATCATTTTATTTTGATTAAGGTGGTCAGACATACACCTACTTTTTATGTTTTCCCTAAAATGTTCATAGTATTGCATTAAAATCCAAACTTTTGACAAATCAATTTTTTTTTTCTCCTGATAAGGCCTAGTAGTTTAGAAACTACATTCAATTTCCTACAGATTATTTTCTTACAACATTTTTATATAAATTCCATTACCACTTTAAAATTATGTTTCAAGTTGACATAACCCTGATTTGTTGATTTTTCACTGCCACTTAAGGCCATAGTGTGGTACACCATGATCCTGCACATACCCATATACCAGGCTGAGTGATTTTGTTTTCTAATTGGATGATTATGTGATATTTTAGAGTTGAAAAAGGCAAACTATTGAGAAAACTACAATATGGCAGAAACTAGAAATGGAGGATATGTGGATAGTGAGGCAGTGGTGGCAACAAAAATGCTGGTAGCCAAATGGTGCAAACAATTTTATGGGTTGGGATGGATTTCAAGAACTGGCAGTAGCATCAACCTTAAAGTTCATGAACCCACGGTGCCCAAATTAAAACAACTAATTGTTATGGCATCTTCATGAGTGCGGGAAGAGAGAATGGTAGTAGAGGAAGCTATGTGGGCAATCAAAGAGGAGATGGCGTGGAAGAAAAGGTAGTTCACATCAAGGCTAAGACCACAAGTTTTGAGCTGAAGCCCTCCATAGCACATGACATAGATGAAAGGGCATCCATGCCATAAAAAGAGACTCTCATGCCATATGCCAAGGTTTCATGCATCTAGAAGCTGGAACATGTAGTGCAAATGTTAGCAAGGTGTGTAAATAAAATGAGGAGATCCATGTTGAAAATAAGCAGCAAGGAGTAGTCAACGTTACACAAAACAACATCAAACAAGGAAAACTTGCAGTCAAAAGTCTCCATGTCGTAGAAAAGAAATTCCTGCCACCAAAATAGTAGAGATCCCACATTAAAAGAGGAATCCACATTTTTAATAGTGGAAGATGACATGTATAAGCAAAACATAGTCAATGTTTGAATGAGCCACAATTTTTTGATGATTCTTGCAAAACAGAGGAAATGGTGGTCCACAGTGGAAGCTAAAATAGAACAGAAGGAAAATTGCAAAATTGTGTATATTCCACATTTTCCAAGGGTCGGTGTTTAAAAATTTTAAATAGAATAACATACAACTTGATTGTTGTCTTAAAGATAAAGCGCCTTTTGTGAAGGTCATCATGTGATGTGTGGGACCTGATGTGGATGATGTAGACAGCTGGTGGTCATCCAAGATGAATTTTTGAATGGGCATACAGTCCAAGCATGATGATGTCAATAGGAATGGTCATCGAAAAATCCAAATATCCAGCTAGTCGCTATGTTGCTAGCCAAAAGATTTGAGAAATTCTAGCTAGTGAGGTAGCGACTAACCGAAAAGCTTCCAAAATTTGGTGAGAGTCAAAAATGGTCATAGGTCCTGCTTTTCATGAATCAAGCAATGACAAGTGGCAATCGGACAGAAATGGAAATGATGTGGTGGTGATGTGGAGTACTTGACGAACCACAACATGCCATGTGGCATAAATTTTGAGGTAGGATGATGTGGCAATTATTGGATCTGATGGTCCTCGCTATCTCGTCAAGGAGAAGTTGCTCACGCGATAACATGGTGACATAGTGAGCATTAAGGTGGCAATGACACGTGGTGCTAATGTGGATGGATAGTCAGAATGTGACATGTGACAATTACCCAGGTTGAGCCAATTAGAAGATGACACATGGCAATGGTGGTCAAACCATGTTTGACTTGGAATGAAACCTGTGGGGAAATTTTCAAAGGGTTTTAAAAAATTAATGCTTAAAGATTTTTCTCCAAACGTGCAGTCATTAGACATTTTAAATAATGTCTACTTTTTAATTTAGTTTAAACTTTGAAAAGTTTAAAATTTTGCAAAATGAATATGGAGACCATGAACATAGGCATGATTTTTCAAATGGCTGCTAGAGGCTCAATTTTTAACCGAAATAGATGCTCTAATATACCACCGGAATTGGGAGAACCCAAAATTTCTGAATTTAAAGTCAATTTTTGCACAAGTCCTTATCAATTCGCACTGTAGGCCAATTTGTAAATCTGAAGCATTGGCGATAGAATGAGCAAATTTCAACATTGGTCATCAGAATTGGTTAGAGGGCAATTATGAAGACTATTTGAAGCCAGAATGTGAAAAATGACTTCGAGAAGATTGTATTTCATTTTGGAGGCCTCTTAATTGATTATTGGCTTAACCATGATTTAAAATCTGACATCAAAAGTGGTTATGATGGTAAATCAAATATCTAAGATATTCTACCTTGTAGAAGCAAAATGGAAAGGTTTTAATATTCAGTTGAAGAGAGAGACTAGAGAGAGGCTTTTTCAGCTTCTTGGGAAGGAATTCTAAAGGGACACTTGTCAATTGCAAATTCAATCCAAGAATTCTTTGCTCTATATTTATCTCATTCTCTCTCATTGTAAGGGTTCCAGTTCTTGGGAGAAAATTGGCACATTACTATGAGACCATATTCTGGTTCCAGTTTTTGATGTGTTCCCATAACTGTGACACCATTCACTCAATAATTTCTCTTTTGTATGAACAACACTAGTGAAGTTAATTCAGCTAGTTTCAGATCTGTTAGGTGTTTTTTTTTTAAATTTCATGCATTTGAATGTATAATTTCAAGGAAATGAATACAAGTTAGCCAGAACTTCTTTAGTTTGATTCTAATTCTCATCTCCAATCTTAGTAATTTGCAGTCTTATGTGGTCTAGGAACAAAGAGCTGAGACCCATTTGCATCTCTTTAAAGTTGTATTTCATATATGTTTTGATGTTGGAACAAAGGGCCAAGTAAATGCTTGATGTGTTTTATAGGGTTGTTGGTTATTTTGAGAAGGATATTTCATAAGAATGAGGTCTTAATGAAAACTGATGTCTAATTCACAAAGTGATAGGATAGATCTAATATCTTGGTGTATGAAATATGTCTAGAATATCATAGATGTATGTATTCAATTCATGGAATTGCCCAATGGATTAGGCACTGATCAGTTATAGGATCAATTTGTTCTTACTACTGCATATTTGAAGATTTGTTGAAAATCAACATCAATAATCAATTTTATTTTTCCTTTAATGTTGAAGAACCTAAATGCAATGCCCTCACTCAGCTTGTGAATATGATAGAGTTGCAATGTGCTACTATAGATCTATGTTATTACATGAGTTAATAGGAGAAATAAGAGTTTTATCTACTTCATATTAGATTCAGTGTATGCTTTGATAACTAGTACCATATAAAGAATCTATAGGTCCACCTACCTAGGTCTAGTAGAGCCTGAAATGAAGAACCAGTTATGCCTTAAAGTTGGCCCAGGCCTACAATCAAGTGCATTCATGATAGGAAGTTGCTAGCCTTAGATGCATTCATCTAGTTTCTTGGTATTTTTCAAAACTATTAAATTAGGAGCCAACATATCACATGCTGAGTAAATAGTTGATGCCAAGTAAGTTCAAGTGCCGAGTAATAGAATGATCAAGTGCCAAGCATTAGAGGTAACACATGTTGAGTAACACAGATTGGACATAGTTTTTTGTAACCACACAAACACCTATGTAAACTATTTTTGAGATAACATAGAAGAATCTCAAAGGATATTAAAGATAAGAACAAATCTTTTGTATTATCTATGCAATCAACATGTAACCAATAAGAAAAATGGAGAAGGCATGCAACCAATAAGAAAAGTGCATGAATTGAGCAATAAATGAAGAATGAATATGGATCATAGATTCATACCTCATCCTAAGTCTTTGAAATCTTTAAAAGGAGGATGAAACCACATTGTATGCATGGATGAATGAAGTGTATGGCTGAACTGTAGTGAAATTTAAAGGGAAGTGTGAAAAGACTTAGAAGAATAGAGTAGCATTGTAGGAATTCAGTTAATCAAGAATAGAGTATCGAAAATTTTAAGAGCGACATTACAGATCAAGCAAGGATCAGGTCAGTCAGAGTAGAATAAGGATCTGGAATCAACAATTGGAGATTGCAAAGCTATTAGGTCAAAGTCTTTCTAATACTATCTAGTAATTGTATTAGATAATGGAAATCCTATGGACTTAGGTTGGCCTAGCAGCCATTTGTAAATCCTTTAACAAGGTGGAATTCCAAGTGAATGTACAAAATTCCTTTAGCTAGGCCTACTTTTAGCAGCATAGTGAAATGCTTTAACCAGGTCACTTTTGACAGAGTGTAAAAGTCTTTAACAAGATAGGCCTTTCATAGGGTAGACCATTGGAAGTGGTCAAACATTGTAACCTTGATCAATTACACATTGCTGTAGTAATATTTTGTGGGTGTCATCCCCACCCCAATTTTACCTCCTCATTTTTTTGGAGGGTTTTTGGGTTACCAAATTTGTGTGTTGTCTATTTTCATGCATGTTTTTACTTACAAGTTTAGTAGATAGATTAGATGCATGTGAATGGTTTTAGTTAAAAGAATTTAAAAGGGTTAAATTTAGTTACTTATGATTCCCACTTGTTAATTCCAATAGCTTCTAATAATTCTTCTCAGAATATCAATCCCTTGTCAGAGGAATATTTGAAGAAGATATTGAAGGATTCCACCATGGTAGCACAACTATGCACAAAACCTATACTTTTGAGGATAGATGAAATTGAAAAGGTAGAAGAAGCATTAATAGAGAGAAACAAATGAACACATCCACTATGCCCCCTCCATCTACAAAGACAAAAGAAATAGAAGTAACAAGTATCCTGATTGATACACAAGTTGCAATGACCATTGTGGTATATCACATGAAGGATGCAGTGACATCAGATGTTAGCACCTTAGTGCCAAATATTTTATTACTACAAGTAGTATTAATAGTTGAGAAAGATGGTACAAAAGTCCACATAGATTAGGAAGTCAATCCTACACCTATTTCACAAATGCAAGGTGAATATGGAAAATAAGAGAAGTATAATGGGACTAAAGAGTTAGTTTGACTACTAAGCTAGATGAACAAATAGCTATACAAACCTTGGTTACCCTACTAGTTTTTGTCTCTTCTCTTACTAGTCAAACTCTTCAAATGTTGAGCACAAATGCTAAACCCTTACAAATATCAAGGCCTAGTCCTAGTAAATTTAAGAATGTTGAAAATACATCTTATGGAGATGTGATCTTAGATAAGGTGATTGAACTACCCAAGTCTAACCTTATAATAATAACCATTGAACAAATAAAGATATGTAGTGTTATTGCACTAAGATGGGTTGATTTAGAAACCAAAGTTGAGAGTGTGAAGAAGGTGTTGGAGAACATATTCTCTCTTTACACCAAGTTATGTGGTGTGAATTTATTCACACAAGAAGTAGAAAGATATATTGACCAGTTACAAGGATATTTTTAGTGAACATGTACAACACTTAAATTATCTCCAAGTTAAAGCAAAGCTCATTTATAGAAGTTATTATTTACTCAAGGTAAGCTAGCTAACCTACAAAACCAAGATGCAAACATAAGGGCTACCTTGATTAGTATTTAGTCTAGATGTTGACCACACACATGGAAGTATTGAATAAGGAACTAGCCTTTGCTTCAAAACATTGATGAAAAATGATAATCAACTTTTTACTCATGTTGGATTAGTTGACCTTGCTACACAACTAGACATTCAATACCATTCCCCAGAAGTTGCATGCAATAACTAGGATGCAGCATTAAAAATTATAATGGAGATCTATAAATAATTTTTGGATAAACACATTATTAGTGTACTACCCAAAACACCAGTGTCAAAAGAAGGGGAAAGATAATAAAAGGGGAAAGAGAATACAAATGCAAATGGTAAAGATAGTAAAGAGTAGGGGGAAGTAAAGAAATATGATATAGTTTTGAGTAAGTATGAATGTATATTGTGAATACCTATGTAGTGCATGCAACCAATTAGAAAAAGGAATGAAATAAACAGCAATATATATGAATCACAATCATTGGTTCCAACCTAACCCTAGTTGTGCAATATTGTTATAAGGAGGACACACCCTAAAAATATTTTGAGCCTAGTATTACCAAGGGAGATGAATGCTAAGGAGCAAGAGGGAATTCCTAGTGACTAAGGAGGTTGAGAAAGAGGATTAAATTGAAGAATTAGTTAGAGGAGAGAAAAACAAAGAAAAGAGAAAGATAGAGGAGACATTTCTAATCAGAAGGATCAAGGATAAATAAAAGAAAGAGAAGATCGAACATCTAGTAGAGAGGTGCTAAATGAAGCATCATGGTATTGAATCATTTTAATAGGTGATGCAGAGTAAATCTCCTAATAGAGTAGCCTTAATAGGTTTTTGAGTTTTGATAGGCTCTTGTAAATATCATAACATAGTGCTTACTTTATTGTGAGTTTAAGTCCTCTCACAAGCCACACTTTTAGCAGGGTGTTAAAATGCTTTACTAAAGTGAGATCTAATAGTATTTGTAAGAATTTAAAAGGGAAAACCTTTCATAGGGTAGATCATGGTTTATGATTTAACACATTGTAACCATAATTTGGTACACTTTACAGCTATAGTAGTGAAGATTTTTGGGTGTCATGCCCACCCCAGTTTTACCTTCTCCTTGGAGGGTTTCTATGTAACCAATATCTTGTGTCAAGTGTTATTTACTTTATGTTATGTATGACATGCATGGATAGTTACTTCAGTTTACATATTATGGAATGAATGTATAAGATGGATGTGTGTTGAATACTTTTTGGTTAAAGTTTTGAAGCACTAATTCATTTCCCCCCTTCTAAGAGTTCCCTTTTCCAATAAGTAATTCCAACACAATCAAACCTAAAGCTTCTTCATTTTTAGTTTTCAAATAATCATTTTAATCTTGGATGATATTTTTAGTATGCTCAAAAAAAGTATTAGTTACAACATCCAAAATGTATTTGACATGAAAAATAAATGAGATGTGGGTTTTCCATGAATGATAATTAAAACTATTGAGTTTAATTTCTAGAATTAAAGTTAATATAATTTAAAGGAAGGAATAATGAGAGAAAACATATACCCCACTAATTAATGAAAATAAACATGTATGAGAATGAGACATAAATGAGGAGAATTAGTAAAACAATAAAATCATATTTTTAAATTAACCAACTTTATATATATATATATATATAACTTAATATCAAATGGAGAAAATAGATAAAATAGATCTTTATTTTAAAACTTTAAATCAAACTTAATACTATCTTTATTATCAAACTTAAGTAATACTTTTAAATAAAGGTCGACAAAAATAAATGAGGAAAATGGATGATGTGTATTTCTAAAGCTCAGAAAAATATGACGCTATCTCCAAGAAATAGATCATCTAAGCACCCACAAGAAACATATCACATTAGCTCATGACAAAAGAGAAATAAAAAGGGAAGAAGATAAGGACTCACTACTACCAATGGGCAGAACTTGAATTATAGAATAGAAGACGTTACACTATTGGAACCTTATAATTGGAACAATTATTCTTTTGTTATTGATATCAAATCTATGGATGAGACATATTGCTACCTAGTATAAAGATCATATTCATTTATTGTTGAAGAGGATTTGAGAGTTGCTCATAGCTAGAGTACCTAGAGGAAAGGTTGAAGTTATGAAAAGGAAGTTATAATGGACATTTGATTAGATAGCCTTTGATAATTGATTATGTTAAGAAAGAAAAGTCAAGCCAAAAAAAAATACTGAGGAGTGTCGAGAAAATCTAGTGTTGACCAAGCATTAACATTGACTAAGGAAGTTAGTTGATGTCAAGCTAGAAAGATGTATAGCAGCCACATATTTTAATGTTTACTTAGTGTTAGAATTTAGTGATTATCAAGTGGTCTAGTAAGTGAACAAATTTAATGAAATCATAATATCAAGATGACTCAGTTTATTTCTTGGGAGATGTAAAATGTGTTGAAGATAAGATTGGTGAGGTGGATCATTAAATTCAATGTGATGATTAGGTAAAGATCTAACAAAAGCATCTTAGAGGAGTTCCTAGAGGATGATCAAGAAGATGGATAGATACATTGAATCAAGTTGAATCTAACTATAAACCCTAAGATCTATGGTGGATGTAGAAAATGGTAAAGCACAAATTACCTATTTAAAGAAATACAAAACTGATCATTTGGTGTCATGTCTAGTAAAGTCAAGCCTTGCCTAGCTAGTGTGTGTGTGAGTTTATATGTGAAGGAAATCATATGAAGCAAGGTTGATCAAAAACACACAAGTGAGTGTATATGAAGCTAAAAGAGAAAGGTTGTAGATGTGATGCTATTGTTGATAATTGAATTTAAGTAGAAGGCTTAACTATTGAGGAGAATTGTGGATTGATTCCTTGAAGGATGTCTAAGTAGATCAAGATTAGAGATGATAGTGGAAGGCTTATCGTTGACCCAGTATAAGAACTGAATAGAGATATGAACCAGTAAAAGTAATCAATTATAATCAGGTAAGGCTACACAACCTATTCCCACTTTTCATTACAAACAAATCAGATGAAAAGTGGGAAAAAATATTTTAAGAGTCTTCAAGTGAAGCCATGGCTTCCATGGAAGCCTCCACATCACTTCACTCATAGCCATGCGGGTGAGGTTTTGAAGGAACTCGTAGGCTTTTCTTGAAACCCGACTAGTCCACGGACCCGCTAGGGCTTCGAAAAAAGTGTCAAGCTTCCCTCTAATCCTTTATGGCTTCATTCAAACCCAACAAGGCTTCACTCAAAACCTTTATGGCTTCATTCAAAGGCCACAAGGCTTCACTCAAAGCCATTTAAAACCCTACTGCTATCCAAAAATGGATTTTTAAAATTTGCTTTATGATTTTACCTTATATTATCATGGCAACAATTTTGTAAAAGGGCTTGGAGTGAACTTTTTGACATCTTCAATTGCATCATCATTCCAATTTACTATTTTCAACTTCCTATGAGAATTCAATGTACTAGGTATGCTTATTTTTGTATTTTTAATGAATATTTAATTATATTTAATGAATATTTAGTTGATTTTGATGAATTATTAGTAGATTTTTTATATTTAGTTATTTTTATGAATATTTAACCTTTTTATGGGAATTTTTTTATTTTTAGTATACAATCATTAATTTTATGTTTATATATTGTATTATCATTTAAATGTTAGGAAATATTGTTAAAATTGTAGTCAATGCAAGAAGTAATATGTTTAGTTTAAATTTAAAATGCTAGGTAGATAAACAATAAAACCAAAAAATATGATTAGATTTAGAAAACCAAAAATATGATTCTAGATGTAGAAAACCAATGATAGAATTAGATGTAGAAAACAAAAAGTAATTGAAAACTCTAGATGAATAGAAAAAAAAATTACCTTTAATGTCCAAAAAATCTCTCTCTCTCTCTCTCTCTCTCTCTCTCTCTCTCTCTCTCTCTCTCTCTCTCTCTCTCTCTCTCTCTCTCTCTCTATCTATCTCTCTCTCTCTATGTCTCTCTCTCCCTACTTTCTCTCTCCTCACTTTCTCATCTCACTTTTTCTCTCTCCTCGTACTCTCTCCCTCTTCTTTCTTTCTCTCACATTACTTTCTCTCTCTTCTCACTTTTTCTCTCCTCACACTTTCTCTCTCCTTGAACTTTCTCTCCTTTCACTTCTCTCCTTTATTTCTCTCATAACTTTCTCTCTCGGCTTACAAGTTTTATCTCCCCCTCTCCCTACTTTCTCTCTCTTTTTACTTTCTTTCTCCTAACACTTATCTCTCCTTAGTTTCTCTCTCCTCACACTTTCTCTCTCCTTGAAATCTCTCTCCTCACACTCTCTCTCCCTACTATCACTTCTCTCCTTTCCTTCTCTCTCATTATTTTCTCTCTCCTCACTCTCTCTCCTCGCACTCTCTCCCTCTTCTTACTTTCTCTCTCTTCTCAATTTCTCTCTTCTCTTACTTCTCTCTCCTTAATTTCTCTCTCATCACTTTCTCTCTCCTCACACTCTCTCCCTCTTCTTACTTTCTCTCTATCTTATCACTTTCTCTCTCTCCTCACACTTCTCACTTCTTTATATCTTATCACTTTCTCACTCTCCTCACACTTTCTCTCTCTTTGAACTCTCTCTTTCCTTTCTTTCTATCCTCACACTTTCCCTCTCTCCTGACAATCTCTCCCTCTTCTTACTTTCTCTCTCATCACTTTCTCTCCCTTCTCACTTTCTCTCTCCTCTCACTTCTCTCTCCTCACTTCCTCTCTCATCACTTTCTCTCTCCTCACACTTTCTCTCTCCTTGAACTCCCTCTCTTTCTCTTCACATTTTCTCTCCTTGAGCTCTCTTTCTCCTCACACTTTCTGTATCTTTGAACTCCCTCTCTTTCCCTTCACATTCTCTCTGCTTGAACTCTCTCTCTCCTCTTACTTCTCTCTCCTTTCTTTCTATCCGCATACTTTCTCTCACTTCTCACAATCTCTCCCTCTTCTTACTTGCTCTATCATCACTTTCTCTCTCCTCTCACTTCTCTCTCCTTACTTTCTCTCTCAACTATTTCTCTCTCCTCACACTTTCTATCTTCTTGAAATCTCTCTCCCTCTACTTTCTCTCACCTCACACTTTCTCTCTCCTTGAACTCTCTCTTTCCTCTCACTTCTCTCACATCATTTTCTCTTTCCTCATACTTTATCTCTCCTCACACTCTATCTCTTCTCACTTTCCCTCTCATTACTTTCTCTCTCTTCTTACTTTCACTCTCATCTCACTTCTCTCTCATCACTTTCTCCCTCCTTGCACTTTCTCTCTCTCCTCACACTTTCTCTCTCCTTGAATTTGATGTCTCTCTTTCTCTCCTCACTTTCTCCCTCCACACATTTTTTGTCTCCTTGAACTCTTTCCCTTCTCACTTCTCTCTCCTTTCTTTCTCTCTCATCACTTTCTCCCTCCCCACACTTTTTGTCTCCTCACACACTCTCCCTCTTCTTACTTTCTCCCTCTTCTTGCTTTCTCTCTCCTCTCACTTTCTCTCCCCTTACTTTATCTCTCATCATTTTCTCTCTCCTCGTGCACTTTCTCTCTCTCCTCACACTTTCTTCCTCTCCTCACACTTTCTCTCTCTATCTCTCTCTATCTTCTCAAAAATTCTCTCCTTCAACTCTCTCCTCTCAGTTCTCTCTCCTTTCTTTCTCTCTCATTATTTTCTATCTCCTCACACTTTCTCTCTCCTTGAACTCTCTCTCTATCTATCTCCTCACACTTTCTCTCTCCTCTCACTTCCCTCTGCTTTATTTCTCTCTCATCACTTTCTCTCCCCTCACACTTTCTCTCTCAAAACATTCTCTCTTCTCACTTTCTCTCAACTCACACTTTCTCTCTCTTTGAACTCTCTCTCCTCATACTTTCTCTCTCTCTCCTCACACTCTCTCCCTCTTCTTACTTTCTCACTCATCACTTTCTTTCTCTTCTCTCTTTCTCTCTCCTCTCACTTCTCTCTCATTGTACACTTTTTCTCTCCTCGCAACTTCTCTCTCCTTGAACTCTTTCTTTCTCCTCACTTTCTCTCTCCTTGAACTATCTCTCTACCTCTTTCCTCTCACTTATCTCTCATTTCTTTCTCTCTCATCACTTTCTCTCTCCTCACACTTTCTCTCTCCTCACACTCTCTCCCTCTTCTTACTTTCTCTCTCCTAACACTTTTTCTCTCCATGAATTCTCTCTCCTCATAATTTCTCTCCATGAACTCTCTCTCCTCATACTCTCTCCCTATTCTTACTTTATCTCATCACTTTCTCTCTCCTTTCTCTCTCCTCACACTATCTCTCTAGTTAAACTCTCTTTCTCTCTTCTCTCACTTCTCTTTCCTTTTTGTCTCTCTCATCATTTTATCTCTCCTCATACTCTCTCTCTTCTTACTTTCTCTCTCATCACTTTTTCTCTCTTCTCACTCTCTCTCCTCTCACTTCTCTCTTCTTACTTTCTCTCTCATCAGTTTCTTTCTCCTCGTGTACTTTCTCTCTCCTTGAACTCATTCTCTCCTCACATTCTCTCTCCTCACACTTTATGTCTCATTGATCTCTCTTGCTCTCTCTTTCTCCTCACTTTCTCTCTCCCCTCACACTTTCTCTCTCCTTTCTTTCTCTCTCATCACTTTCTCTCTCCTCACACTTTTTCTCTCATCACTTTTTCTCTTTTCTCACTTTCTCTCTCCTCACACTTTCTTCACTTTCTCTCTCCTCACACTTTCTCTCTCATTAAACTCTCTCTTTCATCTCACTTCTCTCTCCTTACTTTCTCTCTCATCACATTTTGTCTCCTCACACTTTCTCTCTTCTTACACTCTCTCGATTCTTACTTTCTCTCTTCCCACTTTCTTACTCCTCACACTGTCTCTCTCCTTGAACTCTCTCTTTTCACTTTCTCTCTCCTTACTTTTTCTCTCTCCTTAGACTCTTTCTATCTCTCCTCTCACTTAAGACCTTATACATGACCTCTTAAAACATTAGAAATACTTAAATAAGACTTAATAGGACTCCTTATGACCTTAGATTGATGATAGAACCTATCATGACCCCTTATGAGAATATATGTTCTTTTAATTATATGGCATCCCATTATTGACCCCTTATGTTCTTGTAATATCATGTTAACATTTAGTTTGTGTGTTGTACCGATAGATGGCATCCCATGATCAGCCTCAAGATCAAGGATAGGGCAAGCGTCAGGGACATGAACATGATCAAGGATAGGGATAAGGACAACCCCAATAGGAACAAGGATAGGCTTAGGCTTAGGCTCAAACTTAGGCTCAGGGACACAAATAGGCTAAGGCTCAAGGATAGGGACCACCTATTGATGTATCATCCACCCTCACATTCTTGATATGATGACTATATTCCAATTTTTGACTACAGATACTAGTAGAATAAGATCATCTATCGAGAGATCATAGGATCATCTATATAGAGGTATATGTCAACATAGTTTGACTAGTCTTGAGGAGTTTACTGATAGACTTAGATTACAAACTACTTTTACATCATAGTCTATAGATAGGGTTGTTGCTGAGTTTAGAGTAGAGATCTCAGTTCATATATCCTTAGACTAGATTCAGAGCCTAATTTCTAAGGAGATTATCAAATGAGAGGTCTTCCCATTTTATGAGGGGAAGGCCAAGGTTAGTGCATATAAGCTTACTAAATGTGTTGTGTCATATATTGCTTGTATGATATACCCTCGATTCCTAGCAGCACATAGTCATTATCCTAATACTGACCAAATTCTATTATATTTTGTCCAGTAGTTATATGCGGAGTTCCATTTGGGGCACCACGTCAAATTTTTAGATGTTCCAAAATATTATAATCAGGGATGTGGTAAAGTTTTTGATCATGATGCATACCATGAGTCTACTTGTATTATTCCTCATCTTCATGCATTGGTGGGATCTAGGACATCAATAGTGACTCTAGTGATGTGTGCTACTATGGATAGAGTTGTCATTGCCTCTCAGAGGGAAGAAGTTGATCAGATAGGACACATTGCATCTTCTTCTAGGAGCATTACGTCTGACACTATGGGAAGATATCTTTTGAGAAGACCTATTTAGTGTAGATCATCTTTTGAGGCATCATCAAGTACTACACTACCAACTAATGAGATCTCTAGAGTTGTGTGTGTTCCTACCCTAGGAGATATACATGGCCTCACTAGAGAGTATAGACATATGGAGATGGCCTTGTATCTTCTAGATGATCTTTTATAGGCATATCCATACATTGAAGATACATAGGGGATGCCTTTACATAGTGTCATAGAGATGATTTCATAGAGGCCTATATTTCAAGTGTCCCATGAAATGCCATTAGTTCATTCACACTAAACTACACAAGACTTTGGCATTAAACACTCTACAAAGCACTCTCACACTCAATAGTCTAGCACTTAGCACTCAGCATAGTAGTCAATTGTAGCTCCACCTAAGGGGACCTTAGGAGTTGATCAAGGTATTTCTATTTCTATTGATGGATTTGACATCCATGATTAGTAGTTACAACAGTTGAGTTAGTTTCATGTTCCCAATGAGATAAGATCATACATGGACATACTATTTCAATCTACTAACTCTAGACCACTTCCATCCCAACTTGCTAGCCTTTGCACTCCTCACTATTTCAAAGAATTGAGACTAATGGAGATGGAGTATCTATTGATGACACCTTAGTATGTGTCATTAATCACCCTCTTGCTCCTCAGACCTAGGTACACCTCTTTTAAGTTTTAGTTTTACGATAACAAATTTCTATTCACAAGTATATAATTATGTTCTCATCTTTCCAAATGAATTATATTATTTTAGTCACATATAGCGGATCATGCTTCTTCCAATGTGGTCTCTAATCATAGTGGGAGGAGAATGTTGTCATTGTGAAACTTACTACTTGTGAGAGTAAAAGTATGATGGATGTGACACCCACTAGTGCTCAAATAATTTTTAAATAGAAATTTAAATTAACTTGAAATTTACTAGATACATGTGCACTTGTATCAATGCATTTAAGTTTAAACATATGTAAATATTTGAAACTAGAACCCATGTATATATACATACCTATACATGTGTAACACATTCTTATATTTTAATTTGTATGGCTTAGTTGATACTCCACATACACATGATCCTCATGAGTCTCAATCAAAGGGTCACTATTTCTATATGCATCTAGATGACTCTCTAGTTTAGGACACATGCACGTTTACTTTATCATTGATTTGATCAAGACATATACATTTATGATTTGACATATATATACATATCGATCTTTGCACATGTGTTTATAATTCATTTTTTATTAAACACTTGATTGGTTTTGAAATTTATTCAATCATCATATATGTCTCCAATTTATGGTCTTGATGTGATATATGTATTTATTTATGGTTAAATGTACATGATGGGTTCAATTTATGATTAGAAATATGATATATACATGTTTCTAGTTTATGGTCCATGTGATAAACATGTACTTACTTTATGGTTAGACATGTATATGTGATTGGTTCAATTTATGATTATCTAAATCTGATATACATGGTTCTATTTTATCTAAATTTAATATATATAAAAGAAATTAGACACAAAAATATATTCACATGTCATGTGTGTATAGCTTAAATTAGATTTAAGAGAAAATGAATATACACATGTATGTATATTTACCTCATATCTCCCAAAAGATAGTACATGGTACTATTTGACTCACTCTGGATGATGTACCAAACTCATTTGATGCAAAATGTGTCTTGGACCATTCAACAACTTTATATGAATTCCCTTATAATTCATTTTATACTTTCATAGAGCATATTTGATACAAGCTCCAACACCATCATGTTCACCTTTTACATGTCCAATTTCAAAAAAATTCTATACATGCGGTATGTTTTCATCACAATGATATTGAAAAAGTGCATAAAATGGTTGAGATGATTTGAATTTTTTAGCACACTCATTTGACCAAACATAATATTTATCGATACTTATGCCTCTTTTGTAAGGAAACTTGGCAATAAAGAATATAACCGTTTCCACATAACCCATAATAGATCTAAAATAAACACGGAATTAAAATCCAAATGCAAGAGAATAGACAACATAACCACAAAATGTGACACAAGATATACCCTGGGAAACCCTCATTGAGGGAAAAACCCAGCCTCCAAAAGCATCCATCATCATGTATTATTCAGCAAAAATACCATTGCCATATAACCATGGAAGCCTTCATGGCCATAGCCACAACTGAGCAAACTATGTGAACAAGCATGAATCCACACATCCCATGCCATGCTTTCAACCTTCACAAATGCTCCCTTGGCTAACCTGTCAAGCCTTGTCTCGCTCGAATCTTGCCTTTTGTCTTCTCCTTGTCACACTCTTACTCTCACAACAACTACCCTTGTGGCTGCTTATATAGTAGCAAGTCCCACAAAACCACTAAGTGGTATTACATAAACCATGTGCTAAAACCATGTGCTACCTAACCCACTGACCCCACATTTAATATTGGGCATTTAATTCTTTTCCCCAATATTAAATAATTACATAAAATATTATCATAATGTTACAATACAACTCATCAAGAATATTCCATGGGAATCTTTACATGTTGCACGTCCATCTAGGTACAATAAAATAAAATATAACAATATTATGCAATGTGTGCAACACCCATTATCTCAATAATCTCCCACTTGTTGTATACATTGCATAGGGTCAATCCGTAGCCACATAAATGAACAAGGGAACAATCCCTCCCAGCACATCCACCATCATGGATCAAAATACACCAAGTGTTCCATCCTGGTACCCGCAACAAAATCAAAGTATCCAGCATCTCGAACATGAATGATCTCACCTCCTATTATGCCACTCCCACTGGACATACATAGAAGCCATCCAAAGAGAAAACCACCCAACCTGTTGCATTAGAAGATCATAAAATCCTGTACCAACTAAAATTCCAAGCACAAAAACCTGATCCAAAGGTAATCACATGTATCCATAGTTGTCAAAATATCCATAGCTGAAATAGCACCCATAGCAAAGTGCCAAACCCATCCAACTATCCATACCTCAAAGGTATAACAAGTGAATCTTATATCACCGACATATCCAATCTATAACCTGCAATCACAAGCCTCAAGAACAATACCTGCCACATATATACCAAGAAGCTCCCACTGCAAAAGATAATGTCAAATCTATAACTAATCCACTCACAACATCCCAAAGAAGTGAATCCATGTAGTATCAAGGACATCCACAATACATAAACTAATATCCTGCAAGAAAAAAAACTCTCATAATAAGTCTCCATTAGTCTCCCAAGTTCACCACAATCAACAGAGGAAAGAGATAAAGTAATAACCATGTCATTTCTCACATGACAGACATGAGCACAAACCAGTGATCACAATCTCTAACCAATCTCAAATCCAATGTAGGCAAAATTGAACATCCAAGAAGATAACCAAGACTAGAGAAACCATGCAAATCATAACCTGTATCATGTCCTTCTACACACACCTCTAGATGTAAACTGTGCAAGTATGATCTCCTCCATTAAACCCCAACAAGAAGCCTCAACAACACCCAAAGCATACCATATAACTAATCATGGATGTAAGCCTCTCACAAGAAGATCAAACTCAATAAACCATTCCTAATCCAAGGAATATGCCCAAATATAAAACCATCTCCCAAACTCAACCAGCATAACAACATATGCACATGGAGATAACCAATGCTAAACCATCTCTCAAATGAACCCTTTAGAACTAACTCATGTACCATAGCTCAAGATCCATATCCATGAAAGATAAGCATAAATATAATGCAACTGAGAGAAAATAATGGGCTATACCTCTCAAGTAGCAAACCGCCAAGTAGACCAAGAGTGGGGAATGAGAATGCTCATCAAGATACCCAAGTCTCCAACCAAGACTCATCTAAGAACAATCTCCTCTCAAGTCCATATTAGGTGACTGCCTGTCATGTCCCCTTTTCAAATAATTAAAAAATAATAATCTTTGCTAAGACAGGCAGGCCCAAGAAAGTGAAGTTTCGGAAAAAGGGAGTTAATCTTTGGAAACCGTTGGACTAATAAATGATAATTATTATTAAAATATGTTTCATTAACCTCTCTTGGACGTGAGTTACAGTTATGCCCTTTTTAAAGAGGTTTGGAGGCATTTTGGGGGGGATTCCAGACTTGATTTTCACTCATTCTTTGTTATTCTTCAGAGGCTGCCAAACCTGTGGAGAAGGAGACCCAAGAACGGGAGTTTGCAGGTTTCCAGGGAGACCCAAGAATGGGAGTTTGCAGGTTTCCAGGAAGGCTAAGGACGGGAGTTTGAAGCCATTCCATGTGCATGCTCATACAGAGTTTGCCTTTGTGCTGAACAGTGCAGATTTGTGAGTTTCCGGGTGTATTTTTGTAAGAGTTTGGTGTTTCCGGTTGAGTATTTCATATCAGTTTTGGTTGCTGCTGTATTTTATACTTTAAGCTATTAAAATAGAGCTGAATATATATATTGGGACGTGATTAAACTTCTGAGATAGATTATTAGTGTTCTTGTGGTGTTTCCAAGCATATTTTGTGCTATTTCGGGAGCCCGATGAGCATAGTTTTGGTCCTACATTTTTGAGCTGTTGTGTAAAGGCTATACGGATCTGGAAATATCAATTTGTAGGCTGTTATGCTGCTGAAAGTTCTGTAAAAATTTCCATTTTCAGATTCATTAATAATTTGTGAAGTTGTGAAGCTTTTAGCACTATTTTCAACATACCCGATTTGGGGTTTCTTAAGGAATTTGGTGGATCTTTGTGATAGCAGTTGTTTGATTTTAAAGATCTGATTAGAGGTTGGAAATATCATGAAAAATCAGAAAAGGGACATTTCAGTGGTATCAGAGCCATGATCTTGCCAGCCTGAGGGTTTGTAGAAGTTGCAGGTCAGTTTTGACAACTACCCAGATATTGCATTTCAGTTTTGAGAACTACCCAAATCTTGCATGTCATAATTTATGATTGCATGTTGCTTCTAATCAGCTGCATGTAAAAATTTATGGTTGCATGCTACTTCTAATCATTTTCATGTTAGTTCTTGGTGAATTTGGTGGTTGTAGAAGTTTGCATTTCAGTTTTGACAAGTACCCAGATCTTCCATGTCAGTTTTGACAACTACCCAGATCTTGCATGTCATAATTTGGTGGTTGCATGTTGCTTCTAATAAGTTGCATGTCCAAATCTATGGTTTCATGCTACTTCTAATCATTTTCCTATTAGTTCTTGGTGAATTTGGCGGTTGTAGAAGTTTGCATGTCAGTTTTGACAACTACCCAGATCTTGCATGTCATAATTTGGTGGTTGCATGTTGCTTCTAATCAGTTGCATGTCCAAATCTATGGTTGCATGCTACTTCTAATCATTTGCATGTTAGTTCTTGGTGCTTGAAGAAGTTATATCCTATTGGGGTTACACTCTACTTTATCCAGAATGGACAGGTATAGTACAGAGTCTCAGAGGGAACGATCTTGGACAATTGATAGCCAGAGTCAAAATAGTAGAAAGGATGGTTATTTAGACATTCGAGATAAACTTATGAAAATAAGCCATGACATGTCTAAACAGTTGGTTGAGCACCACCGTATAAATGACATGTTATCTGACCCAGCTAAGGTGGATAAGTTGACTGGATTTCTATTTGGCAGATTTTCTCACAGGACAGATGACACAATTCCCAAGAACTTGCATGAGGAGTTTGAGAAACTAGCTGATAGCCAGGTAGTGGTCTCAGATTCTACTTTGCCACAGGAGGTGGTGGGAAAGGATATTACACAGATTGATAGTAACAGTCAACTTGATACTCAAATTGAGACAATTGTTTACAGGTTGTCAAAGGGTGATGCCACAGGTATTCAGGATGGTATAGTTACAACAGGCAGTGACTACAGTGTAGTGGGTTCAGATGATGATTATGAGGATGTTGTTGTGCAGGATGGTGAGATACCTAGTAGAGATGAGTAGACATTGAGCATTCATGAATTTGCTGAGAAAGAGTACCAGGCGCAGTTAGATGCTTCATCACATGAGGTTGAGGCAGGTAGTACTTCACATGATTTATCCCGCCAGCTGAAGGTGAGTGAAGATAGTATTGTGACTTCATTACCTTATCATGACAGGTATGTGGAGTTAGTTGGTATTGGTCATATTACTCAGGTGAGGAGTTTGCTTGAGTTACCAGTTGATTCTAGTTTACGGATATGGACACGAGATTGTTATATTGGTGTTTGGGATTCAGTTGACTGGAGATCTTTAACACTTTTTGGTCGCAGTGTTTGTTTGGGTGCTATCATGGATTTGATTAGCGGATTACACGGTGTTGTCTTTTCTTGTGCCAGTATCTTGTTTGATGTTGGTATTAGTTTTTATACACCGGTGTTGGGCTTTGTTCATATATCCAGTCGACCATACTTGCTGGAATGTGTTGATGATCTTTCATATTTGGCAGTGTGTACAGATGAGTCCCAGGATCATATTGGCATCGATGACATCCAGGAGGATGTAGTGGGCAATTTTGAAGACTTAGTTTCTTTGGGTACAGAGGAGTTGGACAGCAGTGCTACAAATTTTGATACTCTGTATGTTGATATGAGCTTTAGAGTTGATTCACAGGACATGGATGGTAATACTCTAGAGGATACTCCTTTAGACAGTGCATCAAAGGAGGTTTGTAGGAGACAGTCAAGCCAATGCCATCATGTGTCTAATCAGTTGAGAGTTAGTGACCGAGACATTGCTATCACTTGCCAACATTTTGATGCTGCTCGTCAATTATTAGCAGTTTATGGATGGGGTTCTCCTACTAGTGATGAGCAGGAAGGAAGTTATCTTTCCTTGACAGAGATCCACTCTTTATGGGAGGCTATTCAGATTTTGAGACAGAATTATATGCAGTTGGTAGCTGATAGAGATTATCTTATGGAGTGGGGTAGTACAACATATGATGCATTGTTGGCCAAGGAAGATGAGGTGAGTGAGCTTACTGAGCAGCTTGAGGTGACTTTTGAGATTCTTGAGAGTACACAGTTGGCTTTCAAGGAGTCACAGTTTCATTTGGCTAAGGTGACCATGGAGTTAGAGCGACTACAGTCTTTATCTGATTCTATACAGTCACAAGCTATGGTGTTTGGTGATTCGAGGATGTCCATGACTGAGATTGTCAGAGACAATGGAGATGGGGATGCATCCATCCTTGATACTAACATTGGCATATCAGGTTCATTCCCACTAGAGTTAGGTTTAGTTGAGTTGGGTATTGTAGCAGATTATTGTATGCCTGACAGGGTGGTGGCCTCTAGTACTGAAGGCACAGAGACTAGAGATGTATCAAAGGTCATGTGTGATGTTGGTGAGTCGACAGTTGGCATGGTTCCTGATAGTAATACTACTCCCTTGGTGATATCTTTGGAGGTAGTAGTCAGTTCCAACATGGTTGATGATCAATTGCAGTTAGTTTCATCTGGATTACAGTCTGAGCCACTGACTGAGATTGGCGCATTCTATCGGCATTACACTGTGAGGTACGCTCATCAATTTACCTTTGATGACCATGTTGATGAGATTATGATACAGAGATGTACTTTGGTTCCTAGTGTTTATCATCAATTATGGAATAGTTTGATGCCTCGAGATGAGAGTTGTGATGGGCACGACATGGCGACAGGTTTTGTAGTTGATAGCTTGATAATACATGACTTAGAGCAGGAGTTTTGGAGTGATGCTTCAGCAAGTGTTGTTATTGATTCTACTCCTTTGGCTATGACATCTCCTGACTTAGCTAGTGATCAGTCACAGTGGGTTGTATCACTTGTTCATGGTGAGTTGTTGACTGAGGTTGGTTTTTTTAATCAACATTATATTGCAAGGTATGTACATCAGTTAACAATTGATCCTTATGCTGAGGAGTTGATGGTAGGAAAATTTGGTTTGGGTTCCATTTCTTGTTGTTTATCTTGTGATGGCTTTTCACCATCAGGGGTGCATGGGAGTTATGGTTATGAGACAGTGGCCAATGATCTACAGAGTTGTGTTGACTGCAGGAGTTGTATAGTGTGTGGATTCTCCATACTTGGTATAGTTTCATTTGAGAGCATTCACCATTGTTGCAGAGTTGGATTGTACATTCCATATAGGCCAGTGGAATGCATTGATGGTATTTACTATGTTGGTAGTCCACTTTACTTGGGTTTTGATATTCTAAGAGTTTGTGTCTCATGGGTTTTTGACTGTGGTAATGGTGATTTTGGAGTTTGGTTGAGCTATAATTGCCAGTTTGATTATGGATTCCTCTTGGTCATATTGCAGAGGATCTTGCAGGAGTCTGTGTTAATTGGTAGTAGTATAGTTCATGACTACATTTGGGATCCAGGAGGATTGATTGGTTTATTGTTCAGCCATTGCTTGAGGACAAGCAATGTTTGGGAGGGGAGGACTTGTCATGTCCCCTTTTCAAATAATTAAAAAATAATAATCTTTGCTAAGACAGGCAGGCCCAAGAAAGTGAAGTTTCGGAAAAAGGGAGTTAATCTTTGGAAACCGTTGGACTAATAAATGATAATTATTATTAAAATATGTTTCATTAACCTCTCTTGGACGTGAGTTACAGTTATGCCCTTTTTAAAGAGGTTTGGAGGCATTTTGGGGGGGATTCCAGACTTGATTTTCACTCATTCTTTGTTATTCTTCAGAGGCTGCCAAACCTGTGGAGAAGGAGACCCAAGAACGGGAGTTTGCAGGTTTCCAGGGAGACCCAAGAACGGGAGTTTGCAGGTTTCCAGGAAGGCTAAGGACGGGAGTTTGAAGCCATTCCATGTGCATGCTCATACAGAGTTTGCCTTTGTGCTGAACAGTGCAGATTTGTGAGTTTCCGGGTGTATTTTTGTAAGAGTTTGGTGTTTCCGGTTGAGTATTTCATATCAGTTTTGGTTGCTGCTGTATTTTATACTTTAAGCTATTAAAATAGAGCTGAATATATATATTGGGACGTGATTAAACTTCTGAGATAGATTATTAGTGTTCTTGTGGTGTTTCCAAGCATATTTTGTGCTATTTCGGGAGCCCGATGAGCATAGTTTTGGTCCTACATTTTCGAGCTGTTGTGTAAAGGCTATACGGATCTGGAAATATCAATTTGTAGGCTGTTATGCTGCTGAAATTTCTGTAAAAATTTCCATTTTCAGATTCATTAATAATTTGTGAAGTTGTGAAGCTTTTAGCACTATTTTCAACATACCCGATTTGGGGTTTCTTAAGGAATTTGGTGGATCTTTGTGATAGCAGTTGTTTGATTTTAAAGATCTGATTAGAGGTTGGAAATATCATGAAAAATCAGAAAAGGGACATTTCACTGCCCCTCGAACTTCCTGTTGAAACCATCAACCATCCCAAAAAATACTTCTCTAATCCAAGAGAAATCAGCGTCACCACCGTCTCTAAGTATCCATGAGCACCTGTAACCAATCAATCCATGCCAACTCCAAATGCAACATAGCAATATCATGAAGTATCCATCTTATGATCAGTGTACTCAATACCAAGAAACTAAACCAAGATCAATGTCAAAGTTCCAACCATGGCCTCAAGAACATAAACATAACAACATGATCTAACCATCTCAACCAAAGAGATAACATGCTCCATATGAACACACCATAACATTTCACAACTCTAAATGCATATCAAGATTATACCATGACATAATAATGAAACCATCCTCATACCAAGGATGACATGCCAAATAAAAGCATAAACCACACCTTTTCCAAGAACCCTGTGAGTCCTCAAGATGCAACCATCTCCATACACCATGAAGAAAACCATCTCCACATACCATGAAGATAACCAAGAACTCCATGAGTCCTCTGGATCTATCCATCTTCATACACCATGAAGATAACAAGTGCACCATGCAAATGTCAAAGACGCTTCTGCAGCAACAGGATCTAAGACAAACCTCCAACATCTGCAAACACTCAATAAATATATCAATGCCAACAACTCCCACTCAACCGTGGTACCAAGTCACCTATGGCATCATAATATCCATCTCCTATATGAAGATCCAAACCAAACCAGGAACTAATCCTGCACTATCACCCCATAACTGTCATAAGCTCCCACTAAACCATGTATCCAAGCTATCCATGACATCATGATGAAAAATCATCTTCTAACTATGAGAATCAACCAAGGCATCAAACCATCAAAGAACTCAAAGTGCACATCATGAGCTCTTCAAAAGAAACCAAATAACCATGATCCTCAACCAAGAAGATATACCACCATAACTGAATCAGAAATCAAAGCTAATGAACATCAAGGATGTACCTGTATATCCAATCATGTCATGCCAAAATCCATGAAACCATGATCACATCCATGAACCGAGCATCTGGCTCTCAATATGTCCAACCTGTCAGCATAGTCAACCACAATCCTCTGCCATGACTATACCTAGTAACAACATCTCATCCCTTCTACATGAAAAAAATAGTAAATCATGTGACCTAGGGCATAGACAACCCAAATCCAAGCCACCAATCTGAATATGCATCAATAATGAAAGATCAGTGGGCAAAGACAACCCATAACCAAGCTATAAATGCAACCTGTAAGTATAGACCGCTTACAACACTGCACAACTTGTAGACCCAACAAGTCATCATGCATATCCAAACCAAACACTAATAACCATATCATCATGAGACCAATCTAAAATATGAACTGAGTATACAATGACATCAAAAACTTAAATCTCCAATGCCATAAACTCACAATGTTACCATAGTCAAAATATACCTATAAACTGTTCAGATCAATATATCAACAAATAAATCATGCCAAACCTACACCAAATCTGAACCAATGTGTAGAGCTCTCCAAGAGCTTTCCGTTGACTACTCGAAGTCTAAAATCCGACTTCGTATGCCCAAGTTATGCCCTAATCCATGCTCAAAATAAATAACATCTGACTTTAGGGCTCTTAAAACCTAACAAATTTTCAAAATCATAGAACCAAACCTACACCATCTTGTAGTACTCTAAATTAGCTTTCCAACGCCTATAAGAACTCTAAAATCTGATATTCTGAGAGAAAGTTATGGCCATTTTACTAAGATAGTCTTTTTACCATTTTCAGTATGATTTTTTATTTTTTATTTTTTTCAGTGACGAAAATTCCGACGGGATTAAATTTGACGGCCATCATGGGCTGAAACCAAAAAACTCTTTCATTTCCTCTAAACATGGCCAAACTAGGGCATATTATATATCAAAATTTATGGAAACGTTGACCCAGATCCAATAGCGAGGTTTGTTTTTACCTAAGAGGTCATTTCTGCAAGCTACCCCCCAAAACCCTCATTTAAATGAAACATCCAAAAAAAACTTTTTGTCCAACAATTTCACATGCCCAAATGTTTTAACATCCCATCATAACAGTAAATCCAAAACCCTTAGATCTGCAATAAATCATTCATATATCTTTCTATTTTCTTTTATCCTCTCATGCATTCCCATGGATTCAATCTAGGGTTACAATAATAAAACCATAGCTCTGATACCACTTGTAAGGAAACTTGGCAATAAAGAATATAACCGTTTCCACATAACCCATAATAGATCTAAAATAAACATGGAATTAAAATCCACATGCAAGAGAACAGACAACATACCCACAAAATGTGACACAAGATATACCCTGGGAAACCCTCATTGAGGGAAAAACCCAGCCTCCAAAAGCATCCATCATCATGTATTATTCAGCAAAAATACCATCTCTGGTTCGCCACCCTTCTTTTTGTTGATGGCATCTCTCAGAACTTGGCCAAGATCTTATCTAAAAAGGGTCTTCATACTGCTTTCAAACCCCTTTCGCAGTTACGTCATCGAGTTCCTCCCCTTAAGGACACCAAAGACTCTTTCCTCGACTCGGGAGTCTACAAGATTGAGTGCTCTTGTGGGGCCCCTTACATAGGGGAAATAGGCCATTCTTTTCATACCAGAATTCGAGAGCATGGTGCAGATATCAGACATGATAAAACCCATAAATCTGCCCTTGCTGAGCATTCTTCGGCCACCAAGCATCACATTTGTCTGGAGGCCGCCAAAATTCTTTCCAAGGAGGATAACTTCTTCAAAAGAAAACTTAAGGAAGCTATTGAAATCAACTATCATCCCATCAACCTCAATCAAGATGATGGATGGTCCATCAGCTCGTCTTGGCAACCTCGCCTAGGCTCGCTTAAGACTCAGCATCACCCTTGATGCTTCTCGAGCTTTCCTAGCCCCCCGGGTATGTCCCCTAGCCTTCCCCTGTCACTCCGCCATTTTGGCCTGTTCGGTTTATGGGGGAGCCCCCCCCCCCCCCCCCCCCCTCCTTTCATATTCAGTCTCCTGGCCCCACCTTGTGGTCTCCGAGCTCCTCCCTCCTCATATTCTCTGTGTTCTTTTTTCAGGTTGCTTCCTGTTGTCTCTCCACTCCTTTTGCATTCCGTCTTAGCCCTCTGTGTCGCTCTATCCCTAGAGCTCTTTCCTGTGCCGGTGGTTTCAGCCTTGGGTCTTCCATCTTGATGTCTTGTTTTTTATTATTATCCTCATTTATTTATTTATGATTTGCTTTTTATCTCTTTGTGCTTATTTTCTTTAATCTGGGTTGGTTCCAGTGTTGCGTTTGTTTCGCACTCATGGCATATTTACGCATTTTCTTATAGCAGCATTTTTAGTTTTTAGGTTCGATCTATTTATTTAGGTTTTTTGCTCCTGAGCTTTTTATTTTGTGTATAGCTTCTTCGTTTTGGTATTAGGGCCTTTCTAATGTTTCTCTTCTTGTTCTTTCTCTTGGGGATATAAAAAATATTTTTTGGCTTGTTCGATTTTTTAGATATAGTTGTATATAAGTTCTTAATTTTTGCACATGCTTTTATTTATTTATTTTTTGTTCTTTTATATATTTAGGTTAGGGATTGAGCCTTCTTTTTTATTATTATTAATTTAATACTTAATTTTTTAAGTCCTAATTTTTGTATTTTCAACCTCTTATAGTTTTTTATTCTTTTTCATAATCGTGTGCTTCCTCCCTTTTTCATGCTGATCCTTAATTTTTTAATTTTTTATTTATCTACTTATTTATTTATTTTTTAATTTTTATTTAGTTATTTATTTTTTATCATTTTTTAATGCATATTAAAAATTCCTTTACATCTATGCACATTATCTGCATTTTTTCATATGATTGGTTATTCTGTACCGGTTCTCTTGGTGGTTATGTCTTTATTTTTGGTCCTCTTGGTCTTTGTGCCCTTCCCCCCCCCCTCTCCCTTTAGGACTACTTGTGGTTTCCTGGTCTGCTCATTCCATATTCTGATGTTCTCTTGTCCTGATGATGGATCATGTAGTATGATCCAAAACGTTGATGCTAAAAAAGCTCACACAATCTAATCCAGAAACATTGCTCACATACTAATGGATTGTGGAAATCTGATTATGTTAATTAAAAATACCATTGCCATACAACTATGGAAGCCTTCATGGCCATAGCCAAACCGAGCAAACTATGTGAACAAGCATGAATCCACACATCCCATGCCATGCTTTCAACCTTCACAAATGCTCCCTTGGCTAACCTGTCAAGCCTTGTCCCGCTCGACTCTTTTCTTTTGTCTTCTCCTTGTCACACTCTTACTCTCACAACAACTACCCTTGCTGCTTATATAGTAGCAAGTCCCACAAAACCACTAAGTGGTATTACATAAACCATGTGCTAGAACCATGTGCTACCTAACCCACTGACCCCACATTTAATATTGGGCATTTAATTATTTTCCCCAATATTAAATACTTACATAAAATATTATCACAATGTTACAATACAACTCATCAAGAATATTTCATGGGAATCTTTACATGTTGCACGTCCATCTAGGTACAATAAAATAAAATATAACAACATTATGCAATGTGTGCAACACCCATTATCTCAACATCTTTCTTCAATATATGCAAAATATTTCTTGAAACAATGTTCTACATAATGAATATCATATTCCTTATCATCACTTATGTAGAAGTGATATTCCTTTTTGATGACTCTATTAGTCTTAGATTGGTTTTGACATTTGAGTGTCAATAGACTTAACCAAATTCTCAAGTCAATGTCGAGTATAATATAGAAGTCAAGCTACAATGTATGCCAAGTCAGAGAATTCAATAGGTGTTGAGAAATCTTTAGGTGCCAAGTAAAGTTCAAGTGCCGAGCAAAGTATAGGTGTCGAGTCACTATAGATGCCGAGTGAAATAGAGTTGCTATAGGAGCTGAGTGAGCCAATTTTTCTATATGTGCCAAGCATTAGCATCTAGTATGTGTCGAGTTACATACAAATCAACATATGAGTTTGTGCCTTCACAAACTTAGATGTAAACCATTTTTGGAGCTGACATGGGATGAATCTCAAAGAATCTTGAAGATAAGATTGAATCTTTCACATTACCTATGCAATCAGCATGTTCCAATAAGAAAAAATGGAGAAGGCATGAAATCAATAGGAAAAGTGCAAGAAATGAGCAGGAAATGATGATTTAATATTGATCCTAGATTCATACCTAATTAGTCTTTGAAATCTTTAAAAGGAGGATGAAACCCTATTGACTGTGTGGATGAGAGAAGTGTATGGGTGAACTATAGCGAAATTTTGAAGGGTAAGAGACTTAGTGGAGAATAGAGCAGTATTGCAAAATCCAATTATTGAAGAACAAATTATCAGAATTATGCAGAGTGACATATCAGATCAAGAAAGGATTAGAGTGATAGAGCATAACAATGATCTAGAATCAAATATTGAAGATTGCAAAGCTATTAGGTCAAAAAATTTCTAATACTCTCTCACAATTGTATTAGATATGAAAATAATATGGACTTAAGTTGGCCTAGCAGCCATTTGTAAATCCTTTAACAAGGTGGCATTCCAAGTGAATGTATAGAAGTCCTTTAATTAGACCTACTTTTAGCAAGGTAGTGAAATCATTTAACCAAGTCACTTTTGACAAAGTGTAAAGTCTTTAATAGGATAGGCCTTTCATAGGGAAAACCATTAGAAGTGGTCAAACATTATAACCTTGAATACTTACACATTGCTATAGTGATATTTTGTGGGTGTCATCCCCACCCTAGTTTTACCTTCTCAATTTGGAGGGTTTCTGGGTTACCAAATTTGTGTGTTGTCTATTTTCATGCATGTCTTTACTTTCAAGTTCATTAGATAGATTGGATGCATGTGAAGGATTTTAGTTAAAAGAATTTGAAAAGGTTAAAGTAAGTTACTTTTGATTCCCCCCCTCTTAGAAGTAAATCTTCCCATTTGTTAATTCCAACAATTGGTATTAGAGCCAAGTTCTTAGAAGAAGGAACCTGACAGCTTGGAGAAAAGATCTCAAACTGGAAGTCTACAAACTTGGGAAGATCATAGAGAATTAGATAATTGACATACAACTTGCTTTACATTCTTTGAAAGAAGTTAGAGGAGAACTGAGGAAATCCTTAAAAAGAAGAAAAGAGATTGCCATAGCTAACAATAACACACAACATAAGGAGTTTGATACCTCAAATCTATTTTCAAATGGAGATTCCAAAGAATTTGATGTAGCAATAGTAGACATGATGGAGAAAAATAGATCTCAAGAAGAAGAAATCAAAATACTCAAGCTTGAACAAGAATCACAATCCATGATGATTTGTGAAGTGACTAAACAAAAGAAAAGAGCCATTGTAGACAAGGCTATGCTAGAAGAAGACAAGAGAAACCTTGTGTTTCTTGCCAATAGACTGGAAGAAAAGTCAATTGAGCTTGCAAGAATCTCAAACATGCAACTAGACACCCTAAGTCAGATGAAAAATACACATCATGAACTAAATGTCAAGGACATTGAGATCTCTAAATTGAAGATGCAAAATGAACAATTAGAAAATGACCTAAAAAGAGAGAAGAAAATTGCAAAAAGCTTCAACAAACCTAATGAGGCTATCAAATACTTTGAGCAGCTAGTGAAATCACCAAGGGCTAGTAATGATACTTTGGGACTAGGTTACATTAGTACTGAACAAGGAGAGTCCTCCAAGACTATAGTAGAAATGAGTAACAAAGGTAAGAACACTAAACCTACTTGCCATTTCTATGGTAAAAAGGGACATACTTCTAATGTATGCAAGAGCAAGAATGCACATTAGCATGACAAGCCTAAGAATGCAAATCATTGTCACAAGTGTAAAAATAAGGATATCAAGCACATAACTGTAGGACTAGGACTATTAGTACACAAAATTTGAAGGTCACTACTACAATTGTAAGAATTATGGACATGGACCTTCTGAGTGTAGATCAAAGCCTATGTGGACATCAAATTAGGCAACAAGGGAAGGTAACCATGGTCATCACTACAATTGGGATTACAACACTAGGTATAGCTATCATTATTGTCAAGAATATGGACACATTTCTAAAAATTACATAAGGATGCATTTTAGAGGAAGCTACAATAAATGGTTGTGCCAAACCACATGTTTTAGTTGCTTGAAGATAGGTCATATCAGCAAGAAGTACCTAACAAAATCAAAGGCACCCAACTCAAAGAATGAAAAAGGTAAAGAGAAGGTAGATGTTGAACACATTAGATGACAAATGAACAAGACATGGAAGAAGAAAGATGGGAGTAGCACATCAAATGAAGGGATCACTTCACCTAATAGGTCAAGTAGTCATAGTTCATCAAACTAAGCAAGAGAAGGCATAAGAGATTGATTTAAAAAGCTGTTTCATACATTAGTTCCTAGAAAAGAAAGTACTAAAAAGAATAAATCAGTATGAACAAAGATGCAAAGTTTAAAATTCAAGATTTCACAAGTGTTTTCGAGTTGCCCCCAAATCCCAAGTAAAATTCAATACAAACTGAGTTGATTGTCAAGACTATAGGAGCCAAATTATTGGAAGAGGAAGCCAAGTGAAGAAGAAATTTTAGTTGAAGCTGAGTGAGTAATATTCCTGTGGAAGCTAAGTGATGAAAAGGCAATGGAAGCTAAGTGGATAGTTGTAAACGTACTAAGCATTAAATGTGATGAAAATAGGGTATATTATTTTATTTTCATTCATTTTTCTTCATCAATAATGCAGAGCAAAGACAAGAAAGGGTGTAGAGAAAATCCAAAGTTTAGAATCCAATGTATACAAAGATTCCAATAGCATTCAAGCATGATTTCATTGATTTTAAGGTATTTACAACTGTGCCAAGCTACGTAGTTTTGTGTTTTCATTGGGTTGAAACCCTACTTTGATTGAAATGGCATGTAGTTGTAGAAAATCTTAGGAGAACAAAACATTTTAAGTCCAATTAGTATAAAAAGAGGTTAGGCAACTCAATTTTCATTCAATCCCAAAGGTTTCATACAAGAATGACCCAACTGGAGCCCTTTTTGTTATACCCCCAAAATTTGTGATGGTTCAAGATGTAAGGAAATGTTATAACTACAAGAAAGGAGCCATAGGTGACATGGAAATGAGGGAGGCATCTGAGAAATTATATGAAAATGGAGTGTTGAAGGATGAGTACAAAATTGTTGAGAGGAAGGGTTTAACATGAGCCCTAGATTTCCCCATAGTATTTAAGATAGAATGGATTAGACTAGTTTTGAGCTAAGTGAATGATGGTAGTTTATGGTTGGAGGATGGTCCTATCAAGATCACTAAGAGGATAATACATAGTGTGATAGGGTACCCAACCCTAGATCAGCCAAAGACCCTTAGAAGGAGGCAATTGAGAAGAACATAGTTGGAAAATGGAACAAGAGAGGTATGACAATTGACACAATCCAAGGCCCTCTAGTTGACTTTTCTATTAGGGTCATTGCACACAAATTCTACCAGTCTATTAGACTCAATAGTGTACCATGTATAACAGTGGATGCAGGATATAAAATGGTAAATAAGGATCACACATATGACTTGGCAGAGCTGCAACTACAACATATCAATGCAAATCTAGTAGCCATTAAGAGAACAAAGGGAGCACAATGTAAATTTGGTACACTTTTAATATGTATTTTCTTCTATGTATAGAATGAATTCCATTCCTTTGGTAAAGTGACATGGAAGAATGATAGGTCTATCATGGCTCAAGTCAATGAATACATAGAGTAGATGGGAGCTAATTTTGAGACCTCGATGAATAGATATTTTTTAGATTTTAAGAAATCTATGAAGCAAATTATTAGAATTCCAGTTTCTTTAATAGAGAAACATGTAAATGAAGTTTTTTTTCTTGTAGATATTGACTATACATACATACAAGTGGCCATACCAAGAGTGAGATAGTTGAGACCTCTTGGATATGAAATAAATATAGATGAAGCATCTATAGCAAGAACTACTTTATTAGCAGAAGAAATTGACAAGGATGCACCACATTTTGGAACATATGACATGGTGAGATCCAAAGTTGATATGGATTTGAAGGCTACCTCCACTTTGAAGAAGAAAGAAAAGCTTTCCAAGAAATTAAAAGAAAAACTTAGAGAAGGCACTACAAATGAACTTGAAGAAGAAGGTGAAGATTCCAAGGGTGATGAAGAAGAGCAAGATCAAGGGCCACTTTCCCTAACCCAAGGTATGGGAGAAGATGTATATGAAGAGGATGGTACTAAGTAGGAAGCTTCAAAAGCCAAGCCATAGAAAAAAAAAGCTTAGAAGTAACCAATTGCCCAACCCAATGGGAAGAAGAAGAAACTTAAAAAGCCAAGCCCAACCAAGCCAACTACAAGGGCTAACACAAGGACCACAACTCAAGGGGAAAAAAAACAAGAAAAAAAAAGGCAACAAAATAAGGAGGGTAAGTAGAGTAGAAAAAGAGAAGGAAATATGTTTCACCTCTAGAATCAAATGAGGAGAAGACAAAGTCTGATGAAGAACAATTTAGATTGGTAAGATGATCTACCACATCTAAAGTAAAAAATATTTGCAATAATATTAGAGATAATGTAGATTTGTCTAGTCTAAAGACCATAGAATTCAATAAGTTGTCAAAACAACAACAAAACATAGTGGAAGAGTCCATCTATACTATGATGGCTAAGTTCAAGACTACTCCACTTTAACTAGACACTTCAATGACTAAGGAGCTAAGTTCATTGGTTGAAAATAAATGGCATTACTATCTTAAGATGGAGAAAGAAATAAGAGAGTCTACATTGGCTCATGTAATGCCAACCCTCACCAAGGGTCAAATAAAAAAGGCCAGTAAAAAGCATGGGAGCAAATTTGCACCCAAATATAGAGCCTTTAGTATTTTGCAAAAGCAAATTGAAGATGTTGTCCAGAAATCCACAAATCCACATAGATGTAGACATTAATATATGGTTTGACAACTATAAAAGAAGGATAGTAAAATCCATTTGAGGGTATAAATGATGAAGAGGAAGAAGAGAATGAGAAAGATGAAGAGAGAGAAAGAAAAGGATGAAGGAAAAAAATAAATTGGAAAAGAGACAGTGGAAGAGACACATGGTGAAAGGGTAATAGGTGAAGAGCAATAGGAAGAATAGAGTGTCCAAGACACTCAACTGCCACCACCAAGTCCTCCACATACAACACCAATAGTTACAGTCATTGTAAAGGATGTTCTTGACACTTTAGCTCAGAACATCAATCCTTTAACTGCAGAGGATCTTAAGAAGATCCTTCACCAATCAACATTACAGGCAGAACTTTGCACTAATCCTATTTTGGTGAGTGTTGATGAATTTTAGAAAGCTATAGAAAAAATAACAAGGAAAAAGGAAAGTAAATAAGAACAATCCTCAAAACCTCCCATAGCTATAGTAGATCAACCCAAAGAGAGAGAATAACAAGACAAAATTGCTAAGGTTGATTCTACAACAAAGGTAACAACAACTATCGAGGAGCCACCAAAGGAACAAATAAGACAAGATGTTCCTATAGTGCAAACCCAACGTGCACCTACACCTCCACAAATTGTCATCATTGATCAAGGAAGTAGAGGAGAAGAGAAAGTAGTGGAGAAAACCCTAAGGAGTAGGAGGTAATACAAACATTGGTAAACTTTCCTACCTCAAGGACTCAAAACCATTGCAGATATCAGCACCAGGCTTGAGAACTACCAAGGGTGCAAGGGTACTTCACTATGGAGACCCTATACTTGATGAAGAAATAGTCATACCAAGCTATGACTCAAGAACCATGAACTTGCAATAGATAAATGAAGTGCAAGAGGCACTAGAAAGGAGAAAGAGACAAGAGATACTTAGAAATGAGTATAGGAAAAAGCAAGCATTGGTGGAGATCAAAGAATATTTCTTGATGGCTCTAGCTTGCAAGTACCTAATGAAACTTGGCCCATAATGGAGCAACTATCCAATATTGTGGACCAAGTACAAAATGAGGACCTAGAAACCAGTGTCAAACTATAGGAATGGTCTGAAAGGAAATTTTAGATGAAAGTAAATAAGAAGATATCAAGTGAAATGTCACTTTCATAGGTTGAATTGGTGAAGAAGATTGAAAAAGTGAAAAAGGTACTTGAGAATGTATTATCATTGTACACCAAATTGTTTGATTCCTCATATTTCACACAAGAAACCAGCCAAAGAATAATGAGCTTGGAATGTAACCTAAAGATTTGTAGCACCCAACTACCAAAAGGTCTAGCTTAGAGTGAGAAGCATTTTACACTTCACACATAGAAGGAATTAGTTGTATTAATAGCTAAAGAGGTCAATATTAAGGCTAAATTGGTGCAGATTCACTCCTCCATAACTCCATATCTAGAAGTACTTCATAAGGAATAGGCCTATGCAAAAAGTGTACTAAAGAAAGACTCAAATATTTCTACTCTAGAAGGCCTTTTTCATCTTGCAATAGAGACAACCATCTAGCACAAGTAATTGGAGATAGCTTTAGACAATTGGGATCCTTCTCTCAAGATGATTATGGAGGTAAATAAGACATTTTTGGCAAAGTATTCTATTCATCCTTAGGACCCTTTGACATAAGTGTCAAAAAGGGGGAGAGATAATAAGGGAGAGAATTAGAATATTCATTCATTATTTATTGCATTTAATAAAAGAGGGAGTTACAAGTATGTTTCATAATAAATTCTTTGATGAAAGCAATAAAGAATATCTAAAGGGGGAGATATTCACATTCACATTTTGAGGAAGTAATAAAGCCCAAAAGATGCAAAGCTACAAGAAGATGTGAAAAAGGAACACATAAAAAGTGCAAGAAGCATAAATAGGGTACATAGATACAATAAAGGAAGCTAAGGAAAAAGGTATCAGACATATCATAATGAGACATATTCATCACAAAATTTTGGTTATAGAAATGGAAATGGCACATCAGCTCAGAGAGAGTTACAAGATTTTGAAGTATATAAAATTTTGAATAAATTTTTGAACTCTTGTGCATATGCCGAATAGAATATATAGTATACTCATAGATATTAGATTCATAATGTTAAGTGTGTTTACCACTTATGTCAAAGGGGGAGATTGTTAGTCTTAGATTGGTTTTGACATTTGAGTGTCAACTCACTTAACAAATTATAAAGTTAATGCCAACTATAATATAGAAGCTAAGCTATAATTTATGCCAAGTTAGAGAATTAAAGAGGTGTTGAGTAAAGTTCAAGTGCTGAGCAAAGTATAGGTGTCGAGTCACTATAGATGCTGAGTGAAATAGAGTTGCTATAAGAGCTAAGTGAGCTAGTTTTTCTATATGTGCTAAGCATCAGCAACAAGTATGTGCCAAGTAACATAGAAATCAGCATATGATTTTGTGCCTTCACAAACTTAGATGTAAACCATTTTTGGAGCTGATAGGGGATGAATCTTGAAGGATCTTGAAGATGAGAACAAATCTTTCACATTATCTTTGCAATCAGCATGCAGCCAATAAGAAAAATGGAGAAGGCATGTAACCAATAGGAAAAGTGCAAGAAATGAGTGGAAAATGATGATTTAATATTGATCATAGATTCATACCTAATCCTAAGTCTTCAAAATATTTAAAAAGAGGAAGAAAGCCCATTGAATGTCTGGATGAGAGAAGTGTATGGGTGAACCATAGTGAAATTCAGAAGGGTAAGAGACTTAGTGCAGAATAGAGTAGTATTATAGAATCCAATTATTGAAAAATAGATGATCGGAATTACATAGAGTGACATATCAGATCAAGCAAGAATCAGAGTGACAGAGTAGAAAAAGGATCCAAAATCAGCAATTAAAGATTGCAAAGCTATCAGGTCAAAGATTTTCTAATACTCTCTAGCAATTGTATTAGATATGACAATCCTATGGACTTAGGTTGGCTTAGCAACCATTTGTAAGTCCTTTTATAGGGTCACATTCAAAGTGAATGTATAGAAGTCCTTTAACCAAGCTTTCTTTTAGCAGGGTAGTGAAATCCTTTAATTAGGTCACTTTTGATAGAGTGTAAAATCTTTAAGAAGATAGGCCTTTCATAGGGTAGACCATTAGAAGTGCTCAAACATTGTAACCTTGAATAGTTACACATTATTGCAGTGATATTTTGTTGGTGTCCTCCCCACCCCAATTTTACCTTTTCATTTTGGAGGGTTTACGAGTTACCAAATTTGTGTGTTGTCTATTTTCATGCATGTCTTTACTTTCAAGTTCATTAGATAGATTGGATGCATGTGAATGATTTTAGTTAAAAGAATTTGAAAAGGTTAATGTAAGTTACTTCTGATTCACCCCCCACCTCTCAAAAGTAAATCTTCCCACTTGTTAATTCCAATAGACTCATGCTTCAATTGTTCTTTGAATACCATACAAATATAATTATGCATGTGGATGACACATTTGTACCATAATAGTAACCTAGTCTGAAAAAATAGTAGTCTAATTGAATAGCCTTTTGATGAAGAAATAAATAGCTTTTTGCAAAGAAAACAATTGATAAAGTGGTTCCAAGTGGGAATTTATCTCTAAGCATTTAAAATTGTTGCACTTGCCATTTTTCAACACATACATGATGAATATATGGTTGTATCATACTTTTAAATTTTTTGATAAGTGCTACAACAATCATCTCCATTTCAACATATTCTAATCTTTTCAATCCTTTCCTAGATTTAGTTTGATTTGTTACATACTTGTAACCCATGCAAGTTATCATTTTTGTGACATTAATATCTTCATTATTAAAATGAAAAAAAGCCAAATTAGAAAATGTGTCACATATTCCTCTAATGCAATTTATTTGACAACTAGGATCATCTATTTTCCACATAAAATAGATGAGATGAACTCACTTCATCTACTAGGAGGGGCATTTTTATAACTATAAGAATTATGTATAGCTCTGATACCATATAAGAATTTTCTTTAGGCAAGAATGAAATGCCAAGATCTAGAAGCTCAAGAGATAGCAGAAGAGAGACAAGACATGATCAAATGAGAATGGATATTAGATAATTGGATTATTATGTCATAGAGGGTGAATGTATGTAAGGGTAACCAATATGTCTAGAAGTCACACAAGAGATAAGGATTAAAACTAAGGACATGTCCACTAAAGGTGGATTATCCTCCATTGAGCATAGGAGTTTGTACACTGATGAGATGATAAGTTTACATAGATTTATCTCATAAAGAGATGTTGTAGACACCATGTGCTCAAATAAGTTGCTAACTTTTGTGTTTTCAAAAAGACAACTCATATGACTATGCTGTAAGGAAACTCAAGATTGAAAATAGCTTCCTATACTAATCTCATCAGGAAAGTATGGTGCAAATCCTTTTAAAATATTCTACACTTATAGATTCAATATCATGTAAACAAAATTATTGTAGCCAACAATGCATACATAAATTAGATAGAGAAAGAACACATAACACAAAGATTTGTCGATGGGGAAAAACCTTTCGGTAAAACAACCCCACCCCTCCAGAACCTGCACAATGTATTATCTTCAACACAAGATTACAATACACTTGCAATGCAAGTTCAACATCAAAAATAGAAGACTCTAGCAACACCTCAGTACCTACAAACTTTCATCTAGCACACTATTGCATTACAACATGCAATACCCATTTTATGAACATCTTAAGAACCAACAAAATGCCCATAATGGAGTTGGGCATTTTTCATGGCTCAACCACCAAGAAACATGAAAAATGCCACATGTACATCCAATACCAAGAAAATGGCATCCATCCCTTAAATAGACAATGACAGGTTGTCATAGAATCTGCCAAAAATAGTGGTCACAAGAGAAGTGTAAGGGAATCCATCATACCAACCTATTTTTGGCATATTCTCTTACACACACCAAAAACTCATTATTGGGCACCCAAATAGGCCTCATGTCATAAGATGCTCTTACAGCTATCATAGCTCATTCCTTAAATAGCTCTTATGCATCATAGGAATCCTTCATAACCATTTCAGCCATGATCTCCTTCACACACTTCAAGATGTCGACACATGTAAGTGATCAACATGCCAACTAGACATGTACACTCACATTTACATATTATTTGTAAAAATATATTTTAAAAACAAATAATAATAAGAATAGGAATTATACAAGGTTGAGACACCTTATTCCTAACATTCTCCCACTTGTCGAACACCTTGTAAGAGCAACAGGAACTAACCACTATAGGTTGAAAAGCCGATAGATTCCGAACACCATCTGAACTTCTCAGTGCCCACTAATTTTGTTAATGCATCTACAACATTCTTCATAGTATCTACCTTCACCAAATTTACCTTTCCATCTTCCACCATATCTCTCACAAAGTGAAACTGCAGATCAATGTGCTTTGTTCTGGCATGGAAAGTTGGATTATTCGCAAGGCAAATAGCACTCTGACTATCACACCAAATAGTAATCTGTTCTGCATCAACACCAACATCAGAACACAATCTCTTAAGCCAAATGGATTCCTTACAAGCATGAGTAGCATCCATGTACTCAGCTTCTGTAGTGGACAAAGAAACCATAGGTTGTCGCTTGCTCATCCAACTAATGGCACCACCAAACATAGTGAACACATAACCACTAGTGGATCTCCTGTGATCAATATCACCTGCCCAATCTGAATCCACAAACCCATGAATACAAACTAAATTCAGAGATCTAGAAGAGTTACCATGATAACATATGGAGTAATCTGATGTACCCCTCAAATATCTCAATACTTGCTTAACTGCATCCCAATGTATCCATCCAAGATTAGCCATAAACTGACTTAGGACTCCCACTGCTTGGGCAATGTTTGGTCTAGTACAGACCATAGCATACATAAGACTACCAACTGCACTAGCATAAGGTACTCTACTCATGTCCTCCACCTCACTAGAAGATTTTGGACAATCATCTACAAATAACTTTGTTCCCACAGAAATAGGAACACATAGTGGTCTACAATCTGCCATGTTGAACCTGTCCAACACAAACTTCACATACTTACTCTGACTTAACCAAAGTTTTCTATTAGACCTGTCTCTACTGATTTCCATACCCAAGATGTACCTTTTTGCCCCAAGATCTTTCATCTCAAACTGTGCTGACAACTGAGATTTAAAATCAGAAATCATACCCTTACCCTTCCCAAATAGCAACATATCATCAACATATAATGCAACAATAAGAAGGCGATCATTTTCAACTCTAAAATAAACACAATGATCTGAATTCGATCTTACAAATCCAATTGACAACACAAAGACATCAAACTTAAGGTACCACATCCTAGGAGATAGCTTCAAACCATATAGAGATTTCTTCAATCTGCAAACAAAGGATTCTTTACCTTTAACAATGTAGTGCTCAGGCTATGACATATAAATCTCTTCCTCTAAATCACCATGAAGGAAATTTGTCTTCACATCCATCTATTCTATCTCTAAATTATATGATGTAGCAAGAGATAATAGAAATCTAATGGATGTCAACTTTGCAACAGGAGAGAATATTTCACCATAATCTATTCCCTCTACCTGTGAATACCCCTTTGCAACCAATCTAGTTTTGTACCTTTCAACACTGCCATTTGCACATAATTTCTTCTTGAACACCCATTTATAGCCAATAGGTTTTCTCCTTTTAGGAAAAGGTACAAGGTATGAAGCCATCTCATCATCCATAGCCTTAATCTAGGAACCTGCATCTTCCATGCCTAAAGCCTCTTTCACAGATCTAGGCTCATTAGTGTTAATAATCAAAGCAAAAGCACAACTGGAATCTAACATAGAATAACCAAACCTTTCAGGTTGCTTTATTTCTCTCGTGGATCTCCTCAAGGGCTGAGGTTGAGGTTGTTCTTCCTCTTCTTCTGAACTATTAGAGCTGCTAGAGCTCTCCTCATCATTAGACCAAACATGGTCTCTCTATTCAGTCTTCTTAGGGGTAGGAGGCAACTGAACAACATCTTTTTTCTTTTCTTTTTCATCTGGTTGTAGCACAATAGGACAAGATGTTAGCTCTCTAAAAATAACATTTCTGCTATACAACACCTTACTAGTCATAGGATCCCAAAGCTTGTATCCTTTCACACCAGCACTGTACCCGAATAAAATACATTTAACAGCTTTTTTTCCAACTTAGATCTTTTCTCCTTTGGAACATATGCATAAGCTTCACAACCAAAAACACGAAGATGTCTAATTGAAGGCTTCTTACCAGACCACACCTCCATGGGTGTCTTACCAACAAGAGCTGATGTAGGAGATCTGTTAACTAGATAGCAAGCAGTGGCCACAACTTTAGCCCAAAACCTTTGTTCTAAACCAGCTCCACTATGCATACTCCTAGCCTTCAAAATTAGTGTCCTGTTCATTCTCTCTACAACTCCATTTTTCTCCAGGGTATAAGGAGTTGTCTTATGCCTCTCAATACCTTGTTCTTTACAGAACTGTTCAAACTCTATTGAGCAAAACTCACCACCATTGTCAGTTCTCACACACTTAATCTTCTTACTAGTCTAATTCTCTATAAGGGCTTTAAATTCCTTGAATCGACTAAAGACTTGTGTCTTACTTTTAAGGAAATAAATCCATGTCCTTCTACTATAATCATCTATGAAAGATACAAAAAATATAGACTTGGAGATCGAAGGAACTTTTATAGGACCAAATACATCAGAATGAATAAGATCGAAAACATCAAAAGATTTGTGAGAACTAGAGTAAAACTGAACATGATTTTGTTTACCATATACACAGTGTTCATAGAAGTCAAACTCGAGATTGCAATCATTTAACCCCTCAACAAGATTTTTCTTTTTTAGGGTTCTGAGACCCTTCTAACCAATGTGGCCAAGTCTCATATGCCACAACATTGTCTTTTCTATAGGAAGCTTTCCTTCCAAAGTGTTTGCATTGCCATCCAAACCAATAACCATAGAATTCTTCACTGCTCATTCAGATGGTGAGGATGCAGAATTTTTACATAGAGGAATACATGCATCTAGCTGAAACAAAGTACCTCTCCTAGTACCCTTAGCAAGCACCATCGATCCTCTAATCATCTTACATCCTTCTTTTGAAAAAATGACTTGCACACCTACATCATTCAGCATACTTATAGATAATAGGTTTCGTGCCAAACCTAGAATGTGCATAACTCCATTGATTCCCTTTACTCATCCATTAGGAATTTTGATAGTGACCCTTCCGCGTCCAACTATCTTTAGGTGAGAATCATCACCCAAGTACACCTTTCCACCGTCGAACTCTTCATATCTTGAGAACCAATTTCAATGAGAGGTCATGTGAAAAGATGCACCTGAGTCAACCAACCACACATCATCAAATGCATGGGCTGCCAAAGCTATGATGAATGTGTCGCCATCTTCTTGAGATTTTTTAGAACTAGAATCTGAGGCTTTCTTCTTCTTCTTAGGCTCTTTACAGTCTTTACGAAAGTGCCTAG
The DNA here is from genome assembly GCA_028749045.1 of Cupressus sempervirens. NCBI lineage: Eukaryota > Viridiplantae > Streptophyta > Pinopsida > Cupressales > Cupressaceae > Cupressus > Cupressus sempervirens. Next base: position 3,750,053 of record CM053786.1, read on the forward strand.
TCTTGTCACAGTTCCAACATTTTGCCTTGGACTTATTGGAAGTCTCTGACTTCCCACGGGATTTGGATCTACCCTTATTGTCAGACTTATTGTCATTTTTCTTTCCTCTTTCAGTGGATCTCCCAAGAACAACAAGGGCTTCTTTTTCCAAAATGGAAGCCTTTCTCCGCATCTCCTCTGATAGCAGCGAAGACACCACATCATCCATTTTGAAGGTGACTAATGTGCTTCTGAGAGCCATCACAAGATGGTCCCATGAATTCATTAAAGAACAAAAAAGTGTGTAGCAATGATCCTCCTCCTCTAACTTGACACCAACAGATGTCAACTATGCAGCCAGCAGATTAAATGCATTTAAATGATCTGTTAAGGATCCACCTTCCTCCATTCATAGAGAATACAACTTCTTCCTTAGGAACAACATGTTCACCAGAGATTTGGCTTGATACACAGCCCCAAGTCTCTCCCACAAACTATATGCGATTTTCTCATTTAGAACATTTAGAAGGACTGCATCGGTTAAACAGAGTCTTATGAGACCCTTAGCTTTATGATCTTTGATATCCCAATTTTCTTGAGTTATAGTTGCTAGTCTTGTAGTGCTTGTAGTCACTTCCCATAGGTCACGATCTTCCAACATGTCTTCCATCTTGAGTTTCCACAACTCAAAATTAGTGCCATTAAATTTCTCCACCTCCATTCTTCCATATGATGAACTCGCCATCTTAATCTGCAATAAGATTCAAGATGCTCTGCACAAGACTCCCACTCAACTTGAGATTAGCTCAAAAAACCCTACCCAACAACTAGGATCAAAATTTGATCAAGCTCTGATACCACTTGTAAGGAAATTCAAGTGCGGAAACAACTTCCTACACTAATCTCATAAGGAAAGTATGGTGCAAATCCTTTTAAAATCTTCTACACTTATAGATTCAATATCATGTAAACAAAATTATTGCAGCCAACCATGCATATAGAAATTAGATAGAGAAAGAACACATAACACAAATATTTTCCGGTGGGGAAAAACCTTTCGGTAAAACAACCCCACCCCTCCAGAACCTGCACAATGTATTATCTTCAACACAAGATTACAATACACTTACAATGTAAGTTCAACATCAACAATAGAAGACTCCAGTAGCACCTCAGTACCTGCAAACTTTCATCTATCACACTATTGCATTACAACATGCAATACCCATTTTATGAACATCTTAAGACCCAAAAAAATGCCCATAATGGAGTTGGGCATTTTTCATGGCTCAACCACCAAGAAACATGCACAATGCCACATGTACATCTAGTTCCAAGAAAAGGGCATCCATCCCTTGAATAGACAATGATAGCTGTTCATAGAATCTGCCAAAAATAGCGGTCACAAGAGAAGTGTAAGGGAATCCGTCATACCAACCTATTTTTGGCATATTCTCTTACACGCACCAACCACTCATTCTTGGGCGCCCAAATAGGCCTCATGTCATAAGATGCTCTTACACCTGTCATAGCTCATTCCTTAAATAGCTCTTACGCATCATAGGAATCCGTCATAACCATTTCAGCCATGATCTCCTTCACACACTTCAAGATGCCGACACATGTAAGTGATCAACATGCCAACTAGACATGTACACTCACATTTACATATTATTTGCAAAAATATATTTTACAAAACAAATAATAATAAGAATAGGAATTATACAAGGTTGAGACACTTTATTCCTAACATATGCATATTCTTAAGTAAACTTAAGCGTAATAATAACAATTAATTATTTACAATAACACTCCCTTAAGTGCAACATATGGGAACACCCTTAATCTCACAAAGTTAAATGAAAGATGCAATGTGGGTCTCAACTACTAGGCCATGTTAGGTACCCATGTACAAATGCAATGCTCTACATAAAATGCTATGCAATGCAATATAATCTCTCTAAAAAAAGAGAAAGAGGGAAAACCTCATGGGAAAAACCTCCTCCAAAAAGAGAGATAAGTACAATAAAGAAGAGACAAGTCATGTGACCCCCCCTAGTGAAATATCTCACAACCCCAAGAGATCTCTCAAATGAAGATACTTGATCTCAGTAAAGGGTTAGTGAAGATATCTGCAATCTATTTTTCTATAGGACAATGCTACAATGTAATGACCTACTCATGAATCAACTCTTTGATGTAGTACATATGAACCTCAATGTGTTTTTTGCATTGATGTTGCATTGGATGTTTTAATATTTCAATGGCACTTTGATTATCACAATGCATGACTGTGGGTCTAGGTATGTCAAAACCAAACTCCTTCAAAATGTGTTGTAACCAAATAGCTTTTGTGGCAACAGTGATAGTTCCTTGATACTTAGCCTCAGTAGGTGAAAGAGAAAAAGTATTTTTCTTTTTAATTTTCTAACGAATGGGTCTAGAACCAAGATGAAACATGTATCCTAAAGTGCTTTTGTGAGAATCAAGATCCCTTGCATAGTTTGAGTCTCTATAACCCACTAACTATAATCCAGTACCAACTACATAGCATATCCCATATGTATGTGTACCCTAGATATAGTGTAAGATTCATTTGGCTACCTTCTAGTGAAGTTCATGGGGTTCTTTCATGAAGTGAGAAACCATGCCAACTAAAAATGATATGTCAGGGCATGTATGTGTCAAGTAGATGAGACTTCCAACCAACTTTCTATACAAAGTAGCATCAACAAGTGGAGTGGAACACTTTGCTTCTAACTTAACACCTAAAAGAAATGGAATAGATGAAACCTTGACATCACTCATTCAAAATTGAGCAAATAGATCAAGAGCATACTTGGGTTGAGATAATGTGATCCGTGATGAATATTGTTGTATATCAATACCAAGGAAATAATGAAGTAGACCCAAGTCTTTCATGGAAAATATGTCCTACAAAGTAGACTAGACACTATCAATGATGGATTTTTAACTCCCTATCATGATTATGTCATCAACATAAAGCACAAGTATCAAGTGATAATCATCCTAATAAAGAATGTAGACATTCAAATTTGAGTGACATCTGGTGAACCCTACTAAGAGAAGGAAATAATCTATCTTGGTATACTAAGCTCTTGAAGATTGTTTTAGTCCATACATAGACTTTTGTTGTAAATGATTGCAAAGATCATGAATGAAGAATAATGGAACTGGTAAAGAATGTTTTCAATCATTTTTTTTTCATTGATTTCAAACTTGCTAACTATAGGAATGACAATTGCTTAAGTGATCCAAATACTATCAATTGCTTGATTGACAAGGAGGAGTTAATCAATAATATGTAACTAGAGCACCTAGAGAAAGGTTGAAGTTATGATGTTGTAATGAAGTATAAGGATCAGCTAAGCCATTGATGAAATAGTGTATTGATGACATACTCTAAGACACTAGGAATGGACACACTAAGACACATCAAAGATGCAAGGTTTAACTAAGTCATTTGTATAGCCTAACTACGTTCATTTTAGAGAGTCGAGAAAGCTAGATAGAGCTGAGAAAATTATCAAGTGAAGCCGAGCAATCCTTCAAGTATTGAGTAACTTATTAAATGCTTCAGGTGCTGAGTACAATAGAAATTGCAGTAGAAGCCAAGTAACCCAATTAGTGCTAAGCATCAGTAAATACAGTAGAAGTCGAGTAACACAGAAGGAGCCGAGCATTAGTAAACCAATGATGTCGAGTTGCCACATTATTTGTTAAGTCAAAAAATTTACCAGATCAGTAATGATAAGTTTGTTACATTTAATTTTTTGAATTAGTTGGATGAAAAGGATGATGACTAGATGTCACAAAATTTTATGTAAGCCATGCAAACCAATTCAAGGAAAATACTGATGGACTTATCATGAAGTTTTTGGAAGAAACATTTGGAGGGAAAACAATATCATTTTCTTAGATCAATTTAAATTGATGAACGAGAAGATTTTAGTAGGAAATGAAGACTAGAACTTATTTATAAAGAGTCATAGGTTAGAGATCAAATAGAGAAGAGAGTAAGTTGGTCACAAGTGTGGTTGTGTGAAGAAGCCAAGAGAAGGCTAGTGTGAAGTGTCAAGAAGAGGACATAGTGAGGAGGAAGCATAGAACGTCAAGACTCTGAGTTGATCAAGTGACCATAGAGTGCATTGGCATAATGAGTGGAAGAACTCAAGGAGACAAATCTTGAAGGGTGAACAAGTTATCAACACTACAAGGAAGAAAAGCCAAGCAAAGAAAAGAATCGAAGAGTGATCTGAAATTTTCAAGGTTAGAGTTGCAATCTTTATTAGGTAAAAACCTTTCTAATACTTTCTTACCATTGTATTAGACATTGAAATCCTACATTTCTAGATTAGCTTAAAAACTAGGTGGATAAGCCTCATGAAAAGGATAGAAGAGCCCTAGGAGAAGGATAAGAGATCCTTAGGAAAAGGATAGGAGATCCTTATAGAGGGATAAAAGATTCTTTTGAGTAGGTGACTGTAAATCCCATGGACTTGGGTGGGCCTAATAGCTCTATGTAAATCATTTAATAGGGTGGCATTCTAAGTTGAATGTTCTTAAGTCCTCTAACAGGGCACACTTCTAATAGGGTGTAGAAATCCTTTAATAGGGTCACATCTGATAGTGTCTAAAACCTTTAACAGGGAAAACCATCAGAAGTGATTGAAATCAATTGCACAATTATTTTGTGGGTGTCATACCCATCCCAGTTTTACCTTCTTATTCCTAGAGGGTTTTTGGGTCACCAAAATCTCAAGTGTTATGGTGTGATGCATGTTTACTTTTCATGATTGTTTGATGTTTAATTGCATGGATGATAATTTTGATTATATGTCATTAAGGATTTGACAAGAAAGTATAAAGGCTAGAACTTCTAATTCACTCATATTTTATTAACAAAATTTTATAGTGGACATTATGGGACCTTGAATAACTAATTCACCCCCACTCTTAGTTATTCTAACAATTGGTATTAGATCCCACTGCTGATTTGTTTCAAGGTAATAGTAGCAGGAAGGTCAAGATGTCCAAGAGAGAAGTTCCCAAGCTAAACAAAGACAACATTGTTGCATCACAAAGTCTGATGAAGTTTCACCTTGGATCAATAGGTAACTATGCATAGACCTCAATCACAATTGATCATGTAGACCCTATAGGACACCTCACTGCCGAAGACATGAACAAGAAGAAGGAGCACAATCAAGTGATGTTAGAGATTGCTTCAGCACTAAGCTATGCCAAGTATGATGACATCAAAGGATATGGTACTACACATCAAATGTGGGAAACATTATCAAGAATCTATGGAGGAGATGATAATGTCAAGGGATCCAAAAGAGAGAGCCTAAGAGGAAAGTTTGATGCCATGAATGTGCAAGAAGGAGAGAATGCTGCTCAATACAGTGCAAGGATGAAAGAAGTAGTAAGTGCCATAAGATTCCTAGGAGGACAATTATCAGAAGAAATAGTATGTAGCAAGTACTTGAGAACTTTTCTTCCTATCTATGCTATAAGAGTATCAGCCATCCAAGAGCTAAGGTGTGTACCAGGAAACACATTGTCATTTGAAGGAATAATTGGAAGACTCACTGCCTTTGAGCTATCCAACTTTGACAACTACAAGACAACAAACTTTGAATTTGCATTCAAAGCCAAGAAAATAATAAAAGACAACGAGGAGGTGCAAACAAAGAAAAAGAGTGGAAAAGGAAAGTATGTATCTAGTGACAACAGTATTGATGAAGATGATGTAGACCAATTGGAGGCATTACTAGCAAGAATATTTCACACAGGAAGAGGCAAATTCAAAGGTAAGATACCATCATTTGTTTCAATTGTAATGAAGTTGGTCACATTGCAGCCAGATGCACACAAAAGAAAAATTACAAGGATGGAGGCAACCTCAAGAACAAGAAAGAGGACAACAAGGACTATAGAGGTAAAGGCAAAAGATGCTACATTGTTGAAGAAGACTCTGACGAGAATGATGATGAAGTAGTCTATGTGGCTATGAAAGATGAATCAAATGAAGATGAACCAACTGCCCTAGTAACCTGCATGAACAAGAGTAACAAATGGATCACAGACAATGGATGCTCTCATCACATGACTAGAGATAAAAGTAAGTTCATTACCTTTACTGAATATAAGGGAAATAGTGTTAGATTTGGTAACAATGCACCATGCTAGATCAAAGGGAAAGGAAGTATCAAGCTTACTGAAAAGATGTCATGTGATAATGCATACTATGTTGAAGGCCTGAATTATAACTTGTTAAGTGTCTCACAATTAGGCAACATAGGATGCAAGGTTGAATTTGAAAATGGAGTTGCCAAAATCTATGATTCTCAAGAAAGTCTAATAGGAAAAGGTGACTAGACTAGGAGTAATTTGTTCTCCCTAAACATGGATGATGCTTCTTGTCTCATTGTTCAAACTGATGATGTATGGTTATGGCACAAGAGGCTATGTCATGTAAATTTTGATAATCTAATAAGCATCAACAAAATGAAGAAAGTCAAAGGTCTACCAAAGTTGAAGAAGCCTGATAACACCATGTGCAAACAATGCCAACTAGGGAAGATGACCAAGTCAACTTTCAAAAGTAAGGCTTATACTTCTAATGAAGTATTAGAGCTAGTTCATACTGACTTGTGTGGTCCTATTGAAGTGAAAATCTACAAAGGTGATAGATACATAATGCTATTTGTAGATGACTACTCAAGGATGATGATAGTCATGTTCCTGAAATAAAAATTAGATGCATTCCAAATGTTAAAATGGTACTTGGCCAGAGTTGAGAAAGAGACTAGGAAGAATCTAAAATGTCTCAGATCTGATAGAGGAGGTGAATTCACATCAAGAAAATTTGAAGAATTTTGCAATGAAAGAGGAATCAAAAGGTAGACATCAACACCTAGGGCTCCACCTCAGAATGGCATAGTAGAAAGAAGGAATAGATCAGTTATTGACTATGCTAGGACCTTAATGATGGAGAAAAAAAATGAATTCAAGTACTAAAGAAAAGCTATAAGTACTGCAGTCTACACACTCAACAGAGTTCAAGTCAAGAAAGGTACAAATGCAAAACCTTTTGAATTATGGTATGGTCATTCTCCTAATGTCAAACATTTCAAAATATTTGGATGCAAATGCTATATACATAAAGAGTCTAGAAATGGAAAGTTTGATGCAAAGAGTGAGAAAGACACATTTCTTGGTTATTCTAGTAGAAGCAAAGCTTATAAGTGCTTGAATGTGTTTAACACTAGCAAAGTAGTAGAAAGCACAAATGTAAAATTTGATGAGCTTGTAGAAGTGCAAAATGTTGAGAACACCAAGAAAGTAGAAGAATACAACATCTTTGTATACTTTTATGGAGGTATTCCTAATAATGGTGAAGTTGCAACTCAGAATGACAATCAACAACAAAATCCAATATCTGTTGAGTTATAGATAGTGAATGCCAAGTAGCAGACACATTTAGAAGTTGAGCTACAAAATACACAGAATGTTCATTCAAATTCTGAGAATAGCCAACATGAAGGGAATGAACAAATACTTGATGAAAATACACATGAAGATTTAGATTCTAAAAGAGACAACATGCAAACAAGTAAAGAACCAGTATTAACAAAGTATGTAAGAAGACATCATCCTGCAGACTAGATTATTGGAGACAAAGAGGCTAGACCAATGAAAAGGAATAGACTTAGAAATGAAACATGCTTGCTCAGCAAAATGGAACTAAAAATAGTAAGTGAAGCTATAAAAGATGATGACTGGTACAATGCTATGAAAGAAGAAATAGAACAAATTGAAAATAACAAGACGTGGACCTTAGTCCCAAGACCATCTGATAAGAATGTGATTAGAACCAAGTGGGTGTTCAGAAACAAGTTAGATGAGAATGGTAAAATCACAAGGAATAAGGCAAGACTAGTTTGTAAAGGGTATGCACAAGAAGAAGGACTAGATTATGGAGAAAATTTTTCTCTAGTTGCTAGAATGGAAGGAGTAAGGACCTTACTGACATATGCAACCTTCAAAGGATTTAAAGTCTATCAAATGGATGTTAAGTCTACATTTCTGAATGGTATACTTGAAGAGGAAGTCTACATAGAGCAACCAGAATGATTTTTTGATGAAAATAACAAAAACAAAGTATGCAAATTGCATAAGGCTCTATATGGATTAAAGCAAGCACCTAGAGCTTGGTATGAGAGACTTCAAAAGTATCTAGTTCAAATAGGATTTGAAAGAACTAATGATAACATCAACATGTACATCAAATCAAAAGAAGGTAAGGATATCCTTATATCTAAAATCTTTGTGGATGACATAATTTTTGGAGCAAAGGAAGCACTTTGTAAAAGTTTTTCTGACAAAATGAAACATGAGTTTGAGATGTCTATGTTTGCAAATATCAAGTTCTTTGTTGGATTGCAAGTACATCAACTAAAATATGGTATATTCATGACACAATCAAAGTACATCAAAGAGATATTCAAGACATTTGGATTGGAAGAATCCAAACCTATTAGTACACCAATGGCAACAGGACATAAGCTATCTAAAAATTATGAATCAACCGAAGTCAATCAAACAATGTATAGATCCATGACTGGAAAACTACAATATGTTGTACATAATAGACTAGAAATAGCACTAGTAGTTGGAATAATGGCTAGATTCTCTACTAATCCTAGAGAAAATCATCTCATGGTAGTAAAAAGGATAATGAGGTATCTGAAAGGAACTAATGATTTTGGCCTACACTACAAAAAGAATGAAAAGTTTGAGCTAAATGCTTACAGAGACTCAGATTGGGGAGGCAACATTGATGATAGGAAAAGCACAAGTGGAGGAGCATTATTCTTAGGTAAAAGGCTAGTTACTTTGACTAGCAAGAAATAAATATGCACATCACAGTCCACTGCAGAAGCAAAATATGTGGCAGTAGCAATCAATTGCACAAACATTGTGTGGCTCAAACATCTATTGAAAGGAATGATACTTGTGATACTATATTGTGATAATAAAAGTGCTATAAACATATCCAAGAATCTAGTAATGCATGCAAAAACCAAGCATACTGCAATCAAGTATCACTATGTCAGAGAATTGGTGGAAGACAAACAAGTCAAGATGGAGTACGTTCACACCAAGGAACAAATTACAGATATCTTCACCAAACCATTTCCCAAGGATGCTTATGAATATATTAGATGCAAGTTGGGGGTAATCACCCTAACTCAAGTAGTCTAAAGCAACAAAGAAGCTACCCTGCATCAATAGGAGTAGATCATTGAAATATCAGAAGAATGATGCAAAGGTTGTTAATAGGAATAGAAATTCCAGATCAGTCACAAGCATGGTGATAGAGGGAGAACACATGAGATGCAAAGCTTATAGTAAGCATGTTGAAGATGCTACATCTTTGGCATTTATGTCAAATAGGGAGATTTCTGAGAAACTAATAAGCAAGCAGCTATGAAGGATCAAGAATACAGAGTAAGGATGCAACAGTCAAGAGGGTGAAGTAGAATTAAGGATTTAGTTTCTATCAGAAAAAGAGGGAGACATAATACAAAAGGAAGATATGTAATGAAAAAAAATTTTCTATTTGGTATATAATTTTGGCAGCAACTAAGTTGATTAGCTTAATCAATTGATCAGTTTGGTTTTCCATCAATGCCAAAGAGGGAGATTGTTGCAAATGATTGAAAAGGTCATGAATGAAGAATAATGGAACTGGTAAAGAATGTTTTCAATCATTTTTTTTTCATTGATGTCAAACATGCTAACTGTAGGAATGAAAATTTCTTAAGTGATCTAAATACTATCAATTGGTTGATTGACAAGGAGGAGTTAATCAATAAGATGTAACTAGAGCACCTAGAGAAAGGTTGAAGTTATGATGTTGTAATGAAGTATAAGGATCAGCTAAGCCATTGATGAAATAGTGTATTGATGACATACTCTAAGACATACAAAATGGACACACTAAGACACATCAAAGATGCAAGGTTTAACTAAGTCATTTGTATAGCCTAACTAAGTTCATTTAAGAGAGCCAAGCAAGATAGTTAGAGCCAAGAAAATTCTCAGGTGAAGCTGAGAAATCCTTCAGGTTCCAAGTAACTCAGGAAATGCTTTAGGTGCCAAGTAAATTAGAAACTGTACTAGAAGTTGAGTAACCCAGTTAGTGCCAAGTATCAGTAAATGCAGTAGAAGCTGAGTAACACAGAAGGAGCCAAGCATTAGTAAGCCAATGATGCCAAGTTTTGCATTATTTGTTAGGTCAAAAGATTTCCCAGATCAGTAACGATACATTTGTTACATTTAATTTTGTGAATTATTTGGATGGTAAGGATGATGATTAGATGTCACAAAATTTTATGTGAGCGATGCAAACCAATTCAAGGTGAATACTGATGGACTTATCATGAAGTTTCTAGAAGAAATATTTGTAGGGAAAATAATATCATTTTCTTAGATCAATTTAAATTGATGAGCAGGAAGATTTGAGTGGGAAATGAAGAATAAAACTTCTTCATAAAGAGTCACAGGTCAGAGATCAAATAGGGGAGAGAGTAAGTTGGTCACAAGTGCAATCGTGTGAAGAAGCCAAGAGAAGCCTAGTGTGAAGTGTCAAGAAGAGGATACAGTGAGGAGTAAGCATAGAACATCAAGACTCTAAGTTGATCAAGTGACCATAGAGTGCATTGGCATAACGAGTGGAAGAACTCAAGGAGATAGATCTTGAAGGGTAAACAAGCTATCAACACTGCAAGGAAGAAAAGCCAAGCAAAGAAAAGAACTGAAGAGTGATTTAAAATCTGCAAGGTTAGAGTTGCAATCTTTATCAAGTCAAAACCTTTCTAATACTTTCTTACCATTGTATTAGACATTGAAATACTACATTGCTAGGTTAGCTTAATAGCTAGGTGGATAAGCCTCAAGAAAAGGATAAAAGATCCTTAGGAGAAGGATAAGAGATCCTCAAGAGAAGGATAGGAGATCCTTAGAGAGGGATAAAAGATTCTTTTGAATAGGTGACTGTAAATCCCATGGACTTGGGTGGGCCCAATAGCTCTATGTAAATCCTTTAATAGGGTGGCATTCTAAGTTGAATGTTCTTAAGTCCTCTAATAGGGCACACTTCTAATAGGGTGTAGAAATTCTTTAACAAGGTCACATCTGATAGTGTGTAAAGCCCTTAATAGGGTAGGCCTTTAACAGGGCAAACCATCAGAAGTGGTTGAAATCAATTGTGTAGTTATTTTGTGGGTGTCATCCCCACCCCAATTTTACCTTCTTATTCTTGGAGGGTTTCTAAGTCACCAAAATCTCAAGTGTTATGGTGTGATGCATGTTTACTTTTCATGATTGTTTGATGTTTAATTGCATGCATGATAATTTTGATTATATGCCATTAAGGATTTGACAAGAAAGTAAAAAGGCTAGAACTTCTAATTCACCCCTGTTTTATTAATAAAATTTTCTAGTGGACATTATTGGACCTTGAATAACTGATTCACCCCTCATCTTAGTTATTCTAACAACTTTTTCAACTATCAAACCAAAGTATAATATTGAGTGAAATGCTATGGCTTCTCAGTATAAATCTCCTCATAAATATCTCCATTCAAGAATGCACTCTTCACATCCATCTGATGAACAACCCATCTCTAAGTTGCAACTATAGCTAGTGTCAAATGAATGGAGTTTATTTTTGTAGTTGGGGCAAAGGTCCTAGAGTAGTCAATGCCAGGCACTAAAGAGAAACCTTTTTCAACAAGTCTTTCCTTATACTTATCAATACTTCCATCTACTTTAAAGTTGGTCTGATAGATCCACTTATACCAAACCAATTATTTCCCTTAGGAAGAGAGACTAAATCCCATGTGTTGTTTCTCATAAGAGAATTGTCTTCATCCTCCATTGTTGTATCCCATTTTTGAATTCTTGAAGATTCTTTGAATGATTGAGGATTAGAAGGAACTACAACATGAGAATGAGGGAGTGAGTTGTGTTGTGAACTTGTCCTCCTAATTATTGAAGGATTCCCTACTAATGATCCTACCACATCCAATGTCTCCTGAGTCCATCTAGGTCTAGAGGAAGAAGATATAGAAGTAGAAGGAATTTCTCAACCTCATTTGTCTAATGCCTCTATTTGGGAGGTGGAGTTGAAGAAGTAAAGCTAGGACAACTTTCTTCAAAGTGTACACTCCTCGCATAGAAAATTTCATGGGTCTCTGGATCCATCAATTTGTAGGTTTTATGGGAGTCTACATAACCAACAAAGATGCAAGGTTTACTTTGAGGTTCCAATACCTTACATTTTTGTGGAGGTATTTGTGCCCATGCTAGATAGCCAAAGACTCTAAAATGATTTACATTAGGTTTCCTTCCATTCCAAGCTTCAAAAAGAGTTAAACCATCCAAAGCTTTACGAGGACTCCTATTCTGGATGTAGTTTGCACAATTCATTTCTTCAGCCCAAAAAACTTCATTAAGAGACTTATGTAGTAGCATGCAAGTGGTTATCTCCTTGACGGTTCTTTTCTTCCTTTGTACAACACCATTCTACTATGGAGTGTACATGGTACTGAATGTTGAAGGTCAATTCCCTCTTGAGTACAAAAATCTATAAGCCTTGAGTTCACATACTCCCTTCCATTATCTATTTGAAGAACCTTGATGGCTTTCTTTGATTTCCTTTCTACTTGAGCCTAGAAGGTGAGAAATCATTCAAATACTTCACTCTTACGAGACATGAAGAATACCCAAGTATAGCAAGAATATTCATCAATGAAGGTGAGTGAATAACAAGACTTTCCAAATGATGGTACTAGATATGGGACTACCATATCACTATGAACTAGGTCAAGAACACTTTGTACTCTCCAAGACTTCACCTTTTCAAAATTTTCTTCTAGATTCTTTCCACATGGACAACTTGAATGAACACCATCTAAGAACTAGACTTGAGGTAGACCATGAATGATGTTCTTGCTACTAGGCTATTGAAGATACTTGTAGTTGAGATGTCCAAACCTCTCATGCCATAGTTTTCTTTCTGTATTTGAATGAATTAACAAGGCTTGTGCATTATATTTAGGCACAAAAGAAGAGAAATTGCAAATCATTGAATTTGGTTTAGGTTCACCTATTGCAACCATAGAATCATCTTTGATACTTTTTAGAATAACTAAATTTGGAAGAAATTCAACCTTGTTTGCACCTCCATAGTGAGTGATTTGGTAGATTGAAAGAAGGTTGGAGGTAAGATTAGGAACATAGAGAAAATCATTGAATGCTCCACTTTCCATCTCAACTTCACTTGTTCCTTCAACTTCTACTTTATTATCATCTCCCACAAAGATGTGAGGTACCTCTAAAGGTATCATTCAAGAAAAATATCTCTTTGAAGCCCCCATGTGATGTGTGGCACCTGAGTCAATAATCCCTTCTCCCTAACTGACAGGGTGTGTGAGTAAATCTTGCACTTTGCTCTTAGAATCTAAACATGAAGACCCCTATTCCTTATAACAATTAGGCAATGGAACATTATGCTTCTTCATGATGTTTTTCAATTCATCAATTTGATTGTGATAACACACATGTTCATCATGACCAATTCTTTTATAATAGGCACACTTCTTCTTTTCCTGATTATTGTCCCCCTTTTTGTGGGTATTAGGAGAAGACTTTCCTCATTGTTGATTTGATTTAGGTGGTGACTTTTCTATGTCCCCTTATTTGTTATCTTTCATCTTCTTCCTTTTACCCTTTCCTTTGTTTGGACTTCCACTAGTTGGATTTTTTGATCTCTCATTATTAGCCACCAATGCCTTAGAATTTGATGATTTGAGAATCCCCATTGTTATCAACTTAACTTGTTCATTCTCTAACAATTGGGCATATTCATCAAAAGTGATTTTCTGATAAGAAGCCCCTAAGGTCTTTGAGGTGTGAAAGTAGAGACAAATGTGGAGCAGTCTAATGGTAGCTTGTTTTCAATTAGATAGATCAACCTATCATTGTTAATGGGACTACCACAATCATCAAGTTTTGTTCTCAACTCATTTGCCTTAATGATAAAATATTGGATGGAATACAAGTTCTTAGGATTGAGGGAGATAAGTTTATCTTCAATCTTGTAGACATCCTCCTTAGCCACTTTCCCATACAGCTTTTTAAGGGCATCCCAAGTTTCCATGGATGTATCATATTTTATGATCTAATAAAGGATCTTGTAATCAACCCCTAACCTAAGGATTCTTAGGGATTTTCTATCTGCCAATTCCCAAGCATGGATATCAATTTGAATTTCTTTATCACCCGTGGGTTTAGGAAGAGATCTAATTACATATTAAGAAACTTCTTCATTCATTAATTCATGCCATTTTTTAGCTAACCATGTGGCATAATTATGTGATGTTAATTTTGGAAACTTGATTTTTCCCATAATTCAAGGAAAGAAGGATAGCACAAAGAAGAAAGGCATACAACACCAAGAGGCACCCCCCCCCCCCACCTTTCACTCAATAAGAGAACCCCTAGAAAATGGATGATTTTGGAACTTTATACCTAATGCATGTTTAATTTCCACTTTTCAAAATGAACCAAGGTGGACTTCTGATTTTGATGGTTACAACAACAAATATGAATCTATATTAGACTCAAGGATATAACATACAAGATCTCTCAGGGATCTAATTAATTACAAGTACCAAAATAGGCCAAAAATGACCAAATTCTTAAAGTACTATGTCTACTAAGAATTACTCCAAACTCATACTAGAACTAGAAAGTAGGAAAAAAATCATGCACTTTCAAAAAGAATAGCACCTAAATATGTGACCATATGAGCCTAAACAAAGCCTTTGAAGTTGTAAAAATTAAGATTTTTGATTTTTTGAAAAATCCAAGAATAGAGATTGAAGACAACCTACTGCAATGTGTAGATCACGAAATTCTACCCCGAATTAAAAATAAATTGCTCAAAAAAAGGAGTCTATATAAGGGAGATATCATTTTTTGAAATTCACCTCTATAATTATTTTTCTTGAATTGACAATGTCAAACCTTCAAAAATCAATGATGCTATATTTCACCTCAGATGTTTGATTTTGATGAAACTAAAGTCAATTTAAGGATTTTTTGACCTTTGAATGTGATACCAACATCTGATTTTCACCAACAAGCTCCAATCTTGACCTACAAAAAAAAAGAAATCTCCAATTGCTATGCAATGAAACTCCTATGGCTCTAATACCATGTAAGAATTTGGTATAGCTCTGATAGAATGTAAGAATTTTCTTTGGGCAAGAATGAAATGCCAAGATCTAGAAGCTCAAGAGATAGCACAAGAGAGATAAGATATGATCAAATGAGAATTGATATCAAATAATTGGATGAATACATCATAGAGTGTACCACTATATAAGGGCAACTGATATTTCTAGAAGTCACACAAGAGATAAGGATTATGACTCAGCACATGTCCACCAAAGGTGGATTATCCTCCATTGAGCATAGGAGTTTGTGCGATGATGAGAGGATAAGTTTACATAGGTGTATCTCATAAAGAGATGTGGTACACACCATGTTCTCAAATAAGTTGGTAACTCTTGTGTTGTCAACAAGACAACTCATATGACTATGCATATTCCTAAGTAAACTTAAGTAAAGTGTAATAATTATTTATTATTTACACTAACCAAAAGTTTAATCTATAATTTTTTTATAAAAATTGATAGTGGAGATGAAATTCAATATGATAATGATAGAAACAAGTTTCAAACACTTTGTTTCTCCTAACATAATATGGCTTCAATCTTTCAAATAATGTTTGCACAATCTTTATATCAGGATTTGAACTACAAAATGTGGCGTACATTTAATAGTGTGGTATGTCCAACCAATGTTTTGTATGGTTTTCATAAAGGTTAGGTCTAACCCTATGTTTGATAACATCTTTAGTATTTGATGAGCGATGAGTATTACCATTCCAAAATGATATTACCAAGTTTTTTATTCTATCATCAATCATATCACAATGAGGAGCTCTACACATAATTGCCCAATTTCCTTCCAAAGTGCTATCATCCAAAACTATTCTCTTCTTAATATATTTTGATATGGTTTTTCTATTGAACCCAATATGTGATGAAATTGAAGATATTTTTCTATTTTGGGGTATACTACTACCAAGAATAGATTGTAGCATAAATCTTCTTGTAGTGATCTTATTTTTACTTTTTTTTTTTCTTCCCTATAGAGCTCAAACCTTTCTTAACATTTTCAATAATATCACTTTTCATGTTATAAAATTTTCTCTTTTTCAATGTTGTGTCTAAAACTAGCAATTTTAGTGACTCTTCCAAGATTTTCATGTAAAATAACATGAGCAACTACATGAGTTTTTTCAAGTGTTTTGAAAACATAAAATTTACTCGCTATATATTTTACTATCTTATTCAAACCTCTTTTTTAAGAAAGACTTAACAATTTAATATCAACATGTAATTTCAATTTATCCACATCCATTTAAAGAAAAAGATCTAAATTTCTATGACTGGTATTTTTCTTTACACTTATGGCAAGTCTTATGCATTTGTCCATACCAATTTGGGAAACTGATCCTAACCCTTCTCCAAGTTCCATCAGTTCATGTCTGAAATTATCATGTCTTGGATTCTTATGTCCTAGATTTTCATGTCATAGATTGTCATGACTCAAATTTTCTTTGACATGTATTTTCTCATCTTGTGATTGTTTGTTAAGATCTACATTCATATAAATGAATAAATTTAGAAAATTAATTATAAATTTGTAAATATACACTCCATATGAATTTATACATGTACATAACTTCTCTATTTTGTAATAATTTGCTAAAGTTCTCTCACAGTTTCTCTAAATTGCATCTATTGATCTATTTCTTATAGATTTACTTTGTCTTCCTTATTTTTGTCGCACCTTTTATTTTCAAAACATTATCAAAATATTTTGAATTGTCAAGTTGGTCTTCAAAAAACTAACAAAATAATTCAAATTTTCTTGATTTTTCTTCCTTTTTCTTCAAAAATAGTGAATTTCTTGTAAGATTTTTTTGTATTGATTTAAAAAATGAGCCTAAAATTGCTTTTTATATAAAACAAAATTATTTAAAAAAATTATTTTTCTTGTAGCCCTTTGCACCAAAAACAACAGCCTAGGGACTTTGCTTGAAGCCCCTTGGAAGCCAAAATGGTTGCCAAGGGGCTTTGTTCAAAGCCCCTTGGGACCCAAAGCATCCAAGGGGCTTTTCTCAAAGACCTTGGACCCTAAAGTGATGTCCAAGGGGCTTCAAAAGAAGCCCTTTGGCTATGAACGAAGCCCTCTAGGCCTTCCCACATGACCACTCCCAGCGGTCAAGAATAGCTAAGGGGGCTTTGAACAAAGAACCTAAAAAAATGTGGTAAACAACCCCAGTGGCTTCATTCAAAGCCTCTTCACATTAAGATCCAAAAATGGGCTTAGAACAAAGTCATCTTCACACAAAGGATCTTAAAAAGGAAATTTCTCAATTTATTCTCAATTTCTATCAAATTTTCTTCTTTTGATGGCTCAAAAAATGGACAAATAAATTTAAAATATGAAATTAAGTTTGGAAATCTATTGTCCTTTCAATAATATTTCCAATGAATTTATTTTAGCACATATTGTGTTTATTGTGATGTTTTATTTTTGTTCTTATTAAATGTAGGTTTTTTTATCACTATAGAAACCTCCATTTGAAGCCTTGGGAAAAATATAAAAGTAAAGAATATTTTTTAAAAATAAAATATGATCATGTATTAGCTTTCTAGAAAGTCAAGAATAATTTCATTTTCAATATTTACAAATCAAATTATATTGATCAAAAGAAACCTATTCCTAAATTATCATTAGTGTCCCTTTGTCACTAAATGAAACATATTTTTTTTTCTAAAATTGAACAAGACCAAAAAAATTGTTAGTTATTGATGTTACTATTGGAGCCTTGAAAGTATTTTATAGTTATCCTATTTATTTATTTTTAAAGTTATGTTGATCAAAACACCCATCACTTTTTCAAAATATCAATTTTCATATAAAGAACTTCTTAGAGGAGATTAAAAAATGGACTTCAAAAGAAATTATTTTAAATTTTTTTTTTAAAAATTGTTGGAAAGATATAAAGTGCCAAAAGTCACTAGTTTATATCATCACCAAATTCTTTATATTTTTGTAGTAATAAGCATTCGAAATTCAAGTTTTTCTTAGAAGTGTCTACTTTAGTGTCAAACTTGGCCAAAAAGTAGGAACCATTACCATTCCCTTACCCATTATAATTCACACAGATTAAAATCTATTGTTTTCTTTCATATCATTGTAAATAGTTTGTATTGAAATCCTTTTAATAGAAGTTGACTTAACAAACATTTGAAGGCTTAATATTTTGCATAAATCCTTTAACTAGGTTACATTCTAAATAGAATGATCAAAGTCCTCTTACAAGGCCACTCTTAACAAGATGATTAAATCCTCTAACTAGGTCACATTTAATAGTGTGTATTGTAACCTTTAACAGGGTTGGCTCCTAATAGAGCTCACTTCAAAAGACTGAAGAAGAGTGATATATTATTGGTGGTTTTCCCCAAATTGGGCTTTCACATAAAATCCTAGTGTCAAACTGTGATGAATATCTTATGAATGCTTTACATGTGATAATATTTTCATTATGTGCATGCATGTTAAATTTTATGACAGTTTTACAGTAGAGACTAAGCAACAACAAGATAAGAAGAACAATGATGTGTTTAATGCTTAATTTTTCAAGTTGTACATATAGACCTTGAGTAACAAATTCACCCCCCCTCTAGTTATTCTAAACATTTCTAACAATTGGTATTAGAGTTTAGCGATTATAGAGAAATTTTTGAAGGTACAAGTCTAAAGCTAAAGATCATGATGAATAAGAGAGATGTAAACAAACTAAGTAAGGAGAACATTCCTACATGGCAGACCCTGATGAAGTTGCACATATCTAGTATTAGTGATGGTACTCTCAACTTTTTGGGCAATGAATATGTAGAGGTGACAACTTCTCCTCTAACTTCCAAAGAATCAAGATAAAATTTAGATCAAAACCAAGCAATGTTGAAGATTTCCTCATCCCTAAGTTATGCCAATTTTAATGACTTAAAAGACTATGATATGACAAATAAGATTTAGGACGGATTGAAGACCATATGTACAGGTGATGACAATGTACTGAGAGATAAAGAAGAAATCCTACATGATAAATTTGATGACATGAGAATGATGGAAGGTGAGAACTTAGAACAATATTGCACAAGAATTAAAGTAGTTAATTTTATTTGAGGTATAAATGAAGAAATAAATGATGATACAATGATAAGTAAGGTATTGAGGTCTATACTCCCTATCTATGCTACTAGAGTCTCTATAATTCAAGAATTGAGATGCAAACCAAGTGGATAAAAGTATAAATCTATGTCACCTTTCAGGATGACTTATCAAAATGACTGAATTTGAGTATTTCTGGGTAAAAGTACAAATCCATATCAGCTTTTACGATGGCTTATCAAAATGACTAAATTCGAGTATTTCTATCCAAAAATCATTTTTTCTCAAACATATGATCTAGATAAATTAATTCTAGCTATGTTATATAAGGGTTTCACACTTTTCCAATTGGAAATGTCTATAAAATGCTTATTTTATACTAGTTTGTATCAAATTGCTAAAGAAATAATATTATTTTAGAAAATTGATGTTTCAATAACTCTTACTATTTTCTATGATATTTTTTTCATAAAATAAAAAATGCCAATTTATAGATCCCAAAGTCAAGAATACTCCAATATATAGTTTAGAGTGTTTTAATTAGATATAGTATATTGTAATTAAAAAATTCTTCAAGCACATATTATAACATTCAAAAAGATGTGAATTTTGAGAAAGAAAAAAATACTAAATCAATCAAAAAATTTAAAAATTATATGATGTTCTAGAGGAGAGAGTCCTCTTTTAGAATGTATAATTCTTCTTCTAGTTAGAATATATTTGTTATGAAAAATGTGATGGGAGATGAAAACTATCAATTTTAGGTGATTTAAAATTTGAATCACTATAAAAGAGAAAATATAGGTCTAAAGTCAATTTTGATTTTTGATTATTCTAGCTATATGTGTTATCTATAATATAGTCTATGTTCAAATAGAAATAAGTTTATTTCCATATAGTTTTGTGGTGGGAACTAAACCCCTAATTTTTACCATTTTTTAGCAACTAAAAATTTATCTATAAAAATTAGGAAAATATATCATTTCTTATTCCAAATAATTATTAAAAATTATAATCCTAAACATCAAAAATTTCTACACATTTCATTAGTTTACTTCATTTTCAAATTCTAAATAATAATGTTAGTTTTATGTCATTGAAGGTGAATAGTTAAACTTTTGTTAGCCTTTTCCTTTACAAAAGGGTGATAGAGGTCTATGCTTTTACCTAGGTAACAAATTGACCTTACAAGGTTTAATTGGTAGAGTTACTACTTTTGAGATGTCTAATTTTGATAAGTACACACCTGCTATCATTGAATCTTCTTTCAAGTCACAACTAGTTCTTACCTAGAAGAAAGGAAAACATGTAAAGAGCAAAAGTGATAGTTCTAATGATGAGATTGATCAACTTGAATCCCTCATTGAAAAAAGGTTTGCAAGAGGAAGAGAAAAATAAAAAGGTAAATTACCTATCATTTGTTTTTCATGCAAAAAAGTTGGTCATATTGATTTTAGATGTCTTGATAGAAAAGACAAGGATGAAAGGAAGGAGAGCATGTAGAAAGGAAGAAGAGATGAAAAAGACAACAGAAGTAAGGACGAAAAATGTAATAAATCTTGTTATATTATTGAAGAAAAGAATAATAATGAATCTAAGAGTAATGATGGTGAAGTAGTCTATGCTTCTGTGAAAGAAGATTCTGCATTAATTTCTTATGTGAACAAAAGTGATAGATGGATAAATGATAGTGGATGTTCCAATCACATTATTGATGATAAACAAAAATTTGAAGACAATGGTCCATATAGTGGTGGATCTATTAAATTTGGTAATGATATCCCATGTCTGATAAAAGGTAAAGGTACTATTTAAATGATTGACAAGATAACATGTAACAATGCTTACTGGACTGAAGGACTTAACTATAATTTGTTAACTATTTCACAACTAAACAAATTAGGTTACAAAGTGAATTTCACAATAGAAAGGCCAAGATACACGGTGATGGTAATCTAATTAGAACTAGAGAGTAGAGAAGACGCAACTTATTCTATCTAGCCCTATCAGAAGAGAGATGTATGTTTGCACAACAAGAAAATGTTTTGCTATGACACAAAATATTATGTCATGTTAATTTTGATAATTTGGTGAATATCCATAAGATGAATAAAGTAAGAGGATTACCTAAACTGAAAAATCCTAACAATTCTATGTGTAAACAATGTTAATTTAGAAAGATGACCAAGTCTAGTTTTAAGAGAAAGAAATATATGGCTAATGATATTTTGGAATTAATTCATACTGACCTATGTGGACCCATTGGTGTTAAAAGTTACTATTGAGATCAATATTTCATTCTATTTGTTGATGACTACTCTAGAATGATGATTGTGATGTTTCTTAAAGTCAAATTTTATGCTTCTTAGTTATTCAACTGTTATTTAGCCAGAGTTGAAAAAGAAATAGGGAAGATTCTGAAGTGTTTGACATCTAAAAGAGGTGGTGAATTCATTTCACATGAATTGAATATATTCTACAATGATAGAGTCCATTAAAAGATAGATGTAAGCATCAAAGATTCCTCCTCAGAATGGGGTAGCTAAAAGGACAAACAAATCAATAATGGATTATGGAAGAACACTAATGATGGAGAAAGCCATGCCACAAAATATTGGCAAGAAGTTGTTAGTACTTATTTCTATAGCCTAGATATAGTTCAAGTCAAGAAAGGTACAAATTCTACACCTTTTGAACTATGGTATGGTTACGCTCCTAATGTTTGAAATTTTAAAATATTTCCAAGTAGATACTATATACTGAAAGTTAATAGCAATAGAAATCTTGATGAAAAAGGTGATGAAGGAATATTCCTAGGTTAATCCACAAAAAGAGAATCTTATAAGTGTTTAATCTCTAACACTAACAAAGTTGTGGAAAGTGCAAATTTGAGAGTTAATGAGCTTACAGAAATAGGTGGTACTTCATGCAATTAAGAACCTAAAGATTATAGTACATTCCTTTATGTGGATGATGATGCTCCCAGCACTCAAAATATACAAGTAAGTCAAATTGCAAGTTCCCATTAGACAAAAAATGATGGACTGCAAATGCAAATTGGCAACTAGCAGAGAGTGGGTGTCAAGCAATAGACTAAAGATGTCAAGTCATAGACAAGCAATGTTGAACATTAGAAAGTGAATGTCAAGAATGTTAGGAATAAGGTGTCTCAACCTTGGATAATTCCTATTCTTTTCTTTTTTTTGGTAAAATGTATTTCTTGCAATAATGTTGATGTATCAGCATCTTGAATTGTGTATAAGGAGATCATAGCTAAAATTGTTATGACAGATTCCTATGACACGTAAGAGCTATGTCAGGAAGATTCAATGATAGGTGAAGACATGTGGCAACTGATAAATTTGAGTACTATACATGGCTGCTAATCATGCTTGTAAAGAAGCCATTTGGCTCAAGAGATTGTGTTTTGATGTTGGTGTTCATGCAGAATAGATTACTATTTGGTGTGACAGCCAGAGCGCTATTTTCCTTGCAAAGAATCCAACTTTCCATGCCAGAATGAAGCACATTGATGTGCAGTTTCACTTTGTGAGAGATATGGTGGAAGATGGAAAGGTAAATTTGGAGAAGGTAGATACTATGAAGAATGTTGTAGATGCATTAATGAAACCAATGGGCACTGAGAAGTTTAGATGGTGTTTGGAGTCTATGGGCCTTTTGGCCTATAGCGGTTAATTCCTGTTATGTTCCTATTTCTCTTACAAGGTGTTCGAAAAGTGGGAGAATGTTAGGAATAAGGTGTCTCAACCTTGGATAATTCCTATTCTTATTATTTTTTTTGTAAAATTTATTTCTTACAAATAATGTTGATGTGTTGGCATCTTTAATTGTGTATAAGGAGATCATAGCTAAAATGGTTATGACGGATTCCTATGACATGTAAGAGCTATGTAAAGAAGATTCAATGATAGGTGAAGACATGTGGCAATTGATAAATTTGAGTACTTTACACTCTACCGCAATAGTGGGGTTACCTTTGGGAGTGGATGGGAAGATGGAAAGGCAGGGTTCCTATTTTCTCAGAGAATGGTAAAACCCTAATACGGTTACCTTTGGGAGTATCCCTAAAGTGAAATGCATGTTATAAGCATTTTTAGGGTTGCAAAGAGAGGGATGCAAAAAAGTGTATTGTTGGTACTGTGATTTTCTACTGGAGTCTTCTATTGTCATGGTTGAACTTGCATTGCAAGTGTATTGTAACCTTGTGTTGAAGATAATACATTGTGTAGGTTCTAGAGGGGTGGGGTTGTTTTACCAAAAGGTTTTTCCCCGCCAGCAAATAGTTGTGTTATGTGTTTCTTTCTCTATCTATTTTCTTTATGCTTAATTGGCTGTAATATTATTGTTTACATGATATTGAATCTGTAACTGTAAAAGATTTTAATAGGATTTGCACCATACTTCTCTTAAGAGATTAGTGTAGGAAGTTGTTTTCGCACATGAGTTTCCTTACAAAGCATTTAGAACTTGAACCAAAACTAGAACAAGGAAGAGGAAATGAGCCTAAGATTTATTTTCTAGATGAACCTAAAGAAGATCCAAGAAGAAAGCTACCTATGTTAGTAAAAAATGTGAGAAGACATCATAAACCTAATTAAATCAATAGCGATGTTGAATCTTGTGTTATGAAAAGGAGAAAAATTAAAGGCAACACATGCTTATTATGTGATTTTTCACCTAAGATAATAAAAGATACTTTAGACAATGAAGATTGGATACAATCTGTGAATGAAGAAATCAACTAGATTGAGAAGAACAATACTTGGATCCTAGTGCAAAGACCTAAAGAAAAAAATGTCATTGGGAGAAAGTAAGTTATTAGTGTCGGTGTAAATAAGTATTTACTTATTACACTTACTTAAGTTTACTTAGGTTAATGCATGATTTAATTATTTTGCCTTATTTTATTATTTTAATTTGTGAGACACTTAGGAGTTTGTGCACTCTTGTGAGATGTCATGATGACATCATAGGGGGTCTGCACCTCTTTTAAGAACATGGTGTCTACAACACAGGAATCTTCTACACACATATGACACTTTTTCATTCTTATCCATTCATCTAGAATGTTGGATAAGGTGCTTAGTTGTCTTACCTTCTGGTTGTTTCTAGAGACATTCTAGGTGCTTCCTAAGAGGCCTTTATATACAAACACTCCTAGTGTGTTGAACATCACATTTTGAATAGAGAAATGTATTTGGACATACTCTGATTAATTGATCATATCCATTTTTGGTCTACTGTGTGCTTGTGTTTGAGTTCTTAGTTCCTGGGTGAATTTTTTCCTTAGGAAAATTCTTACATGGTATTAGAGCAACTTGGAGATTTTCTCATCACATAGCCATTCGAGACCATCATCTTGCTTCATCACCACAGCCCAACTCTAGAGTATTGCAGAAATTAGGAGTGTCCAGCATCAGATATGACCTCACCATTGCATCTAGAATGTTGATTTGATGAAAATTGGCCACAAAGCTACCTACCCTATCCCAAAGTCGATTGTGAGGCAAATTTTTTTTTTGCAAACCAGCACCTAAAGGACTGATTTGTAGAATTGGTATGATCATTTTAGATCTGTACATTTAATTTTCAGATCTACATTTCTTTCATCTACATCTTTGCTATTTTTTTTTTATCTGCATTATTTAAAATAAAAAAATTGGCCATAGGACCATAGGAGAGATTTTTTGTAGGTGAAGATTGAAGTTTGTTGGTACAAATCTGATATTTGCATCACATTTAGAAGGTTAAAAAACCCCTAGATCAGATTTTCTTTCATTCGAATTGGACATCTGAGGCAAAATCTAGAGCCATTTGTTTTTTGGAGGTGCGGCAGGGATTCAGAAAAAATAACAATAGCAGTGATTTTTAAACAGCGATATCTTCCTCATACGAACTCCTTTTTGCGAGTAATTTTTTTTGTTTTGGGGTAGGATTTCATGATCTACACATTGGTGAAGGTGGTTTGAGATCTCTATTTCTGAATTTTTCTACAATTCCAAAATTTCAATTTTTACCACTTAAAATGCTTGGTACAGGCTCATCTGGATTCCAAATCAGGTTTCACTTTTTTTTTAAGTGCATTTTTTTGTCTACTTTACAGATCTGTAATCACATTATAGGTTTTTAGACAAAAATACTACTTTCAAAAGTAGGCCTGAAATTGGCAAGTGGCTACCAAGTGCTCAAATCATACATTAGGGGGGGTTCTTTGATTCTTTGGGGGTTCATTGATTGATCTCATGGAGTCTTGTCAGATTTGTCAATTTGGTATTAGACCACAATTAACAAAAAGGAACTATTACAAATGGAGGACTTTGATAATTGACCATGTAAGAGAACATCCAAGATTGCTTCCTTATCTCTATTCAATGCCACCACATTTTGATTGGACATATCTAATCAAGCTTAATCAATTTCTATGTAAAAGTATGAGTAGAGAATCTTTTGGTCCTCTTAGATTGGCACATTTTCCTTGTGATATTTGGTGGTCTATTTGGGAAGCATATGGAGATCCATGTGATCCTCCATCTATAGTGGACTTTCTACATCCAGTCACTCTAGCTATAGATTCTTCAAATTTAGATGAGATCACACCTCCAGCTCCTGTTGCTCTTACTGATCCTATTTCAGCCATAGATGCTTCTGAATTAGTGCAATAGGATACTTTATGTCTTCCTACTCTACCTTCATGCAAAGACTTCCTTTCAAAAATTGCACAGTTGTTCATGGAGTCTCACATTGAAGATGTGGGAGATATTCTTGATGACATTTGTCTTCTTTTTGAGGCAGACACTTCATCCTTTTCTGCAGTGAAAAATTCATGTACTTCAGCACTACAGGGTACTCATGGTCTTCCAGGTGATGATTTCTTGCCAAACATTTCAGTTCTATTCTTGGAGTCACACACAGTAGATATGGGAGACTTTTATGATGATTTCTCACTTCTCTTTGCTGAGGAGCCTTCTACAGTTGTTGTGAGGGCCCACTTTGACCCTCAACTCCATGCTCTACATGATCAATCCTTCCAGATTGGTGTGATTGTGGATTCTTCTTTACAACATCTGCAGGAGGTCTCTTCATTAGTTGAGAAGACTGTTGGTTTCCTGAGACAGGTTCTATCTCCTTCCTTGTTTGATCTGTTCTTCTCTTTAGCAGTTTTGGAGGAAGCCATCATCAGTATTGACATAGGGACTTTTGGACAAGCTTTAGAGACACCAATCATCATAGATATTCCTTCTCCATATAGGGGACACATCTCATAGGTACCCTTGCTCTTGTTTCTTCCAAAGGGGAGGAACATCATCCAAAGGTCATGGATTAGCTTCTACATCAGAGCATTTCTCACTGATCAACATACTACTTTTAAGGGGGGGCACTACCTCATCTCCTTCTTCTCTTTTTCGTGGGGGACTTTTTCCTCATAGGAGGTTTTGTCCTTCTCCATTCTTTCTTGTATATACATGGATGTATGTCATAATGGGGGGGTCTTGATTACTCCATCCATTGATGCATCCTTATTTATCTCTCTTTTTGGGGGAGGATTTTTCCCATGAGGTTTTCCCTCTTTCCCCACTTTATGAGAGATTTGCATTTTCATTATGTACATGGATACCTAACATGGCCTAGTAGTTGGGACCCATTATGCATCTTCATCCTAGTTCATAAGCTTAAGGGCATTCCCCTAAGTTGCATTAAAGGGAGGGTGTTGGTGTAAATAAGTATTTACTTATTACACTTACTTAAGTTTACTTAGGTTAATGCATTATTTAATTATTTTGCAATATTTTATTATTTTAATTTTTGAGACACTTAGGAGTTTGTGCACTCTTGTGAGATGTCATGATGACATCATAGGGGGTCCGCACCCCTTTTAAGCACATGGTGTCTACAACACAGAAATCTTCTACACACATGACACTTTGTCATTCTTATCCATTCATCTAGAATGTTGGATAAGGTGCTTAGTTGTCTTATCTGCTGGTTGTTTCTAGAGACATTCTAGGTGCTTCCTAAGAGGCCTTTATATACAGGCACTCCTAGTGTGTTGAACATCACATTTTGAACAGAACAATGTATTCAGACATACTCTGATTAATTGATCATATCCATTTTTGGTCTACTATGTGCTTATGTTTGAGTTCTTAGTTCCTGGGTGAATTTTTCCCTTAGGCAAATTCTTACAATTAGGAATAAGGTCAATGTGAATAATGAAGTAACAAGAAACAAAGCAAGATTGGTATCAAAGGGTTATTGACAACAATAAGGAGTTGACTATGGAGAAACTTCTACTCCTATGGATAGACTTGAAGGAGTGAGGACTCTTCTTACATGCTCATCTTACAAGAATTTCAAGGTATATTAAATTTATATCAAATATACATTTTAAAATGGTATATTGGAGGAAGAAGCATACATTAAATAGCCTAAAGGATTTGTAGATCTAAACAAGACAAATAGGGTATGTAAACTAAACAAATCTCTTTATGTATTGAAGAAAGCACTAAGAGCATGGTATGACAGGCTATATAGAAATTTAGTGAAAATTGGTTTTGAAAGGACAAATGATAACTATAATATATATTTGAAGAATGGTAAGAATAATGAAGGATGATTATCTAAGATATTTGTTGATGAAATTATATTTGGAGGAAGAGAAGCATTATGTAAATCATTTGCTGGTGAAATGAAAAAGGAATTTAAAATATCTATGTTTGGGGAAATTAAATTCTTTTTTGGATTACAAGTATGTAAAATGAAGTTTGGTATTTTCATTTCACAAGCCAGTGAGTAGACCTATGTCTACATGACATAAGTTGTCTAAGAATGATGATTCTATTGATGTGAACTAGACCCTATATAGATCAATGATAGGAAAATTGCAATATGTTGTTCACTATAGGCCAGATATTGCTTTGGTAGTTGGGATAGTTGCTGGATTTTCAAAAAATCCTAAAGAGAATCACATGGTGGATGTAAAAAGATATTCAGATATTTAAAAGGTAAATAAGACTATTAATTATATTACAATAGAAGTGGTAGTTTTGAACTGAATTTTTTCATTGACTTAGAATTGGCAAGGAATATTGATGGGAGGAAAAGTACTAGTGGAGGAGCATTCTTTCTAAGATGAAATTAGTGTCATGGACAAGAAAGAAAAAGAATTGTATTTCCCAATCAACTACTGAAACCGAGTATGTGGCAGCTATAGTGAATTATTCAAACATAATGTGGATTAAACAATTGTTGAAAGACATGCAAGAAGAGATTATAGATCTAGGAGTTATCTATTGTGATAACACAAGTGCTCTCAATATTTTAAAGAATCCAGTGATGCACACTAAGATAGAGCACACTACTATCAAGTACACTAGTTGAAAGAATTAGGTCAAGATAAAGAAGTGAAGCTAGGATATATGAATACAAAGGAATAAATTGCTGATATATCCAAAAAACCATTACCAAAAGTTTCTCATGAATATCTTAGAGGTAAATTAGGTAAATTAAGGAGAGTATTAAGGAAGAGATCACTAAGACTAGAGAGGAAGATAAACCTAAGAGGGAGAGAATCATGAAAGTGTTAGAATATATAGTCCACTGATATAACTAGGTGGGATGGGGGATGAATCAGTTATCCAACTATTATCATAATTAACAACTTTAAATAATCTTAACCATGTGAGGAATAAAAATTGAAACCATAACAAGATACTCATACAGAATAACACTAGATATGGTAACTAGGGAAACCCTTGATCAGAGAGAAAACCCCAGTAGGGATGGTACCCACAAGATGTTGTACTAATATAAATGTCCCATTTAGAGGATGGACCCTATTAGGATTCTATGAATAAATTCAATACATATGAGTCCTTGTTAGGAGACTTTGAATCCTTGTTAGGAGATTCCAACCCTATTAGGAGTTGTTGAAGACAATTGGATCCACTACCCAAACAATTTCAAGGGCAAGACCAATGAACCCACTATCCAAATGATCTCTATATTATTCCTTGTTGAATAATAGGATTGGTATTGTATTGTTTCTTCCTCTTTTTTTGTCTTGTCAACTAGAATTTTGCTCCTTTAGATCTTTTAACCAAATCATGAACTGCACATCCATTAATCCCTTGGATTGCTTACATGCATTCCTCAAATGCTCTTCTCCTTTTTGCACTACACACCTTTTACTATGATCACAATACTTCACATCACATTACAAGCAACAAAAATAATATTTTCTTTATACCATATCATTATAATAATTCCTTGAGTCAGCCTTCATTCTTCTCCCAATTAATTAAAATAAGATAATTGAATTAATTACAATTACAATAGAATTTGTGTCTCACAGTCTATATAAAACTTCACAGATGTAATAACAAAGCTTGCACACTCACTGAAATCATCAATGGACTTTCCTTTGTCACTTCTTGACTGTGCATCTCTTCATTTCATCTCCTATGAAAGATAAATTAAAAAAATCATGAATTGCTTTCCCAATACTTTGTGTTTGAACTGATCTTTGCAAATTAAGTATATCTTTCATACATCTTTGACTTATCTTCTATTCACTTAACCATGTCGTTAGGACATTATTTTGTACATGTCAATAACTCCACATAACCATACAATTAAACCATTATTTATACCATCACAATCTATGTCTACTCTTCTACCATTCTTTACAAAAATAATGCTATGTTGACATCAATGACAAATACAGTCACAAATGCAACATATCAATACTCTCCAATGCTTGGGATACTCCTCCAATTTCATATCATCAGCACTCATGCTAACACAAAGAGAGTAAATTGATAGAGAGGGTTTGAAACTAAAGATATTGGTCACTCATGGAAGTGAAATATTTTAGATTGCATGGTAACTAAGTTATTGTTAGTATTTAAGATATTTGAGATGTTTCCCTCAATGCCAAAGAGGGAGATTTTTCAAAACTTACAATTGGTACAGTTATTATTTTGTCATTCATGTCAAGTCTATGGATGAGACATATTGCTACCTAGTCTAAATATCATATCTATTGTATGATGAAGAGGCCTAGAGGAAAGGTTGAAGCTATAAAAATGAAATTACAATGGCAATTTGATTAGATACAATTTGATAAATAAAAATAATTGTTTATGTGAAGAAAGCTAAGAAAAACTAAAAAAGGAGTAAAATACTAAGGGGTGTCAAATAATTCTTGTGTTAACTAAGCCACAGTTAGTGCCAACCAATTCTAGTGTTGACTGAGCATTACCATTGACCAAGAAAGTTAGTAGATGCCAAGCTAGAAAGATGTATAGTGACCAAGTATTTTAGTGTTGATTGAGTGTAAAAATTTAGTGATTGTCAACTGGTAGTAAGGGAACAAGTTCAAAGATATCATAAGATCAAGCTAACTCAGTTGATTTCTTGGGAGATATAAAATTTGTGTGTAAGCTTATATGTTAAGGAAGTCATATACAGAAAGGTTGATAAAAAAAAAACAAGTGAGTGTATGTGAAGCTAAAAGAGAAATCTCGTAGATGTGATAATGTTGTTGATAAGTGAATTTGAGTAGAAGGATTAAGAGTTGATTAAAAGAGTGTACTAGTTGCTTGAAGAATGTTCAAGAAGATCAAGATAAGAGATGACAGTCAAAGGCTTATCAGTGAACCAATATAAGGACTAAACAAGGATCTGAACCAACAAAATTATGTTGTAATTACACATATCAAAACCTATTATTTTCTTTCTTATCATCCTAAATAGTTTGTAATGAAATCCTTTTAATAGGGGTTGACCTAATAGTCATTTGATGACTTAATAGTCTATCTAAATCATTTAATTGGGTGACATTTTAAATTGAATGATCAAAGTCCTCTTATAAGGTCACTCTTAACACAATGATTAAATCCCCTAACATAGTCACATTTAACAATTTGTATTGTAACCTTTAATAGGGTTGGCTCCTAATAGAGCTCACTTTGAAAAAGTGACATGTTGTTGGTAGCTTTTCCAAAATTGGGTTTCCACATAAAATCATAGTGTTTAACTATGATGAATATCTTATGAAAATTTTACACGTGATAATACTTTTATTATACAATGAGAGTTTAATTTTATGATAGTTTTAGAGGAGAGACCAAAAAAAATAGGATCAGTAGAATAGTTATGTGTTTAGTACTTAATTTTTCAAGTGGTACATATAGATCTTGAGTAACTGATTCACCCCCCTCTTAGTTATTGTAAACATTTCTAATGTACACATGTCAAATGATTGAAGAAAATGTAATAAAGGGAGAACGTGCTAAGGAGGTTGCATCTAAGAAATATAATAATGGAAAAAGATGTAGAAAGGAAAGATAATGGTTGATGCACATACAAGAAAAAAATGGAGTAGTCAACAAATGAGGGAAAGAGACCAAAGAAGAATAACAACTCAAAAAGATGTATAGAGAGGGAGGGAAAAAGACAAAAGGACAATAATAAATAATGAATGATTGAAGTTAGATCCCAAAAGTGAGAGATGTTGTAGAGACATTAAACACACATTGCTGGACTACAAAATGATGACGATGGAGAGAACTATATATATATATGTATGTATGTATGTATGTATGTATGTATGTATGTATGTATGTGCAAACTACTATACAAGGGAGCACATGAATAGGTGAGCTACTTAAAGGGTGTCCAATGTGATATTATAGAAGATGCAAGAAAGGTCCAACAACCATCTAAAGGAAGCAGAAAACAGTTGTGGGCAAAGAGACTAAACAAATAAATAATTTTTTTTTAATGTGAAACAATCTTTATTAGAGCAATGTGAAATAAAGGTTAAAATAGCTAATGTAAATATAGAGATGAGCATTATATCAAATGAGTTAATATAAATCAACAAATTCAAAACTAGTATATGTGGTATTTACCAAAAAAGGTAAATTTCTTTTATATTACTATTTAAGCTAAAATGATGTACATATAACTAATTGCATGTAGGAATAGATTAATAACAAGATATAAAATAGCCTACTAACAAAGAAAGTTAAAGAATGAACTATTTTTTAATACGATTAAACCTACAATATGAGTATTAACCTCCTAAAACCTCTGGAAAAAAATAGTGTAGGTTTTTAATAAATATTCAACACAAGAATGTAATTAACCTGTGAAAATCATTAGGATGAGGCTCCTCTTGATTTGGCAGCTAGCCTTCCAAAATAAATCGAAAAAAAATGTAAGAAAGTAACATCTTTTTGATTGAAAGACTTCCAAAGAGGGTTAGTGGAAAAAAATAGATATAACAATCAAATTTGCACACACAAAGAGTTAGAATGAGCTAGAGCCACAAAAAAATTATTCTCTCAAAAAAGTCTACAAATAAGGTGAGCTCCAATGAATGGCAACCTTCAAAACTAAAACTCAAAACAAGGATTATTAACCAAGCTCTGATACTATGTAAGGAAACATACAATCGAGAAAGTAAATGAAATGAACCCAACTGATTCAAGTGAGAAATAATATTACCATGAAATAACCAATATTCCAAGAGCTTACACCAATGTAGAACAATAAAGGAGAAAAAGAATTTGACAAGAGAATGCAAAGAAAACACCTTGAGAATATTATGAATGGAGGAAAAATCAGAGAGAGAGAGAGAGAGAGAGAGAGAGAGAGAGAGAGAGAGAAGAGTCACCTTTGTAATTGTAATGCCCCACCAAGTGATCCAAAAGAATTAACCTAAAGCTTTGATTAAGTTTGCCAGCATTTTTTTGAAGAAAGAATAGCATACACATCAAACATAAAGTAGCAAAAGCAATAACATACAATCATACATAAGCAAATATAATAGATTACATTCCTTAAGGATCCCAAGACATTGAGTCACATCTAAATTTTAATTAATACTAAGTCTAATAATTAAAACATCCACATGAAAGAATAATTACAAGTCCAAAGTCTATTTAAATAATATACATTTGTTCTGAATGCCACTTGGCAATAAAATTCAAAATTTTCAATCATCCATTGCACATGTCATAGGGTGTGAAAGGCTAAAAGAATATACATTCATAAAAATAGATTACATAATCCCTTTAAGATCCATGATACAAAGTACAATATAGAAAGTCATCCATCATAATACACAAAGATAGAATGAAAGAAAAAGGAGACGAAGTACTCCAGCCCTGGTATCAATGGACAAATCTCAATGGTAAGAGTAAAAAGCACTACCACCTAATCGCATGGTAACCCAAATAGGCACACTCCCATCATGCTAAGGAGATAGTCTCAAGTCCCAAACAGGATAATAATCCAAATATGAAAGGTAATCTCTAAGTCCAAGAAAACCTAAAAGTAATCTAACTCAAAGGTTTCAAAATAAATTGACATCTAAACCTAGAGGCACACGAAGACACGTAGGAAATCTATACTACTAGTGGTCAAGTGTTGTCACATGAATCCAACTCTAGGGTTACCCAGCTAGTCGTTTAATCCTCTAAACCCTTTAGTGACCCTACATGGTACTAGTATCCTTTCATACTGACAAGGCATACTAACAAGTCAACTCTAAGGTTACCCTGCTAGTCTTTTAGTCCTCCCACTCCTTAGTGACTTTTTGTTGTACCAATATCTTATTAGTTCATTTTAAACCCACTTAATGAAATGTTATCACTTATTAAACTACTTATAATGGGTTACTCTAGTAGCCACTTTGGGCCGCAAGCTCCATTGCAAGCCACTTCTAGACTTAGCATAGAGAGTACCTACCTTAGTCTCATAAAAGTACTTATAAATCAAAGCATAAAAAAATTTCATCTCAACCCTATACAAGTCACTAGAAAGCATCAAATGATAATTCACAATAACACATCAATTCTCTATGAGCAAATGGAAAGCATCCCAAAAATACTATTCAATGACTGAAAATGGTTAAGTCAAATATGTCATAGCATGACATCAATAGGAAAAAATCATACAAACACATTAGTCCTATAAAAGAAACTAGAAAGCAATCCAAATACAACTTATTAAAGACTCAAAAAGGTTAAGTCAAATATGTCATATATTCACCTCAACTTCAAACAAGAACATTGGAAAGTAGTAACGAACAATAAATACAAACTCATCATAGAACATACCAACACATTACCATGGTTCAATTAAAAATATCAAGATCAATTCATCATAAAACCACAAAAAAAAACTCACAAGCCTTTAGTATATGTCCTAAAACTAGTCAATGCTCCAGTATTCCCAAAATCCAAAACACAAACAACATACATAATAGAGTAGTCTCATAGTTTGATTTGATTTGAAAACACACAGTTGAGTTATTAGTAAGGTTTCAATTTCCAATTTAATGTATGTTTCAAGTAGATACAATTCACAGCTCACCATTACAATTTAACATGTCCTAATATTTGAATAAAACCACAATCGCCCCTATTTATTTTGAAGTCAATTATTCCAAAAATAATTTAAGGGTAATTAATTATTTAAATGATTAAAATAATACATATTGATTTTCAAATAGAATAATCTATAATTTTATTAAAATCAGTATTATTAATATTGATGATTAAATAAATTTAAAACTCCATTAATTAACTTTAACTATTAATTAAACTTAATTAAGTTACATTTAATTAAATAAATTAATAATTAAATTAACATTCATAAATTAATTATTAAAATAATAATTATTATTACAAATTATCAATAGAATTAATAATTGATAATTTAAATTTAATATTAATTTTTTAAAAAATTAATAAAAATAATCTTTTATTAGTAATGTTTATTAGTTATTAATTAATTTAATAAATATTAATAAAATATTGAATAAATGTGTTAAGCTTGGTTGAGGAATATGAAAAATGGTGAGAAAAGTAGAATATGCAAAAAGAGAGAATCAATCAAATGAGTTTTCATGGAGAGTTAAGAAAAAAGGAAGCCCTAAGGTTGGCACAATATCGAATACTTTCCTAGGGTTAAACTGTTCATCGAAACCCTCTACTTCAAATAATAGGAATAGGACTAAGAATCTTGCTAATTCTACTCCTCCCAACAAATCCAACCCTAAGATTGAGTATTTAGTACCCGTCTCAAACATATTTGATGCCCTAAATGAGTACAAGTAGGTGAATAAAAAGAAGATATTAGGAGATGCTCAAATCATATCCATAGGTAATAATTATTTTTTAAAAAGAAACAACTTAAATATCAAGGTAGGCAAGGGTAGATAGCAAATCACAAAATCATCATCTCAAATAACTCCATGCCAGACCCGCTTGGGGAAAATTTTTATATTTCAGAATAACTTTCAACCTATTTATGGAGATAACCCTTGCCCCTCAAATCAGATGGAAATCCTTAGAGATTGTCCTATCATTTATTCCACATCAAACTTGGACCACTAGACTAGAGTTTTCAATCTTACTAAATCTGATTGTTCAAATAAGAATAAGTGGTATTATAAGTAGATAGTGTTTCTCTTTGAGGACTATCTTAATCACCCTCATATATTAGGATCAACCTAGTATGAATGAGTTTGTTGGTTTTTCAATCCCATGTGGTTCACCCAAGTCATATGTTCCATTCCATCGTAGCATCATGACTATATCTCCTAGTTTTCTTGATCCTTCTTCTTGGCTTTCCCCTATCTCATTCTCATCCATTACTAATGATAAAACCCTCATCATTAGTAATCAATGCCAAAAGGTAGGCATTTTTGTATTCTGGAATGGCCCAAAGTGTGAATTTCTCAATCTCTCTAGCTAGTTATAAGACTTCTACTAGAATCAAGTAAGTATCTCTCACCACTTACATTAATAAATATTCATTGTAGGGATGAATATGCGAAGAAAGAATTTCTTTTTGTTTCTAATTATTTCTTCAAATGCTATGCAATTAAATTATTTGATTGGATTCTAGATTTTAAGGAAGGCTTGTTAGATCTCTTTATCCCAACCTAGTTTATCTTCAAATCCCTCCCTCTAGAACTTTTAAACTTGGAGGTAATTAACAAATCAGGTTCATCACTTGGTGATTTGATAGGAATAGATTCGTTATTCCATTCTTGCAACAATATTAAAGTGCTAGTCAAATGCAAGATTAACAATTTAGATTCTAGTTAGATTAAAGCAATCACCAATAGAGCTATTTATAGATTAAATTATTATAAATATGAAGGCAAAATCTCAGAATGCATAAGATTAGATGATAATAGGAAAATCACATTCAAAACACTACAACATATAGTAGATGTTGTTAGGATGTTCCCTATGATTAATATAAGAAATCTTAATGAGTCTAAAAAGGATTCTATAGCTAAAAAAGAACCAACTCCATCTCATTAGAAGATATAGATTCATTCAAAAATAATTTAGAAAGAAGGGAGGGTTAAGAAAGAGAAGGTCACAATGAAAAATCTAGCATCAAAGGCTAGACAAAATCACATATTAGAGGTAGATGAGGCTTAAAAGGAAGTTTTAGAATCTAGGCTAATAGACAGGACAATAGATAATCAAAGGATTGTAAAAGGAAGACTAGCAAAAACAGATAGTAGCAAAGGAAATAGTAAGGAATCAAACATGGGGATAGGCCAAATAATTAAAGGTCCCCTAGAATGGTAGAATTCTAGCAGTAAGCAGAGTCTGATAGGTAAAAATATGGGAAACACTATTAGAAACCAAGATTTAATTAATGTTCAGATATAGGGATTTAGTACTAACAATAGGATAATCAAGGATTATCAAGAAAAATCAAAGAAACTAAAGAAAACAAGAATTCCAAATGCAGAAGTAGTCCTAGTAGAAAATATAGAGAATCAACATATTATGAAGCTACCAGATAATGAAGGCA
Source organism: Cupressus sempervirens (assembly GCA_028749045.1). Taxonomy (NCBI): domain Eukaryota; kingdom Viridiplantae; phylum Streptophyta; class Pinopsida; order Cupressales; family Cupressaceae; genus Cupressus; species Cupressus sempervirens. The sequence goes on from CM053786.1 coordinate 3,787,322, forward strand.
TTAGTATAGAAAAAAAATAAAACATCCTTTTATTTGAAAGGGAAGTGGTAAGTAATGGGGAGGTTAAGTATACAGAAGAAGACTTTGGACTGCCATAGTATTAGATTAGGAAAGAAGAGAAACAACTTGATATCATAAATAAAGAGTCTATCAACAGGTGGTCTAAATTTTGGTCTAAATTTTGATAGACTCCCCTACCTAAATTCGACTCTCCTCTTCACTCTAGAAGTCATCACAAGGATAATATTAGTGAACAAAGAAAAGTGGAAAGATAGCTAACTTTAGATTTTTAGGAATTTCTTCTTAGGTATTTGAGATGTGATGAAGATTTGGGAAATATGAACCTTCCCAAGTATGAAATAGATAATCTAGACTCATTCACTAATGAATTAATCTAAGTATTCAATTATGAGAATATAGATAACAATAATGATATTCAAAAAGAGAACTTGATTCAGAGAGTCTTAATGTTAGGAGGAGATAATTATACTATTGAAGACCTAAACGAGACTTGTTAAAAATAGAAAAAGATGATCCGAGGAAGGAATCTATACAAATAGCTAAAGACAAATTAATGGTAGAAAAAGATGAGGATTTTGGAGGGAAGGAGATTAAGATGCTCCCATTTGAAGAGGATATTGTTTCAAACCATTTAAACATAGAAGAAAAACTATTACAAGAGCTGGAAATTGAAGATGAGGAAATGAAAGAAGGAAACCAATTTGACATCTCTATAATTGTGCAAAAGAATATTGATTAGTTGGAGATTTAGATGAATTAGGAAGGAATTAAATAACCAAAGCTCAGTAAAACAAAATCCAAAAGAGGAAGGAAATCCCTCAAATAACTCAAAGGAGTAGATGGCTAGGCAAAGGAGCAACAAAAGATCAGTCAACTATTGAATTTTGGAAAGGGGAAGTTCCTTCCAAAGGAAGCATGAAGATCACTACGTGGATTGCTAGGGGATTAAACAACCCTAGCAAAAAATGGGTATTAAAGAAAAATCTAAAACTATTTGAAACTAAAGTTATTTTATTGCAAGAAACAAAATGAAATAAGATAGATGGAATTAAACTAGGAAGGAAATTAGGTAGTTGGAATATTAGTCTACAATAATCTAATGGGGCTTCTGGGAGCTTAGGCATCATATGGAATCCAAGGAAAGTATCCTTGGATATTATAAATTCAAATAACAATAGGATTAGTAGCATAGTCAAGAGTATTAAAACCAATCTTCAATTTATCTTAGTAAATATATATGGACCAATATATAACTTAGAAAAAAATAAAATTATTTTGGGATGAAATAAGTGGATTCATTAACAATTATAAAAATAATCTCATTTTATTAGGTGGCAACTTCAATAGTATTCTAAATTTTAACAAAAAATTTGGAGGTTCCCAAGATATTTCTCAAACATCTAAAGACTTTAAACAATGGTCTAATTATCATAACCTAATTGACATTCCATCTAACAATGGAAATTTTACTTAGAATAATAAAAGGAAGGATTTCACATTTATAGTGGAAAAACTTGATAGTTTCTTCCTTAAAGGAGATATGAGGGAAATTAGTGGTAACATTAACTCATCTATTCTACCTATTGTCGGATCTGATCATTTTCCAATTAAAGTTGAATTCTTTAACCCATGTAGACTAGTTAGAAACCCTTTCAAATGCAAAAAAAAAATATGGTTCTCAGATCCAAAATTCCTAGAATGTATTAAATATTGGTGGTCTCAAGGAAACTTCAAAGGTTCCAGAATGTTATTTTTGTTTCAAAATGGAAAATGCTCAAAGAAAATATCCTTAGATGGTATAAAGAAAATTATAATATTTTCAAATAAAAATTGGAAATTGAGGATAGATTAAAGGAATTAGAACTAGAAGTTATGAAGAAGGGTATGAAAAATGATAGCTATCTTTTAGAAAAAAGAATTACTTGCTAGATAAGAGATGATATTATCCAAAGAAGAAGTTTTTTGGAGGTTAAAATCTAGAGAAAAATGGCTAGTGAAGGGAGACTGGAACATGAAATTCTTTCACAACTCAATCTTGCAAAATAGAGCCAAAATAAAATTAACTCAAATTAAAAATCACCTGGGTAATATCTCTGAAAATTTAGAAGAAATCTCTGAGATTTTTGTGAGTCACTTTTAGAAAACTTTAAATAACTATGATGGTTCTAATGAGATATCTCAATCTAAAATGCTAGAAGTCATTCCTAAAATAGTCTCAGTAGAATATAATAGAGCTTTAAATAAACCTATCTCTATGGAAGAAGTCAAATTCATAGTTTTTAATATTAATCATGATAATTCCCCAAGCATGAATAAATTCCAAGCCTTCTTTTACCAAAAATGTTAGGACATTATAGGTTTAGATCTCTAGAAAGCAATAAAGCATCAAGAAATGGTGGTTCATTATTATTTGAAATTAACCATGCCTTTCTCTCTTTGATTCCTAAAAAAGAAAATCCAAAAAATCTAGGGGATTTTAGGCCCATGGCTTTGTGTAAGGCTATTTATAAAAACTTATCTAAAATTTTATCAAATAGACTAAAGGTTATCCTCCCTTCATGGTAGATCAATCCTTGATGGAATTCTTATTATTCAAGAAATGTTACATTCAGCCAATAGTAATAATGGGGTTAGCATGTTCATGAAACTAAATATCCAAAAACCTCATGACATGGTTGACTAGAGGTTCCTATGCAAAACTTTGGAAGCTTTTGGATTCTCCCATCAATGGATCAACCTCATTTTTAAATACATATCTACAACAAAGATGTCAGTACTCATTAATGGTACCTTAAAGACTTCTTTGAGACCTCAATAGGTATTAGATAGGGAGATCCCTTATTTCCATTTCCATATATCATTATGCTAGAAGCATTTGGAAGAGCTCTCACCAAGGCTTACAATAATAGGGAAATTAAAGGTATTACTATTACATACAATATACCTAACATTACTCACCAACAATATGCAGATGATAGAATTTTTCCTAGTGAAAACATAGCTAATGAAGCTCTAAACATCAAGACTATCATCCAACAATACATAACCACATCAGGTCAAAAAGTTAATGCCACAAAATCTGAATTTTTTTTATCAATACCAAATTGGAGATAGAAAAATAGATTTTACATATTATGGGATATTAGAAAGGAAAATTTCCCTACAACTACCTTGCTATAGAGTTAGAAAAAGGATCTAAATCTTGTAAGGCTTGGTAGAGTGTTTTGGAGAAAATGGAGGCTAGAATTGTTGGGCGGAATGACAAGTGGCTTTCAAAAGCCAGTAAAATTATTAAGATTATTTTAGTTCTTTCTACAATTCCAATTTACCTGCTCTCATGTCTCCCTCTTCCCAATTTTATTAATCAGAAGTTAGAGGAAAAACTCAAAAAAAATCCTATGGAAAGACTACAAGGATACAAAAAATTGGCTCTAATAAGATGGGATGATATTTGTAAACCTAAGGAAGTGGGAGCCTTAAGAATTAAAAATTTATGTTGCAAAAGTGAAGCATTCGGGGCCAAGTTAGTATGGCACCTCTTTGCTGAAAAAGAAAATAAATGGAAAAAAATTATGGATAACAAATATCTTAATGCAAAAGATCCTTATTTGATTTTCAAGATGAAGACCCTACCCAAAGGGTCAGAGAGCTAGAACTTTATGGTAAAATGCCAACGTCTCATTAGCAAATATCTAACATGGGATGTCGATAAGGGTGATGAAGCTTTGTTTTGGGAAGCCTCTTGGGAATGGTACCCTTGTTGATAGATAGCAATAAGATTCATATGGATCTCAAAGAGAAATTAGTCCAACTTTTGGGAAGTAAGGTTAGCAACTACAAAATAAAGATTTACACAAATGGCAGCCCCAGTTGGGTTTGGAAATCTTTGAAGGATATAGATGTAGATTGAGCTACTAAAAAGGTATATGAATAGATTATACAATAAAGGAAACTTAACAAACTTGAAAGGAACAATAAGATAATTTGGGCAACATCAACTAATGGCAAGTATAATGTGAAAAATAGATACAAAACCCTTATTCAATCCCAAAGATAGGATGATGTGGAATTTTCTCCAAATCTTTATTGGAATCCTTGTTGTTTGCCTAAGGCAGGTTTCTTTTTGTGGCTAGATTTTCAAAACGAGATCCTAACGACTAAGAGATTTTGTAAACTTGGTTTTGCAAGTCCCTCTAGATGTGTACTTTGTAAACAACATAGCAAGTATACTGATCACATAAATTAGATGTCCCTTCACACAAATCCTTTTAGATTGGCTATTGATCTTCTCAAAATTTGGCCTACAAATCTCTATAAAGGCATATATACAACAAATTATGGAACATTTGTCCATCCATCCTTGTGTGGGAAATTTTGAAAGAGAGAAATAGAAGAATATTCTATGACCAAGGCATGCAGCCAAAAGAAATTATTAAAAAAATAGAAGCAAGTATAGTCGAGGCAATAATGCTTATCTTAGGAATTCCAAGAAAGAAGAAGGATCATTTTCAAGCTGGGATGGGTATATTAAAAATAAATGGACAAACTTGATAAATCCTCCACTCATGTATCTCAAGAATAGAAAATAGGCTAGGGATAATTATAAATGGTCCCCCCTCTAGTAGGATGGTCAAAGCTTAACTTTGACAGGGCTGTTAGAGGCTATCCAAGTGTAGTAGGTATTGACTACATCATCACTGATGAAACAGGTGAGTGGATTGCTAAAAAAGTAAAATCTATCGATCCCACTACCAATAACTTGGCTGAGCTTGAAGCATTGGTAGAAAGTCTTCAACTCTACCTAAAATTAGATTTAAGTAATATCATCATCAAAGGTGATTCTCAAATTGTTCTAAATGCTATTAGTAAATGAGCTACACCCAACTAGGTTCTTAACTCAAAATGTGAAGAAGTTCTTAGCGTTATAGACTAGTTTAAAGATACTCAGATATGTCATATCATTCGGCAAGGAAATCAAAATGTAGATCAACTGGAAAATAAGGGAGCTGATGGGGGGAATTTTTTGTTATTAAATAGCCATTCACCAAGTATAGAGGTCTAGTCTACTTAATTATTTATTAATTTAAGAAAACTCTATATTCAAGTGTAATGGTTTGCATTTTTTTTAGCTTTGTAGCATAAATTATCTAGGTTGTTTAGGTCCCTTAACTTTCTTAAGTTATATTGTAATATGGTAGAATGACATTCTAAATTAAATTCATAATATATCTCAGTAGTTGTAACTAGTTATTATAGGCTATCATTAAGTATAGGTTTCATGTAGATAAATAGATATGGATATAGTTGCTTATCCTCATCATAATCATTTAGTGATTTAGGCATGATATTTTTCAAGGGACCTTTAGTTGTATAGGGAGATATAGTGGAAGATACTTAAGTAAGTATCTTACATATATCAGGTAGTTGTATTTGGCTTTATGTCCATCTTGGTTCTCTAAGTGCTCCATTTTCCTCTAATTATGGATCCTTACCCTCTGCATTATGGAAAGCTCAAGATGACATCAAGAGAATGATGTAGCTGATATAGGCAACTATCTTAGACATTCTAGTGTTTTCTTGGGTTTTTTTATTTTGCCTTCATATGTAGATTGAGACCTGTCTAATCATCCTATGCCCTACCTTTGTCATGGATACTTCTATTAGTGTTTTTCATATCATGGATGCCCGTACTATGGCCTTTTGTGGTAATATTAAACTAGAAAGGTGGCACAAGGTGTTGGATAATATTGTCCTTGATGTCACACAAATGTCATATCAGTCATTTAGTCTCAAGTTTATCGAGCTTAGACAGTCTGCAATGCAATCTACAGTGTCAACCGAGCTCACTCGGTCATCGAAGGAAATGTGGAAGACAGTGCTAACCAAGCTAACTCGATCAACAAAGGAAAGGTGAAAAACAGTGTTCACCGAGCTCACTCGGTCAACAAAGGAAATGTGGAATTCAGTGTTAACCTAGTTTCACTCGATCTTTAAAGGATAGTTTCCACCGAGCTCACTCGATCATCAAAGGAATCATGGAGAAGTCAGTATTAACTGAGCTTCACTCGGTCTCCAAAGTGTAGTTTTCACTGAGCTCACTCGGTTTTCACAAGAAACTCAATACTTACTAAGTTCTCTCAGTGATTGAAGGACTGTCATGAAGTTCGTTGTATTAACCGAGCTCAGTCGGTTAACACAAGAATTATTTTTTGAACAAATTTTACCGTGCAGGGTCGGCCAGTATAGCGATTTGCAAATTAATTACTTCTAGCCGACTGTTGTAATTGTTTGTTTAGTCAGTGATTCGAACCGACTAAGATAATCTAAAAGGTATATATGGTCATTCAAGTTATGAATTAAAGTGTGACATTGAAAACAAGAAGTTATAAATGCAAATTATAGTATGAAATGAAAAAGGCGAGTGTTGAGCAAAGTCTAATGAAGGATCAGATGTGTTGAAGGAGCTGTAAAGTTGCATTTGATCAGTAAGGATCTAGTCAAGCATAACAAAGATCTATAATCAGCAAAGATAAGTTGTATATTATATCAGGTCACTTCATTCTTGCTTTCTAACCATTGTAATAGTGAATTCAAAATCTCTTAACAGAGTTGGTTTAACAACCATTCAATAAATCCTCTAACAAGGTGACAGTTCAGTTGAATTTTTCTAAAGACCTCTAGCAAGGACACTCCTAACAGGGTGATTAAATCCTTTAACAAGGTCACACCTAATAGTATGTTTTTGTAACCTTTAACAAGGTTGGCTCCTAATAGGGCTCACTTCAGAAGAGTGAAAAATAGTATCTAGTTACATTGGTGGTTTTTCCCATATTGGGTTTCCATGTTAAAACTGGTGTCTCTTGTGTTCTTAATTGCTAAATTACTTTGTGCATGATAACATATCAGTTCTTAATATTTATCATTTACTGCATTATCAAGTTTCAGCATTTTATATTAATCAGACCAAGGGTATATTCAGACATCTAAGCCTTTGGTGCTTGCAAGAAGAGATTTCAAGGATCTAAGCCAAAGATCAAGATGTCTTACAAAAGAGAAATTCCAAAACTCAACAAAGATAACTTCTCTACATGGCAAGGATTGATAAGACTTCATCTAGCTACTGTTGGTGATACTGGACTAAAAAACCTTGAAAAAAAATATGAAGAACCTCCTGGCACATTGTCTATCAATGACATTGCTGAAAAGAAGACTCACAACAATATGATGATACACATAGCATCCGCTCTCAGTTATGAAGAATTTGATGACATTAAGGACTACAAAAATGCCTTTGAGATGTGGAACAAGCTAAAAGAAATCTATGGGGGAGATGATAATGTGAGAAGAGAAAAAGCAAAAAGTCTAGAGGACAATTTGATCAAATGAGGATGAGAGAGGATGAAAACATTGCAAAGTATGTTGAAAGAGTTAAAGCATGTGTGAGTGCAATCAAAGCATCTGGAGGTGATATCAAAGGAGAAATAGTTATAAGCAAAGTTCTCAAAACCTTGCTTCTCATTTATGCAATCAGAGTTTCTACAATTCAAGAAAGAAGGTGTGGAGCAAATCATCAGATAAATCTTGAGGCCATATTTGGAAGACTAACTACATTTGAACTAGATAACTTTGACAACTATGTTCCAGCCTCCAAGAACATTGAATCATCATTTCAAGCCAAGCTCTCACTCAAGGAGAAGAACAAAAAGGAGAAGGAATCTCAGTCTGAAAGTGAAAATGAATCAAGCCAAAGTTCAGACAATGACCTCGAAATAATTGAAGCTCTACTAGCAAAGAAATATTCTAGAGGCAGAGGAAAATACAAAGGTAAAGTTCCTCTAATCTATTTTTCTTGTGAAGAAATTGGTGATATTGCAGCAAGGTGTCCAAACAAGAAAAACAATGATGAAAAGAAAGATAACAAATGGAATGGCAAGAAAGACTTCAAATCATCCAAAAACAAAGGTAAGAAATCATGCTTCATGGCTGAAAATTCTAAAGATTTTGATAATAGTGACGATGAAATTGTTTATATTGTCATTAAAGATGATTCTGACAGTGATGAGGAAGATAAAATTGCACTTGTTTCTCATATAAGTAAGAATGATACATGGATTATAGATAGTGGTTGCTCACATCATATGACTGGTGATAAAACTAAGTTTGATCAGTTTGAAGACTATGATGGTGGCATGTAAGGTTTGGTAATAATGAACCTTGTTTCATAAAAGGAAGAGGAAGAATCTGTCTAACCAAAGAACTTGTATGTAATAATTCCTATTGGGATGAAGGTCTTAAACATAATTTGCTAAGTGTGGCACAGTTACTCAATACTGGATTCAAGGTGGAATTCATGCATGGTAAGGAAAGACTGTTGAATGAGCAAGGAAAGCTGATAGGATCTGGCACCCAAACTAAAGGTAACTTGTTCTATCTAAAACTTGGTTAATGCTCATGTTTTTTTGCTCAAACTGAAGAAAGTTGGTTATGGCATAAAAGGTTGTGTCATGTCAATTTTGATAATCTGGTAAAAATAAGCAAATTTAAGAAATTAAGAGGCATTCCTAACATTAAGAAACCTGAGGTTGGTCTATGCAAGAATTGTCAGATTGGTAAAATGGGAAAAACTAGTTTTAAAAGTAAGAACTATTAGTCTGAAGATATATTAGAAATTGTACATATTGATTTATGTGGACCCATTGGGATAGAAAGCTATACTGGAGAAAAAAATTTCATTCTTTTTGTTGATGACTACTCAAGAATGATGACTGTCATGTATCTAAGGAATAAATTAGAAGCATTTGAGAAATTCAAATGGTATTTGGAAAGAGTACAAAAAGAAACAAGAAAAAGACTAAAATGCTTAAGGTCAAATAGAGGTGGTGAATTCATCTCACATGAATTCAACAACTTCTACATTGAAAAAGGTATTAAAAGACAGGTCTCAGCACTAGGAACTCCTGAACAAAATGGAATACCTGAAAGAAGAAACAGATCCATCATGGATTGTGCAAGAACCTTGATGATAGAAAAGAACATTGCTATCAAATACTGGAAGGAAGCCATCAGCACTACAGTTCATACCTTAAACCGAGTATAGTTAAAGAAGGACTCATTCAAAATTTCCTATGAATTATGGTATGGCTACAAACCCAATGTAAGTTATCTCAAAGTATTTGGAAGAAAATGTTATATTTTGAAAGAATCTAGAAAAGGAAAATTTGATGTAAAAGGTAATGAAGGAATATTTTTAGGATATTCTTGCAAAAGCAAAGCATATAGATGTTTAAATCTATCCACTCACAAAGTCATAGAAAGTGCACATGTGAAAGTTGATGAGTTTGCAGACAAATCTGAAGAAGAAAGCAAAAAGGTACCTGAAGATTACAAAAGATTTGTTTACATTGAACTAGATACTATACCAAGCATAGCGTTCACTCAAGAATCCTCAACTCCCAAGTCATCAGTAACTGAATTACAAATAGTTCAAACCGAGCCACAACAACATTCAGACATTATTGAGCAAGTGTCTACCGAGTCTGAAGTGCCTGAGCCAATTCTTACCGCTCCAGAATAGCCTGAACATGAAATTGAAACACAAGGAGATAGCAATGAAACTCATTCAAGAGGCAAAGAACTTGTATTAGCTAAATATGTCAGAAGACATCATGCACTAGATCAAATCATTGGAGACAAGTCTAAAGGAACCTTCACAAGAAGCAAGCTGAAAAATACTTGTTTACTTGCTGATTTTGAACCTAGAAGCATTAAAGATGCATTGACAAATGATAGTTGGATTGAGGCAATGAATGAGGAAATAGAACAGATAGAGAAGAACAAGACATGGACTCTTGTACCCAGGCCTAAAAATAAGAATGTAATCGAAACCAAGTGGGTATTTAGAAACAAGTTGATTGAAGATGGTAAGGTATCCAGAAACAAAGCTAGATTGGTATGAAAAGGATACTCTCAAGAAGAAGGCATAGATTATGGAGAAACCTTTGCTCCTATTGCAAGATTGGAAGGAGTCAAAACCTTACTTGCATATGCTGCTCACAAAAGATTCAAAGTTTATCAGATGGATGTCAAGTCATCATTCCTCAATGGAATACTAGATGAAGAGGTTTACATTGAACAACTTGAAGGTTTTGTTGACCCAGATAAAAGGAACATGGTCTGCAAATTACACAAGGCACTGTATGGTCTGAAACAAGCCCCTAGAGCATGGTATGAAAGATTTCATAACTATCTTATTCAGATTGGTTTTCAAAGAACTAATGATAATAGTAGCTTGTATATAATGGAAGGACCAGATAATAATATTGTCTTGGCAGAAATATTTGTAGATGATACTGTTTTGATAGGGCATGATGATCTTTGCAAAGAATTTTCAGAACAAATGAACAAGGAATTTGAAATGTCTATGTTTGGTGAAATAAAATTCTTTGTTGGTCTTCAAATTCAACAAAATAAGAATGGCATCTACATCACTCAATCAAAATACATCAAGGAGATATTCAAAAGTTTGGTATGGAAGACTGTAAACCTGTTGGAACTCCTATGTATACTAGATTGAAACTTACCAAAGATGATGAATCCAAAGAGGTAGATCAAACATTGTATATATCTATGATTGGAAAATTGCAATACGTAGTTCATACTAGGCCAGATATTGCCCTTGCAGTTGGTATTGTTGCAAGATTTTCAGCAAAGCCAAGAGAAACTCACCTGATGGCAATCAAAAGAATAATGAGATATTTGAAAGGAACTAAAGATTATGGCTTATGGTACAAATTTGGAGGTAATTTGGATTTGAAAGTGTTTACTGATGTTGATTGGGTAGGAAACCTTGATGACAGAAAAAGCACAAGTGGAGGAGCATTCTTTCTTGGAAAAAGATTGGTTTCTTGGACAAGCAAAAAGTAGAATTGTACATTCCAATCTACAGCAAAGGTAGAGTATGTTGCTACAGTAGTAAACTATTCAAATATTGTTTGGTTTAAGTAGTTATTGCAAGGAATGAAGATGGAAATCAATGAACCATTTGTCATGTTCTGTGACAATACTAGTGCAATCAACATATCTAAGAATCCAGTGATGCATTCCAAGACCAAGCATATTGCAATAAAATATCATTTTGTCAGAGAATTGGTGCAAAACAAGGAGATCAGATTGGAATATGTCCATACAAAGGAACAAATCGCTAACATATTCACAAAGCCTTTACCTAAGGATGCATTTTTGTATCTCAGAGGTAAGTTAGGGGTCATTCCCCTATCTGAAGTCCACTAAAATGAATTCTAGTGATGCATCAACGCATACAAGATTGAAGATCTATCTATTGATGTAGTTTAATCAGAAATCATTGCATATGAATCAGTACTAAAGGTACATTACAATTCACCTAACTTCTATTGTCTTTGGCATGTGTTGTCAAAGAGGAAGAGATTTACTGTCATATCCTTCTGAAATTTGTGAGATTTGAAAAGTTTGCCATGAAGTCCCTTAATAGAGGGAGATTATTGAAGGAGGGAGAATTATGTTATCTTGTTGGACTTGTTTTCAAAATTTCATTCTGTTATGACATGTTGTGTTGCCATCAATGCCAAAGAGGGAGATTGTTGGATAATGTTGTCCTTGATGTCACACAAATGTCATATCAATCATTTAGTCTCAAGTTTACCGAGCTCAGACAGTCTGCAATGCAATCTACAGTGTTAACCGAGCTCACTCAGTCATCAAAGGAAATGTGGAAGACAGTGTTAACCGAGCTAACTCGGTCAACAAAGGAAAGGTGAAAAACAGTGTTCACCGAGCTCACTCGGTCAACGAAGGAAATGTGGAATTCAGTGTTAACCTAGTTTCACTCGATCTCCAAAGGATAGTTTCCACCGAGCTCACTCGATCATCAAAGGAATCATGGAGAAGTCAGTATTAACCGAGCTTCACTCGGTCTCCAAAGCGTAGTTTTCACTGAGCTCACTCAATTTTCACAGGAAACTTAGTACTTATCGAGTTCTCTCGGCGATTGAAGGATTGTCACGAAGTTCACTGTATTAATCGAGCTCAGTCGGTTAACACAAGAATTATTTTTTGAACAAAGTTTACCATGCAGGGTCAGCCAGTATAGGGATTTGCAAATTAATTACTTCTAGCCGACTGTTGTAATTGTTTGTTTAGTCAGTGATTCAAGCCAACTAAGATAATTTGAAAGGTATATATGGTCATTCAAGTTATGAATTAAAGTGTGACATTGAAAACAAGAAGTTATGAATGCAAATTATAGTATGAAATGAAAAAGGCGAGTGTTGAGCAAAGTTTGATGAAGGATCAGATGTTATGAAGGAGTTGTAAAGTTGCATTTGATCGGTAAGGATCCAGTCAAGCATAACAGAGATCTATAGTCAGCAAAGATAAGTTGTACATTATATCAGGTCACTTCATTGTTGCTTTCTAACCATTGTAACAGTGAATTCAAAATCTCTTAATAGAGTTGGTTTAACAGCCATTCAATAAATCCTCTAACAAGGTGACAGTTCAGTTGAATTGTTCTAAATACCTCTAGCAAGGCCACTCCTAATAGGGTGATTAAATCCTTTAACAAGGTCACACCTAACAGTGTGTTTTTGTAACCTTTAACAGGGTTGGCTCCTAGCAGTGCTCACTTCAAAAGAGTGAAAAACAATATCTAGTTACATTGGTGGTTTTTCCCATATTGGGTTTCCATGTTAAAATTGGTGTCTCTTGTGTTCTTAATTGCTAAATTACTTTGTGCATGATAACATATCAGTTCTTAATATTTATCATTTACTTCATTATCAAGTTTCAATATTTTATATTAATCAGATCAAGGGTATATGCAGACATCTTAGGGACTGTGGAAAGTTTTGTAGTAACTGATTCACCCCCTCCCCCTCTCAGTTACTCTATTCTCATTTCCAACACAAGGTGCCCAGGCTAGTACATGGGATGAAAAGAATTGTGGTGAGTAGGGCTTTAGGTGAAGGTTTTTTCAAATATGACTTCTCATGGAGAACTAATAGTGATATGATAGGATCCTTCATAGGATGTATGGCTAGCACTAGAATTGACAAGTGGAACATGGTGGGACTCTACCATAACATTTTTTATCCTATCTGGTGTGGATGGCTGGAAGAAGTGATTTTGAGTCTAGATGAGAGGCTCTAGGTACCCATCCCTAAATATTATATGGACCTCCCTCCAGGGAACTTTGAATTGGCTATCATTCCAAGAAGACCAGCATTGGTAATTTAGGATCCTTTAGCCTTTAATAAGGTATGGCCAAAAATGGAATCCAATATACATTTCCTCCTTTGATGGAGAGGGTAGTGGTGGATCCTGGAAGGGAATGGCTCAATAGCTATCTTGAATTGTTCATTTCTTAAATCCATCCTAGGGTAGAGTTGGATAATTTGGATGCCCTGAAGTTTTGTACTCCCAACATTGAATTTTCCAGTAGGGTTATGTTCTCCCTTGAATTTCCTTTTCCTTTTCAAAGGGAACACCCTAATGACATTGATGAGGTTATCATGGTCTTTTGGAAGCAATAATGCAAGCTAGGTACTCAGATTGGTCTCTCTATTTTATGTGGCATTCCTCTCCAATTTTGTTATGCAACTGGTAACAAGATTAGAGTGTCTATCGGTATCTATAAATGGTAAGAGCTAAGTGTACTCTTAGTTTGTTTAGCTTGTTTTAAGTAGTCATATGTTCATAAAGGGGTGTTTTGGTAACAATATATATGGTAGTTTCTTTAGTTTGGAAGTTTTTCTAAAGTGGATTTGTCTGTTAGCTTCTAGCTCAAATTTCTCCTTTTGAATACCTATAATATCTTGAAATCAATATATATAAAGGTTATTTTAATATTCTATTCTACTCTTGTCTTAGTACTTAATGTCATATCAAGGTTTATCTACAAGAATGTTCAGATGATTCTCTAGTTGGTTGTGAGCATAGATCGGAAGGAATTATATATAATTAAATCTAGCTAAATTGGTAAATAAGGTAGTAGCATTTAGAACCTTTTTAAGGACAATACATCGGGTTTAATATAGAAACTAAGCAATACCATAGTACAATAATTCCTCTATGTGGCACATCAATAGGATATTGATACAATATTGAAACCTAATGTCCACCATTCTCAACGTGTAGATCTCCTTAATGCTAAAATCTCTCTTATGCTCTTTTGGTTTTGTTTCGAGTTTGTATACCTCATGCATCTTTCTTTGCTCAGAGAAAGGAATTGGGTGAAATTGTGGTTGCTCTTTTCAAAGCTATTCATTATGTTCTTTCTTCCTAAGATGGTGTTGTTTAAATCCAATATTTCTTTCCTTTTTATTTATTTGTAATATGTGTGTTGTATATTTATACAATAATTTGGAACTTACATAGTATGATGATGCTAGTATATTAGTTTAATAAATTATCTTAATAAAGTATAATGGTTATCTCTAATTTTAATCCTATTATATGTTTAAAAGCTTAGTTAAATTATTGTTTGACTTTTATGGTGTCTAGATAAGATTGTAGACTCCTATTTTGAATTAAATCCTTATTAATAATTATATTTTTCTAAGAAAGTTGTATTATTGCAAGATTTTTTAGATAGATTTGGCTTCAATATTTGTATTCTAAGGATAAGTAGGATCTAGTAGGGCTAGTAATATCACTCAATATCTTCTAGCAATTCAAGAACTAATCAAGGTTAGCATAGAGTGTTAATAGATGATCTAGTTAGTCTTCAGTATCGCTCACTAACAATACTAATGAAATCTTGTGAAGTGATTTTATGTTTAAGAGTTTTGTGAGATTTTGAAAAAACAACAAGGAAGGAATCTTGCTAAGTATCCAACATTCTAGCCAGATGAATCTTTTGGAGAAAATTATGTTTGATTATTTTGGATTTCTCTAGAGTAGCCCTATTCAGATATGGACACTTGTCCACTTTATTTGTAATTAATATTCATTTGTAAAACTAAGGTATGCCCCTTTTACATTGTAATAATAAAGGACTAAGGTCCTAGGCAAGATTGGACAGAGAAACCTAAGTTGTATCATTTTATTTAAATTTAAGCAAAGGCCTTGGCCATTTACTGATCAAAATTATTTTTAAAAAACTATTAATCAATTTTATTAATAAAATAATTTAAAATTATTAATAAATAACAAAAGTAATTTAGGGAAAAAAAACTACCTATGATTTAGGTCCGCTGGCTTGGAGTGTCGTGCAACCTCCTTTAATGGTTGTCGGCCATAGGCCAGCTATTGCCACAATCTGTACTACAATCAGGAAAGCAGTGGTTGTCATTGTCGGGGAAGAAAAAGGGGGAGGGTGGGGTAAACCCACCTCCCCTCTTTAATATATATATATATATATATATATATATTTTTTAAAATTATTTTATTATATAAAATAGGTACTTTTTAATAAGTACAAAATCAAATACCCCCCACCCCCCCCCCCCCCCCCCCCCCCCTACCCCAAAAAACTTTTATATATTATATATGTTTCTAAATAAAAGTCACAACAATTCTCTAATAGGGAAAATATAGCCAACCATAAAAATTTTCACATTAAAATTTCCATTTTCGATTCTAAACCCTTTTGAGTTTAAATTCTAATTTGTAAAATTACTAAATAAGTATTCTACAATGTTTCAATCTCTACGTATACAAAAGAATCAACATGCATAATAGTAATTCACAAGATTGAAATACTCATCACAAAGAATTTCAAATAAGCATTTCATAGTCACGAAGAAGACATGAAATGAAATAGTGTAATTAGCTATGCGAATCAATCACCAAAAACTACGTAGACTCTTATGCTAAATCACAATGCCCAAAAAGATTTGCAAGAGAAATTTCTTCTCTCAAAACCTTTTCTCTTCCAAACATTTCTTCTTCTGAATTTGCAATCCTTTGAAAATGAACCCTCAATTGTGATATGAAGTTCTCTCCTAAAATCAAGGCACTAATTGTGTGATCACCCAATAGGACTCCTTGCTTACCATTCTTTAACTCTTTATTATCTTTTCATTTTATGTTTTCATGCATGCTTTATGAAATTAATATATCTTTATTTAATTCACTTGCTTTATCATTTTAAATTTTTTTTTTAATTTTAATTCTCATGCATACTTTATGCAATTTAAAATAACTTGAATAAATTAATATCTTTTCCATTCTTTAATTTATTTTCAAAGCATTTAATTGATAAAATATTTATCAACTCAAGTATTAATAATATTAGCATTTATTTAAAAATGATCTCCTACCTTGCTTCTGGGTTGAGAGCAAGACTAAGCCACCAAATTCTTTGGGAATGCAATAAAAATCCATGAAAGCCCTAGTGAGTAGCATCTGACACCCACAAGATTCAAGCTCTATCTGATAATGAGGCATAAAAGATTCTATTAAGACATTACATTTCTTTAGGCTTTTTGATTAACTAACCAACCTAAAAGGGGATTGGGTTTCAGACCCTTCTTTTTAGCACTAAACCAATCCAGATTCAAGGTACTTAAATTGTTGCTAAGAGTATTTGGAAAGCCTAGGAAGTGGTTAAGCCCTGGCTTCCCTGGGTTGGCAATGGTTTTAGAGATGGGCTCTCCATGAATTAGCACAATCTTTGGTGGTCCCCTCTCTTTTCTATCGAAGGTGTTCCCCTAGCTAAAGTGCATGGGGCCAGTGCTCTACGTTATTTTAAACATGGCATATGTACCCCTAAAGATCTCTTCTCCAAAGTTACTATGAGTTTACGATTGTGGGAGGACATGAAAGTGCAATACCAACTCTTTCACCCCAATCACCAAAATTTTGATCTTCTAATTTCTATGGTGTCTAAACATTTATTAAACAAAGTGGGCATTTAGTCATCTCACCCTTGCTGGAAATACTAGAAGTGATATCCAGACACCCCAATAACCAATTATAAACCTTGACCAGGCTACTAGTGGTTGGTTCCTCACTTGTAATTCCTTAACAACACTGGAATTTGCAATCTTCTCAATGTACTTGGCATAATAGATTCTCCACTATCTGGTCTGCAATTACTAAGCTCAAAATTGCTCATTTTGCCTAGTGTATTCTTTTCTAGGGCTTTCCTTTGGACCCTCATTTGTGGCACTTGGGAGTTTCTGACCCCTAATTCCCTTTTTGTGGCCAACTAGAGACTTTTTAAAATATTTTTTGGTTCTATAGGTGGGCTTAGTGTTACTAGCAATGGATCCATGATCCATTTCACCTCGTCTACCCAGAAACCTTTTCTTAGCATATCGTTGTTTTGAGTGATAACACTCTGATGCCTTTCAAGTATGCCAAGATTTGGCATGTTTTCAAATTGGATATCTTATTTACTATTTGGAAAGATCATAATTCAGCTATTCACACTCACAATATGCTTGACATTAATATAACCATGTACATTAAAGCATGTATTTATAACAATGTCATGTTGTATTTTCAAGTAGAAACAGATAAATTTTCTTTGAAGGTGGCTCACCTTGAAGAGATTTTGGCTCATTGGGGAAATGCCCCTTGTATGATTGCTTGTGTTTTATTAGAGTTGATCTCTAGTGACTGTACTCCTCCTTGCGGTTGTCATTGATGATGTGGCAATTATGCTCGCCACTCACACACACCTCACTCTTAGCCATGCCACTCTCCCAATGGTGGTGCTTTCGGTTGGTGTTGCTCTTCAGGAGGTTTTTTTAGACAACACCACTCTGCCTCACCTTGTTGATAGGCTAGTTTAGGGTGGTCCCCAGTGGCTCCTCCTACTGCTCCTACTTTTGGTTGGCCCTCTGTGGATTTAGACCCCAAGCGGGTGTTTCCTTGGCTAGACTAAGCCATTTCCCCTCCCAAGCATGTGGCAATTCAAGTTGAAGATAATGCTACTGCTAATGAAAGTTGGGCTCCTTCTGAGCCATCTACTCACCCCCCTCTCTGGTTGGAGTTTTGAAGATAAAGATTCTCCTCCCTCCATTGGCGATGTGCTAGTAGCTTGAGGATTTTTGTATTTTCTATATGTCTTTTTTATGTGTAGTTGATTTCTAGCCTGTGCTCGTCTGAACTCTTGGGGTAATCCTATTTCCCCTAGCCTTTTTTTTTTAATATGTAACTTTTTTGTATTTAATATAAGGAAGGGACTATTCATAAAAAAATGATGTCTTAACTATATAATAATTAAATTAAATAAATATTATTATGCTCAAAAATTAAACTTATAATTTTATCTTTAAATTTAATTCTTTTTATTTCAATAGTTTTCAAATTAATTAAATATAATTACATATTAAAAATATCATAATAATTTTCCATTAAATTAAATCATTAATTTAATCTTTTAATTAGACTTAATTAATAGAAAAATCACCAAAAACCTATCGGATGAAATATGAAAACCCATCATAGAAAAATACATACAAGATCAAACCAAAGGGTTATAATCACGAATTTATGTCATACAACACATTCAAAATGTAATCATCTTAGATACTTGTCATAATTTTCTAGGACAAATGGGTTTAAAGGTTAGGATTTGGACTTAAGAATTTTATCTCCCCTATCTTACCATTGAGATAATGCGAAAGGGTACACTCATCCTAAAAATTTAGGGAAGTCGATAACTAGTACTTGTAATCTACATAAAAACCATGCATGTAGAAACACATATATTCTAAACCAAATAGGCAGTGGCAGATCTTGACTAGAAGGTGACTACGACTCCCTTAGCCACATCAGAAATGCCATACATAAAGAAAACATACATGCACACCATACACATGTAGTATGGGGTAAGTATCCATAAAAAAACACATATGATAATCCATCTCACTAATCATCATCAATAACTAAAATCATTATAATAATCATCATGCATACATGAAGTAAATAATACCAAGTAGTCTCATCATAAAATAAATTGAATATGAAACAATATCTGATAGTCTAAAAGATAATACTACTAATCACCAAGTATAAAGCTGGCCTAAAAGAGTTTGGCAATAATCATAAAATGAAAACTAAGCCAGCCACTACATCCAGCCCCCCTAGACTTATGCTTACTCTTGAAAGAGTACAAGACTGGTAAAACTAAAGAACTCACTGTGCGGATCCCATTGGACCCTTTCCCCCTATAGGAGGACATGACTCTATTGAGAACACTCTTTGGGGCCTACCCATGTAACTGAAGATATCATCCCAGATACCATCCTACAATAATATCCAAGATACAAGATGTTATAATAACCATAAGCCATACTATTGTAAAGCATAGATAAAAGACACATGTTTTGGAAAACAATATAAGTTCAATTTTCAGTTTTGCCTAATTTTAGGTTTAAGTATATTTTAGTTTTGAAGTATAAGTATTTGTGTTTGAAAGTATAAATTTTTAGTTTGAAATAGATATACATAACAGTTTAAATTTTTTTTTAGTTCAACTAGTTAACAACTAGTGGCATTCCAATATGCCTAGAGCTCCCAATGTAAAACTCGGGCTCTAATACTAGATGTAATGCCCCACCAAGGGATCCAAAAAATTAACCTAAAGTTTTGATTAAGTTGGCCAACATTTAAAAAGAAAGAAAGAATAGCATACACATCAAAGATAAAGTAGTGGAAGCAATAACATCCAATCATATATAAGCAAACATAACATATTACATTCCTTAAGGATCCCAAGACATTGAGTCACATTTAAATTTTAATTAATACTAAGTCTAATAAATAACACATCCACATGAAAGAATAATTAAAATTCCAAAGTCCATTTAAATAATATGCATTTATTCTAAATGCCACTTGGCAATAAACGTTGAAATGCTCAATCATCCATTGTACATGTCATAGGGTATGAAAGGCTAAAAGAATATACATATATAAAAATAGATTACATCATTGCTTTCAGATCCATGATACAAAGTACAATACAAAAAACGAAACTCATCCATCATAATACACAAAGCTATAATGAAAGGAAAAGCAGGAAAAGAACTTGAACCACAGTATCAATGGACTGATCTCAATGGTAAAAGTAAAAAGCACTACCACCCAACCGTGTGGTAACCCAAAAAGGCCCACTCCCACCATGCTAAGGATATAGTCTCAAGTCCCAAAAAAGAATAACAATCCAAATATGAAAAGTAATCTCTAAGTCTAGGAAATCCTAAAAGTAATCCAACTCATAGGTTCCAAAATAAATTGACCTCCGAGACCTAGAGGCACACAAAAACACGTAGGAAATCTATACTGCTAGTGGGCAAGGGTCATCACATGAATCCAACTCTAGGGTTACCCAGCTAGGCTTTTAATCTCTTGGCCCCCTAGTGACCCTATGTGGCACTAGTATCCTTTTGTACTGATAAGGCATACTAATGAGTCAACTCTAAGGATACCTGACTAGTCTTTTAATCCTTTGGCCCCTTAGTGCCTTTTTGTGGTACCAATATCTTATTAATTCATTTTAAACCCATTCAATGAAATGCTATCACTTATTAAACTACTTAAAATGGGTTACCCTAATAGCCACTTTGGGCCTCAACCTCCATTGCAAGCCACTTCCCAACTTAACATACAAATTACCTACCCTAGGCTCATAAAAGTATAAATCAAAGAATCACAAATTTCACCTCAACCCTATACAAGTGATTGCAAAGCATCAAATGATAATTCACAATAATACATCAGTTCTCTAGAAGCAACTGGAAATCATCCCAAAAATATTGATCAAAGACTCAAAATGGTCAAGTCAATTATGTAATAGCATGACATCATCAAGAATAAATCATACAAACACCTCATTCCTATAAAAGTGACTAGAAAGAAATACAAATACAACTAATTGAAGACTCAAAATGGTTGACTCAAATATGTCATATATTCACCTCAACTTCACACAAGAACACTAGAAAGCAATAACAAACAATAAATACAAACTCAACACATTACCATGGTTAAGTCAAAAAGATCAAGATCAGTTCATCATAAAACCACAAACACATAACTCCTAAGCCTCTAGTAGATTTCCTTAAACTAGACAACACTCTAGTCACCCCAAAACCCAAAACACAAACAACATATAGAATAGAGTAGTCTCATAGTTTGGTTTGATTTTCAAACACACAATTGAGTTATCAATAAGGTTTCAATTTCCAATTTAACATATGTTTCAAGTAGATATGATTCACGATACATCCGTACAATTTAACCCATCATAATATTCGAATAAAAGCACAATTGCCCCTATTTGTTTCTAAGTCAATTATTCCAAAAATAATTTAAGGGTAGTTATTTATTTAAATTATTAAAATAATACTTATTGATTTTCAAAAAGAATAATCTATGATTTTATTAAAATCAGTATTATTAACAATAATGATTAAATAAATTAAAAAATCCATTTATTAACTTCAATTATTAATTAAGCTTAATTAAATTAAATTTGATGAAATTAATTAGTAATAAAATTCATAAATTATTTATTAAATTAATAATTATTGTTACAAATTGTCAATAGAATTAATAATTAATAGTTTAAAATTAATATTAACAAACAAAATTTTTTAATAAAAATAATCTTTAATTAGTAGTGTTATTTAATTATTAATTAATTTAGTAAATATTTAAAAAATATTAATAAAATAATTTAAAATTATTAATAAATAACAAAACTAATTTAAAAAAGAAAAACTACCTACGATTTGGGCCCACCCACTTAGAGTGTTGTGCGGCTTCTTTTAATGACAATCAGCCGCAATAGCAGTACTAAGTACTATTGTTGCTGTTGCAATCTATACTGTGATTAGCATAGCAATGGTTGTCATTGCCAAGGAAGAAAAAGGGGAAGGGGTTATGGTAAAACCCACCTCCCCTCTTTAATATTATTATTTTTTAATTATATAAAATACGCACTTTTTAATAAGTATAAAATCAAATACCCAACCCCCCTCCCCAAATAACTTTTATATATATATATATATATATACAAGTCACAAAAATTCTCTGATAGGGAAAATAAAGCCAACCATCGAAATTTTCACATTAAAATTTTGTTTTTCAATTTTAAACCCTTCCCAGTTTAAATTCTACTTTGATAAATTACTGAATAAGGAGTCTACACTATTGCAATCTCTATGCATACAAAAGAATCAACATGCATAATAGTAATCCATAATATTGAAATACTTGTCACAAAAAAATTTAGATAACCATTTCATAGTCATGAAAAAGATAGGAAAATAAATAGGGTAATTAACTATGCGAATCAATCACAAGAAACTACCTCTAGACTCTAATGCTAAATTGCAATGCCCAAAATGATTTGTGAGAGAAATTTATGTTCTTAAAACCTTCTCTCTTCCAAAAAATTCTTCTCCCAAATTTGTGGTCCTTTGAAAATGAACCCTCAATTGTGTAATCACCCAAGAGGACTCCTTCCTCACTAGTCTTTAACTCTTTATTATCTTTTCTTTTTATGTTTTTATGCACACTTTGTTGACATATTAGTCAAGTTTGTTATTAGTGACATAGTCTTATTCAGATTGTATATAACTATCGAGTTCATTGTACGACTATCAATGTTTGAAAAGATTTTAGTTGCTACCGAGTTCTACAGTTGCTACCTAGCCCCTTGGAAAAATTCCAGTGGTTACTGAGAAGATTCACTTAGTGTGAAGATCAGAAAAGTAAGCCAAGTTGTGTAGTGTTCACTAAGTTAGTAGTATATGTGATGCAAGTCCAATGTTAACCAAGCTACTCTTTGTCAACCAAATGATTTAGTTTATACCAAGCTCAAGGTGATAGTGTTTACCGAGTTTTGCCATGGTAAACAAGTGATTCAGTTCATGCCGAGTTGTAAAATATCTACTAAGTCACCAGTGTAGACCAAGTTCAAGACTACTTGGAAGTGATCAGTATAGACCAAGCTTCTATTTCTACCAAGTGCATGATGATGTCGAGCATTAACAGTGGATGTCGAGTATCAAAATGTCACTAAGTCAGTCTTTAGAACCCAAGTGTCTTCATGTTGGACGACTTTGTAATATTTGTGTTAACTTCTATTATGGCTAACTTTGTGGGTATGAAAATTGGATTGGTATGTATATGTAATCTATTGTATCATATCAAGTGTGTATGTAAGAATTGAAATGTAATTGAATGCAAATAGAGAAGAGCAATAAAGAGTGAATTAAAAAGGCCATAATAGTATAAGGAGCAACAGAGACATATGTATCACAGAAAGGTGATTAGTACACAAAGGAATCTCATTCAACAAACCAAGTTGCAGATCAGAGGTCAACTACTGCTTCATCTTAATAGGTGGATTAGTCAAATCCTTTAGCAAGGTAGACCTAATAGTCTCTTATAAATCTCTTTACTAAGTGCATACTTCATTGAATGTTGGAAATCTGTGATGAACCTCCTTATAGCAATATCGTGAGAATGCTCAAAATAACAGAATACAAAGTGATAGCAGAACTCAGAATGAATCTACTGATCGCAGGCCACTTCGAGGGGGTAACCTCCTTTGAGAAAGCTCAATACAATAAATTCGTCCGTGCCCATCAAGGGCCTCAACCTATTCTTATATACTGAGTACGATCTAGAAAAGTAATATTACCTATGCATGTGGGATAATAAAATATACTCACAGGACGACTTACAAAGCATATGCGTCCAACAACACTACTCTAACAAAATAAACAGAAGGAACACACAGGTTCCTAACATCCCCTCTCCCTTAGAAAAAAGCTTTGTCCTCAAAGCTTAAGGTGTGGAAATTGTTGTTGAATCTGAAGAAGGGGTTCCCAGGTAGCATCCTCTGGTTGCATGCCATGCCACTGAATCAAGACCTCAGAGATGGAGCGAGAGCGAAGCTGGCGAGTGCGCTGGTCAATGATTGCCACCGGCTCCAGGATAATGGATCCTTCCGTATCCATTTCAGGGAGAGTAGTTTGTGCTCTGACAGTGGTACCCAGAACTTTCTTTAGACAAGAAACATGAAAGACTGGATGAATGCGGGAAGAAGGAGGAAGTTCCAGTTTATAAGCAACTGAACCAATCTTCTGCAGAACCTTATAAGGCCTATAAAATTTTGGGGCCAGCTTATGACGCCCTTTCAGCTTTAGGGAGGATTGTTTGTATGGCTGTAGACGAAGAAAAACCATATCCCCAACTTGAAATGAGCGCTCAGAACGGTGTTGATCTGCTTGCTGTTTCATCTGATTATGGGCCATGTGAAGATTATCCTATAAGGTACGAAGAATCTGATCCCTACTGCGGAGAACTATGTCAACTGCCTGGACTGGTGAGCTGTTGGGAGTGTAGGGAAGGAGCACTGGAGGTGCCTGACCATAGACTGCTTCATATGGAGTCATTTTAGAGGCAGTGTGGTAAGAGGTATTGTACCACCATTCAGCTAAAGGGAGCCACTTGGCCCACTGATGTTGCTGTTCGGAAGTGAAGCAACGAAGATAAGTTTCCAAGCATTTATTGACAATTTCAGTTTGACCATCAGTTTGTGGGTGATAGCCCGAACTCATCTTCAGTTTGGTGCCAGTTTTCTGAAACAGTTCAGTCCAAAAATGACTGGTAAAAGTTGCATCATGATCAGAGACAATGGAAGAAGGGAGTCCATGAAGATGAAATATCTGGTCCATGAAGATTTGTGCAACAGAGGAGGCAGTATAGGGGTGGCTGAGGGCACAAAAATGACTATATTTCGAGAGACGATCAACCACAACCAAGATCACTGTCTTGCCACCGGATTTAGGAAGCCCTTCAATGAAATCCATAGAAATATCAGTCCAAATCCGTGTAGGGATGGGCAATGGTTCGAGCAAGCCAGGAAGGAGGGTCGTTTCACCCTTGTGGCGTTGGCAAGTATCACATTCAGCCACCATCTGTTGAATCGTCTGTTTCATCCCTTTCCAAAAGAAGTTTCTCCTTGCTCGCTCATAAGTTTTGAGGAAGCCTGAGTGCCCTGCTGAAGGAGAAGCATGGAGTTCATAAAAAATAGCCTGATGTAGAGCTGGGTTCTGAGGAAGCACTAGCCGACCCTTGTATCGAAGAGAAGCACCATCCCAAGAGTAATGTGGTATAGCAGAAGGATTATTGGCTAGCTGGTGAATGATTTGAGATAAAGAAGAGTCACTGTCATAGCCCTGCTGAACAGACGCTAACCAATTGGGAATGGGCATAGAAATAGCGGAAAGGGAAGCTTGATTATCAAATGTGCGAGAAAGAGCATCTGCCACAATATTCTCCTTACCCTTCTTGTAGGTGATCTCATAATCATACCCCATGAGTTTGCTGACCCATTTCTATTGTGTAGGAGAGGAGACCCGTTGTTCCAGGAAGTATTTCAGACTTTGGTGATCGGTTCTGATGCAAAAATGACTCCCTAAGAGGTATGGCCGCTACTTCTGTACAGCATGCAAAATAGCCATCATTTCTTTTTCATAAGTAGAGAGGGCTAGATTCTTACCAGAGAGGGCTTTGCTAGTGAACGCAATAGGATGGTCATCTTGCAGGAGAACAGCACCCAATCCATTGCCGCAAGCATCACTCTCAATAGTGAAGGGTTTGGAAAAATCTGGCATTGCGAGAACAAGTGTACTGCACATAGCCTGTTTCAGTTGTTCAAATGCAGTCTCAGCAACCGGGGTCCAGGAGAAGGCATCCTTTTTTAACAGAGCTGTCAATGGTGCTGCAATTTTCCCGTAATCTTTGACAAACTTGCGGTAGTAGCCAGTCAACCCCAAAAAACCCTGAAGGCTCTTGAGAGTTTTAGGATGCGGCCAAGTTTTCATGGCATCTATTTTTGTAGGATCCACCCGCACTCCATGGTGTGCAACAATATGCCCAAGATACTCCACTTCCTCCTGGCCAAACACACATTTAGATAGTTTTGCACAGAGTTGATGATCAGAGAGAAGTTGCAAGACAAGCTCCAGATGATGGAGATGCTCAGCCCAAGTTTTGCTATATATGAGGATATCATCAAAGAAGACCAGAATGAATTTCCGGAGGTATGGTCGAAATATGTTATTCATCACTACCTGAAATGTTGAAGGAGCATTCGTGAGGCCAAAGGGCATGACTAAAAATTCATAGTGACCATCATGTGTGCGGAAGGCAATTTTAGGTATATCCTCCTCATTAACCCGAATTTGATGATACCCAGAACGAAGATCTAACTTGGAGAAAAAATGAGCCCCATGAAGTTCATCAAGAAGTTCATCAACAACTAGAATGGGAAACTTGTCCTTTATAGTGAGATGATTAAGTGCTCGGAAATCAATGCAGAGTCGCCATGACCCATCTTTTTTGCGAACAAGCAGAACTGGAGAAGAAAAGGAACTGGTACTAGGGCGAATAATACCTTGCTTCAGTAAGTCACGGACAAGTATCTCAATTTCGGTCTTCTGATGATATGGGTAGCGGTAGGGCCTGATGTTGGGCGGAACACTGCCAGGAAGGAGCTAAATACGGTGGTCCTCTGGACGAGAAGGAGGCAATCCCACAGGTTCAGCAAATACACCAGAATACTTGTCCAAAATGTGTTGGAGATCGGCAGGAGTGCTAGAGACTGCTGATGGCTGCATCTGAATGGAATGGAGCTGAGCGATGACACCATGTGAATTCTTCTTAAGAAGTTTTTCCATACGGTGTGAACTGATGATGCTGAGAGACCCTGGTTGTAAGCCTTTCAAAGTGTGTTGGTGCCCCTCGGCTGAAAACTGCATCCAAAGTTCAGCAAAATCCCAGAGAATGGGGCCAAGAGTGCGTAACCATTGGGCACCCAAAACCACATCACAGCCACCTAAGGGTAAGGCAAACATGTCAGAGCGCATGTTATAATCGCCAATAGAGAGACGCACATTGTGAAATTTCCCTTTACAAGGTAAAGTGCCCCCATTGGCAATCATGACTTCAAAGCTAGAGCAGGGATGGATAAAGCAATCAGCCTGTTTGGCTATTCGTGGATCAATGAAGTTATGAGTGCTACCAGAATCAATGAGTATAGTAAGAGGGATCTTCTTGAAGAAACCCTGGACCCGCATGGTTTGTGGAGTAGTGACTCCTGCCAAAGCATGGACAGATATCTCTGGTGGAGCTTCTGGTGAAGGAGGTTCAGGCTGGTGAGGCTCAACCTCATCATCCACTGTGTCCTGAGCATCTACATATTCTTCCAGTTCCGGTGGAGAATCCACATCCAAGAGATAGAGCTTTTGCTGAACACATCTATGGCCCCGAGAACATTTCTCATCACAATTATAAAAAAGCCCTTTGTCTCGCCTGACTCACATCTCTGTTTCAGACAAGTGCTTGATCGGAGTAGTTCTGGGAGCTGGTATGACTGGAGGGTTGTGAGAACCTGTATTTCTGAATGGAACAAAATTAGATCTGGAGCGTTGTAGAGCACTAATCTTGTCTTTCGCTAACTTAGCCAACCCAAGGGCTTCCATCATTGTAGTAGGTCGAAACATTTTGACTTCTGAGCGAAGTGCATCCTTCAGACCACTGACAAAACAACTACGGAAGAATTCATCAGACAAGCCCTCTGTGTGATTAGCTAATTTTTCAAACTCTGTCTGGTATTCTCTTACAGTGCCTGTTTGACGCAGTTTAGTGAGTGCTCCTGTGAAATCATCAAATGAACTAGGGCCAAAGCGCTCCAAAATGAGGGTGCACAAGTCTCTCCATGTTGGGCCTACATTAGCCTTGATGTACCAACGGAACCATTGAAGAGCTTCATGTTCCAAATGAAAAGATGCAAGGGGGACTTTGTGGTTATCCAAAGTATTATGCAAGTTGAAATACTGCTCTGCCCTATAGATCCATCCAGTCGGATCAGAACCATCGAAGCGGGGAAAATCAAGCTTTGGTCCACGGAAATTGCCAGAAGAGGACCCAGTATCTCCTGAATGGTTTCGGCTCATGGCTGACTGCTGAAAGTTAAGACCCAGAATTTTGTCATCCAGATCTTGAAGTTTGGTTTTGAGGGATGCCATTTCTTCTTCCATGATTTTTGCTCCTGTACGCGTAACAACCATAAAGCAAGGTTTTTTTTTTTTTTTTTTGGAATGGGTAGAAGATGAGAAACAAAAACTTTTTTAGTTACGGCAAACTTGGATTTGGGTAAAACTCAGATAGGAAATGGGTGTTCGACGGGTGGTGGGAGACTATCTGGGGACAAGGGAAACAGAAAAATGAGGGTTTCAAGGGTAGGGAGGCGAAATGAGGCGAACAGTCCAAGAGGGATAAGGGAGAAAAATGAGGAATTGAATCTTGTGGCTCAGTTTGGTGGCGATTGGATGAGAGGTGAAAAAGATAGGGCAAACCCTAAAATTAGATAAATGAGGAATTTAGGGCTTTGATATGTAAAATTTGGGGTTGGGTCGCCAAGGAAGGAAGTATGCGAAATGATATTGCAGACGTTCTGCGGAAGTATGAGCAGAAACATAACAACTGAAAAGAGTTATTGCAATAACAAGAGATATTAGAAGTGAGGAACCTGAAGGCCACGACAGAAAAAAAAAATTTGATGTAATTTCCACCCAGCGAGCCCAAGAGAGTGCTCTGATACCAGATGTGATGAACCTCCTTATAGCAATATCGTGAGAATGCTCAAAATAACAGAATACAAAGTGATAGCAGAACTTAGAATGAATCTACTGATCGCAGGCCACTTCGAGGGGGTAACCTCCTTTGAGCAAGCTCAATACAATAAATTCGTCCGTGCCCATCAAGGGCCTCAACCTATTCTTATATATTGAGTACGATCTAGAAAAGTAATACTACCTATGCATGTGGGATAATAAAATATACTCACGGGACGACTTACAAAGCATATGCCTCCAACAACACTACTCTAACAAAATAAACAGAAGGAACACACAGGTTCCTAACAAAATCCTTTCACAAGGTGGACCTAGCATTCCTTATTGCTCCTAATAGGGTACATCATTAGAAGTGATCAATGTAAGCCTTAATAGGCCAACTTTATACTGCAATACCAAAGTTTGTGGCTATCATTCTCACCCCAATTTTGCTTTCTATTTGGAAAGTTTCTGGGTCAGCAAATCTTGTGTCAAAGTGTTGTGAATGCTTTCATGTTTTTAGTTTCTTATGCATGCAATTAGATTAGATTATGATGAATTAAATGCTAATTGGATTGTTGGATTAAGAACTAAAATTGTTGAAGTTTTAGAAGTTACCAATTCACCCCTCCCTTCTTAGTAACTTAGCATAGTCTTGAATATTTCCAACAACTGGTATGAGACCTTTGTGGTTCTTAGGAGAATGTTTAATAGCTTGAGAAAATATTGAGGCCATGGAGATATTCAGACTTGACAAAGCTATTGACAATGGAAAGTTGGGTTTGGAAATTGCCATTACCCAACTCAAGAAAGCAAAGGAGCAACTCTCCCAATCCTTGAAAAGAAGAAAAGAACTTGCAATTCAAATGAATGATCATCTTTATATTGAAGAAAGAGTTGAAGACTTTCATCCTTCAAGAAACTCAAATGAAGCAAATGATGCAATCAAAGAACTCTTGGAAAAGAATGGATCACTACAAGAAGAAGTGAGAAAACTAAGACAAGAAGAAGAAATCCAATCAGTAAGGCTATGTGAAACCATGGAAGAGAAAAACAAAATGAAAGTAGAAATGGAAGGAAAAGATAATGAGATTCAACAACTATCCCTCTAGCAGATTGATTTCATCAATCAACTCACCAATGGAAATGAAGAAATCATGAACCCAAGATCTAAGAATGAAGGATTCTAGAATGATCTAAACTCTGAAAAGAAAATCAATGAAAGAATGATGAAAACCCAAGCTGATATGAATCAATTGAATGAGAAAAATCTCTATAGACAAAAGGGAAAAGTAGGAATTATATACAAGGAAGAAGAAGAATCTTCCAAATAAGGTGTTCCAAAGAATCAAAGACCTACTTGCAATCACTATGGTAAGTTAGGTCATACATCAAACATATGTTGGAGCAATAGGAAAGCAAAATTCAATAGAAAGTACTACAATTGCAATCAGCATGGCCATAGGGCTAATTAATACAAAGAGAAACCAATATTTGAAGGCAAATGTCACAAATATAAGAAACATTGACATAAGGCATTAGAATGCAAAACCAAGATATTGAATCTAGCAGAACAAATTGTGAAAGCAATCTTTGGTTTGGACTACAACACCTAGTGTAGTATCATTACTGTGGAGAATTTGGACACATCGGTATGAATTGTGTTAAAAATCATATGAGGAAAAGAGATACCGACAAAAGATGTTCCATTTGTACTGAACATGGTCATCTTGCCAAGAACTATATGAAAACTGGTAGAATTGAAGATGAAAAGAAGGCAAAGGTTGATAACATTCAAAAGCAGATGAGACAACAATGGATTCTTAAGTCTATTGAGGATACCAATTCAAGAAATGATGGTCAAGTCACTCAAGAATTGGGTGACTCTACCATTTCTAATTAAGTTCTCAAGGGAGAATTGGAACTAGGCTATCAAAGAAGACATCCAAATCTATTCCAATTAAAAGGACACAAAGATCTACATCCATATTCAAGATACAAAGGGATCACTGAGTAAGAATGATATCAGTTAATACCAAGTTACTTTCCTTGTCGAGTGAGGTCAAGTCATAGACTCTACTAAGTGATGTTGGGAATAATGAAGATACATATGGTTACTGAGTTGTGAAGACTTTGTCGACTGATCAATGCAAAGTAGTGGATGATAGTCTGTCAACATGATTACATTCAATCTACTTTCGTACTAAGAATTTATGAAAACATTTTGACAAAAAACATGGAATCAAAGTCATTTCTTACCATGAAAATTTCAAGTGCTATTGCAAAGTATGATATTCAATGCAAACAAAGCAATTTGAACAAATTTCTAGTGAAAGTTTTTGAATTCTCTCAATCTACTTAGTGAAGATGGCATCCAATAGCAACAAGGTTAAGCAAGGATCTAACATCTTGGTTCATGGAGTGGAATGGAAGGCACTAGATTTCAAGCTCAGTCTTCCAATTGCCGAAACCCTAGATCCAAGTGGAGTGCAATCTCAAATTCCTCCAAAGATACTTTTGATCAATGACATCTATACTCATTTCAAATGTGTTATTCAAGAGATTGGTACATTGGATATTGAGGATGCCCTAGGTCACCTCTATGTGAATGGAGTTTTGAAACACAAACACCAACATCTAAAAACCAAAGGGTTGACACACATCCCTTACATGCACCATGAATTTCAAGTTAAATGGATTAGGTTTATCCTCAGTAGGGTGCATAATGGACATTTGCGGTTGGAGAAACCAATTTTAATAACTAAGAAGATGATTCATCACATCACTGGTCTCCCAATGCTAGCCAAAGCCAAAATGACAAAAACACTAGGTCGGGCAGAACTAGAAAAGAAAACCCTAGTAAAATGGGAGGATAGAGGAATGAAAATTAATAGTGTTTCTAATGTAGAATTGAAGTTTGGAATTCACATCATTGTGCACACAATATACATCTCTAGCAGGTTGAACAATGTATCATGCGAAGCTATGGACTTGGCATACAACATGGTAAAGAACAATGTATCTTTTCACCTTGCTGAGTTATTCTTGAAGCAACTCAACAAGAATATGGAAAGCATAAGGACATCAAATAATAACCCATGTTAGTTTGGTTCTTTGTTAACTTGTCTATTCTTTTATATTCAAAAATTCTTCCCTTCTAAAGGAACTGTAGTTTGGAGAAAAGATGTGCTTGTGCTATATCAAATCAATGACTATAATGTTGAGATGGGTGAGAATTATAATAGTATAATGGACAACTACTTCAATGCATTTAAAAAGAAAATGAACAATAGGTTCAATATTTCTAAAAAGTTAGTTGAAGACTATAACAATGATGTATGCTTCATGTTGGACAATGACAAGGTGTACATTTAGGTAGTTACACCTAGAATTGCATGGGTAAAACCTCTTGATTATGAGGTTAATATTGATGAAACAAAGGATATAATTGAAGCTCTTGTCAATGAACTAGTTGATCTTAAGGGTGCATACTTTGGAATGTATGATGAAGCAAAAGCCAAGATTGAACTTGAAATAAAGCTCCCTCAGGTATTCAACAAAGGAAAGAAAAGGATTGCAAAACTGAAATCAAGCTCAACCCTCTTTTTGACCAAGGGAAAAGGCAAGGATGAGGAGGAAGTAGAAGATGAAGAAGAATCTGAGAAAGAATAAACATTGAAGAAGAAGGGCAAGGTTATCATCACTAAGCTAGCCAAGCCATCCAGTGCAGTATTCACCAGGAGGTCGAGAAAGAAGGATGATAAAGAAGGTGGAGAGATTATATTCAATAGAAATCTACCCACCTTCCTGGACAAATTAAAGGAATTGGAAGCTGGAGCAGGCATTACAAACTTCAAAGCATTAAAGTATGAAACTAGGACTAAGGCTGAGTAGAAGAAAATAGAAGATTTGGTCATGGATAAAATGGGTAAGTGGAAGTACTAACTTGACCAACTTATATCTTAGATTCCTAATGCTTTAATGGAGAAAATAAAGCCAAGATGGGAGTTTTCCATGCAAACTATCAAGGACATATATGGGAAAACCTTGAGGTAGCTATTACCAAGCATATTAGATGCAAAGGTAAAAGAGTCACTAAAGAAAAATGAAGATAAGATCTCTTAAGTTTAATACTTGCCTGATTTTGATGAAGGATATTGAGCATATTGTGAAGAATGTCATAAACACTTGGAAGAATGTTTACCATCTTCACAAACCAAGTTATTTTCCCATAGATGTAAAGGATGATGAAGATGAAGAAGACAAGGATGAAGAGGATGATGAATGATCAACTCATTTTTTTATAGTTGATTATCAAGAGTACAACGAGGAAGAGGCTATTGAGGAAGAAAAGTAAGATGATGAGGAGATTGACCTAGTCAAGATAGCTGCTACAATCATTGCCTCATTTCCTCACTACCCAAGCAAACTAGTGACTACATCAAGCATTGAGATAGCTTTAGCAAGTTTGATTGTGACCACCAGTGACAACTCAAATGTCCAATCAGTCTTTTCCCATACTCAACTCAACGCATCAATGGTAGAAGTAACCTCCACTTCATCTACTGAACTGTAGACTCCTTCTTCATCAACCAAATTGGCTTTATCTACTAAGTTGGCATCATCAACTATTGATACACTAGTTTTAAGTACTTTAGTTTTGAGCACTACAATTTTGAGTACATCAAATTTGAGTTCTTCAACTATTTCTGTTAGTATTCCTTCAATCAATAAAGTATGAGTTTTCACAACAAGTCCTAGCATATCTACTATTGTTTCTATTATGGATACAAAGGCAATAAGTGTAATGATAGTTGAGACCAAGCCTCAACCGAGCACAAAATTTTTGGGAAAAAGAAAGGAGATAGAGGAAGACATTGACTTAGATGAGGAAATGGTAATCCCAAATTGGGATAGTTATAACCTCACTCTATAGACCAAATCCAAACATTTGGAAAACTCCTCTAGAAGAATGAAAAACAACAAAGACTAGGAGAGGAGAGAGATAAGGAATTCAAGATAATTGAAGAAGCAAAGAACATTTTGCCAGAGGCCATAGGTATTGAGGTTGATTCTTCTCAACCAATTTTGTATCAGCTAGTAGAGGTAGTCTAGAAATTTAATGAAGATACTAATGGACAAGATAAGCTAGTGTAGAAGGCTGAAAATAAGTTTGATAATAAAGTATTGGAGCAAATTTCTCAATAGATAGCTATACATCAAGTAGAACTTTCTATAATTTTGGGCAATATAGAAGCATCTTGTTCAAATGTGTCATCACTTCTTGGAAAGTTGTGTGATGTTTTTGAGTTTACTAAGGAAATAAAGGACAAATTGTCCAAAATAGATGAAGATTTGAAGGCTAGTGCTCAGTAGCTGCAACTTGACCCTAATTCAAGCTCTGAACATTTCAAGAAAATAAGATTTTTTTCAGATATGTAAGCTAAATTTCTTAGAGAAGAAGTAAGGATTAGATCCATATTGATAAATATACAACATATGATTCTTGCCAACATGGATGCACTGTAGAAACATATTGCACATTCAAAAATTCTCATCCATGACAATAACTTCTCCTTTGCAGACCATATGATAGAATTGCCAGCAAAAGTCCAAGTTGTACTTCACACATGTAAGGTCTTGCAAGATAATTGGGATAAAGCCTTGGCAATCATTCTCAAGGTACACTCAAAATTCTTATCTCATTTTGGTGTTTCTATGTAATAAATAAAGTAAATCTTTGGCATTACTATCAAAAAGGGGGAGAAAGATGTATGGTATGGGGGAGAACATGCAATGGGAATAAGATATGTTGTATATAGCAAGAAGATGTATAGTATACTTACAAAATCAATTTTGAAAAATTTCAAAAATAGTATACTCTACCGGGCCACTATCACAAGGTGGTGGATAAAAGGTACTCATCAAACCTTTTAAATTTAGCTTTGGTTGACAAGTGTTTTTGTCACTAATGCCAAAGGGGGAGATTGCTAACATATCAATCAAGTTTTTTATCAGTGACACACACTTATTCAAATTGTATATAGCTACTGAGCTCATTATACAACTATCAGTGTTTGCCAAGCATTTCAGTTGCTATCAAGTTCTACAATTGCTACCAAGTCCCTTGGAAAAATTCTAGTGGTTATTAAGCAAACTCAATTACTGTGAAGATCAATAGACTAAGCCAAGTTGTGTAGTGTTCATCGAGTTCGCAATGTATATGATGTGAATCCAGTGTTAATTGAGCTACTCTATGTTAACCAAATGGTTCAATTTATACTGAGCTCAAGGTGATAGTATTTATCAAGTTTTTTCATGGTAAACAAATGATTCAATTCATGTCGAGTTGCATAATATCTACCAAGTCACCAATGCAGACCGAGTTCAAGACTACTTGGAAGTGATCAGTATGGACCGAGCTTCTACATCTACTAAGTACATGACGATGTCAAGCATTGATAGTGGATGCCAAGTATTAGAACCTCACTGAGTCAATCTTCAGAACCTGACTATCTTCATGTAGGCCAACCTTATAATATTTGTGTTAACTTGTATTATGGCCAACTTTTTAAGTATGTAAATTGGATTGGTATATATATATATATATATATATATATATATATATATATATATATATAATGTATTGTATCATATCCAAGTGTGTATGTAAGAAGTGCAATGTAATCGAATGTAGGCAGAGAAGAGTAGTAAAGAGAAAATTAAAAAGGCCATAACATTATAAGGAAATATAGAGACATATCTATCATAGAAAGGTGATCAATAGACAAAGGAATCTCATTTAGTAAACCAAGTTGTAGATGAGAGATCAATTACTACTTCATTCTAATAGGTGGATCAGTCAAATCCTTTAATAAGGTAGACCTAACAGTCTCTTATAAATCTATTTACCGAGTGCATACTTCATTATATGTTGGAAATCCTTTCACAAGGTGGACCTAGCATTTCTTATTGCTCTTAATAGGGTAGATCGTCAAAAGTGATCAATGTTAGCCTTAACAGACCAACTTTATACTATGGTACTAAATTTTGTGGGTATCATCCCCACCCTAGTATTACTTTCTCTTTGGAAGGTTTTTGGGTCACCAAATCTTATGTCAAAGTGTTATGCATGCTTTCATGTTTTCAGTTTCTTATGCATGTAATTAGATCATATTATGATGAATTAAATGCTAATTGGATTGTTGGATTAAGAACCAAAATTGTTGAAGTTTTAGAACTTACTGATTCACCCCTCTTCTCTCAGTAACTTAGCATAGTCTTGAATATTTCCAACATGCTTTATGCAATTGAAATATCTTTATTGGATTCACTTGCTTTATCTTTTTAAATTAATTTATTATATTTAGATTCTTATGCATACTTTATGCAATTAAAAATAATTTTAATAAATTAATACCTTTTCCATTCTTTAATTTTTTTTTGAAGCATTTAATTGATAAAATGTTTATCAACTCAATTAATAATAATATTTAGCACTTATTTTTAAAATCATCTCCTAAATATATTATTATTAAATTAAATAAATATTATTATGCTCAAAAATTAAACTTATAATTTTATCTTTAAATTTAACTCTTTTATTTAATTAATTTCCCAATCAATTAAATATAATTAAATATTTAAAATCTCATAATAAATTTTCATTAAATTAAATCATTAATTTAATCTCTTAATTAGACTTAATTAATAGAAAAATCACCAAAGACCTATAGGATGGAATACGAAAACCCATCATAGAAAACACATACAAGATCAAACCAAAGGGTTATAATCACAAATTTATGCCATAGGACACATTCAAAAGGTAATCATCTCAGATACTTGTCCTAGTTTTCTAGGAAAAATGGGTTTAAAGGTTAGGATTTGGACTTAAGAATTTATCTCCCCTCTCTTACCATTGAGATAACGTGATAGGGTATGCTTATCCTAGCATAACAGAGAAGTCGATACATGGCACATATAATCTGCATAAAAACCACACATGTACAAACACATATATTCTAAACTAAATAGTCAATGGTAGGAAGTGGTGCATCGTGTAGATCCCAACTAGTAGGTGACTACGACTCCCTTCCTTAACCATATCAGAAATGCTATACATTAAGAAAACATACAAACACACCATAGAAATGCAGTATTGGGTAAGTATCCATAAGAAAACACATATGATAATCCATCTAACTAATCATCATGCATACATGAAGTAAATGATACTAAGTAGTCTCATCATAAAATCAACTGAATATGAAACAATATATGATAATCTAAAATAAAGTGCCATTAATCATCGAGTATAAAACTAGCTTAAAAGAGTTTGAAAATAATCATAAAATGCAAACTAGGGAAAGCACTAGAGTAACTCCAACTTCTATGAATGCTACATTCATAATAAGTGTGTGTAAAGTGTCATGATCCTCTTAATGAGGATAAACTAATTTCTTTTATAAAAGGAATTACAAAATGAGTTGTCCTCGCATGTGGACTAGAGGACAAGTAAATGAAATGTCCTTCACATGTGTAAAAGATGACAAACTACATATAGGGATCCTTGAAATATGTCAAACTAAATACATCTAAGGAAAGATTAATATTTAGTTTATAAGTCAATCTTAGACATGACATCAAGTTAGAAATCACAATGAAACTGATCATAAGATTTAGAAATATCCATCATGAGGTTCATCCCTATCCTTTTTCTTTTGTCCATATAATAAATTATCTTATTATTTGAGATTATAGTATCAAAGATCTGTTGACTTGGGACAAATTCTTTCTAGGAGGGGCTTACAAAATTATTCGGAAATGGCTTGATGTGGTTAGTGAGAACCTTAGAAAGGACTTTGTAAACCATGTTACACAATCTTATGGCTCTAAAATCCATAAGAGACTTAGGCTCTTGAAGTTTAGGCCCCATGACAATTTATGTCTAGTATAGGCTTTCTAAGAATTTACCTATTCTAACAAATTCTTTCAAAGCTTTGGTGAGGTCATCTTTAATAAGGTCCCAAAATGATTGGAAGATTGTAGGGGGGAATCAATTAAGTATAGGAGTACTATAACCATTCAAATAGAACATTTTCACCTTGACCTCCTCGTTAGTGACAAGTTGAAGGAGTTGCACATTGTCATTATTATTTAGCATGTAATGCCCCGCCAAGGGATCCAAAGAATTAACCTAGAGAATTTCACTAAGTTTAGAAGAAAAAAAAAAAAAATTCTGAAAGTAAACATCACATATAACTTATGCACAATAACGGAAGCAATAGCAATGTCCATCTAAAAGTAAACATAACATACATAATAGATTACATTCTTTAAGATCCCTTAATGTTGAATTACATACATGAATCCATCTAGTACAACATCCTCATGAAATGATAATTCTAATGTTTATACATTACATTTCAAATGCGCATTCATCCACTGTACATGTCAC
Organism: Cupressus sempervirens; assembly: GCA_028749045.1. NCBI lineage: Eukaryota > Viridiplantae > Streptophyta > Pinopsida > Cupressales > Cupressaceae > Cupressus > Cupressus sempervirens. The sequence continues at coordinate 3,825,431 of CM053786.1, forward strand.
AAGGTATGATAAGCTCAAAATATACATACATAGAATAAGGTACATCATCCTATTCTAATCCATGATACATCAAAGTACAGATAATCACATGATACACATGATACATCATCATAGAAGACATATACATCCATCATAAAGATCAAACATAATAAACTAAGTGCACGGTTCCTCCCAACCGTCAATACCATCATTAGACCATCGTGGATCCTAGCCATCCATCCGTGCGTAACATTCCAAATCACCGAAGAGATCATCGGCACTAACATAGTAGGAATGTCACTCCTAATATATATAACATCATATGTAGAAAGTAATCTAACATGCAAATAAAAGCATAAGATAACATCATCTAACATATGCTAATCATCAATGAAAAAGGATACACATCCACCATCATGAAGGACGCATCAGCCACGATGTCTCAATGAATCTCAAAATGATAAGAGTGGAAAATACACTACCACCCAATCGCATGGTACCTAAGTGGTCCACTCCCACCATGCTAAGGAGATAATGTCAAGTCCCAAACAGGCTATCAAAATCACATAGCACATATATCCATAAGTCTAGGAATCCTAAAAGTATACTAACTGAAAGGTTCCAATCACAAAATCTGACATCTAATCCCAGAGGCACACAATGACATGTAGGAACCTACTATGCAAGTGGGAAAGTGTCATCGCAATTATCACGTTCAAGTTACCCTGGCAGTTAGCTAAACTCCATGGGTCCATACTGATTTCATGCGGCCACTAGTATCCTCTCATACTGACGAGGCATACTACGGAATGCAAGGTCACAACCATGCGTCTCACTACTCCCATCCTAGCCTGTACAAGTGCTCAAGGCATGGGCGAGAAAAAAACTCTTATCTTTTTAGGTTCATTCAGTTAGTATTAGGTGTGAATGTTATCACTTATTAATCCAACTTACAATGAGTTACCCTGGCATCCTCTTAGGGCCCCGACCCCCATTGCAAGCCACTTCCCGTCACTACATGCAGATATCCTACCCTAATGCTCATGGAATCATAAATCTCAAAATCACAAAAGATAATCCATAATAAAATCATCAAATATGCATAAAAGCATCAAATCTCCATGAGCAAACATCCATAGAAAATCATGAACACAACATCTCTCTATTGGTAACTGAAGTATCACTGATAATCAAAGTATCCAATGGTTCTCAATAACCAAAATATATTTCAATCATACCGATCGAAGACTCCAAAAATGGTTGAGTCAAACATGCCACATCATGACATCATCAAGAATAAATCCACATCTCAGTCCCATCATGGTGACTAGAAAATAATCAAGGATAACTGATCGATGACCAAAATAATGGTTAGTTCAAGAGTCTCATACACAAGAATCTCAACTATAACAATTAGTAATCACAACCAATACATAGAGCATTCCATCACATAACCATGGTTGGGTTTATAAAGATCGAGATTAAAACATCATCATGACATCATAATCACATAACCCCCAAGCCTCTACTAGACGTCCTATACTGGTCAACACTAGTCAACCCAAAACCCAAAACAATAGCATAAAGAATACACAATGCAAACACATGTTTTGGTTTTGCTAAGTCTCCAAATTTGAATTTAAATGTCTCATTTTACATTTTTCCAAATTATATCAAGTGGAGAAATTTCACGTTTTACCTAACCCATGTTTTGTATTAATAGATAAAAGTTTTTCCTTCTAACTCTTATAATTTCAATTTTCTAAATATTCAAGGACTAAATGTTACTTGAATAACCACCCACATCGTGCTTCAATAAGATGCAAATAACATGGATGAATGCAAATATTATCTATCTTCCACCCTTAGCAAATTAGCTTTGTATCTTTAAATTTGATTTATGTTAATGTTTAAATAATTAATTTACTTTTTTCTACTATAAAAAAATTCACATAATTTGTTTATCAGTTATTAGTTAAATTTATAACCATTGTTCATCGATCAATATCTTATAAAATAATAATTATCTAATATATTAAATGTCATTTAATATACTAAATAATATTAACTAATGCTAATTATAATAATATTTAATAGTTATCGCTTTACTCTGAATACCCCATTAACTAATCAAAAACTTATATTGATTGAATTTATTATAACTTTAAAAAAAACCTAATCACGAATTCTATCCTACGATCTCTAATATAATGTCGCTACCTTATCAATATACCTGCCCACGTATGATGGTCGTGTGGCCTATCTTAGCTGTGCGGCAGTATATATGGAGATTGTTTCTCCATGCGTACAATACCACAAGTTGCGGATAGTAAGAAAGAAGATGGAGTAAGGGGTCACCCCAATAAATTTAATTGCCTTCTAAGTCGCTGCGGACTCTAATACGTGCAATTTGTGGGTCATAGGCCCTCTGCGAAACTCGCAGTATGACGCCGTCAGATATGGAATAAGAGGGGGGCACTGTAGTATTAAGAGAGACCCACCCCATTCGCAGGTACCGTGCACATTAAAAGTTGTCGGAGTACTATGTCAACTGGAAATCATGATTTCATTATAATCTATCAAATGTTGTCCCTTGTCCAGCACTATGTTCTAACACTTAGTCATCACTGGATTGCTCTATCGCTACTAAGTGTTCTTTCTCGGCATAGTTACTGACACTTAGTCAATACTGAGGCTTGGTTGACACTAAATTTTCTCAGCTTTTACTGACACTCGGTCAACTCTAGCATAACTCGACATAAACTTCAAGTTCCTTAATGTTCTTCTCTTTTGCTTGGTCAAGCCTATACATTTTGTCTTTCTTTGATCACTTCTTCTAGGGTTCAGTACAACTATCTTCTTCACTTGTATTATGTCTAAACAATCATATTATCTTGTCAAAGTCTAACTGATCAAGTGCCTCACTGCAATTCCTCATAACTCAACTTTTCATCTAGGTCTTTTGTTATGTCCTACGCTCAAATCTTCTTCATCAATCATCTTGATATGATGCCACGCTCAGATAAAAAGTATCTTACCAATAAGGTTTGACATCAACAACAATATAACAATTGTTCAAATTGTAGTTTCCAACATGTCCATATTGTCTATGCACCATGTTGTACTTTCAATATAGAGGACTCTCTATCAACATTTACCACAATCATTTTTTAATTACTAATATGAAATTATTAATGATATAATTACAGCTATTTAATCTAATATCATAATTCTTATATAACAACAATATTCTAAAATTCTATGTAAATTGACTTTTTAAATTAGAAAAATGTAACGACTAATAATATTTAAAATAAAACAATGTAACAGCCAATGATATTTGAATTTCTGTCATGAGATTACTAAATTTTTAGATTCCATCAACACTAACAAATTCTTTTCTCTAATTCTTATACCTAAAAATATATTTATAAATCTGCACGTTCCACTTTAAAAATTAAATAACGTAATGACCTACAAGATAACCTGAGGTTACGAACCTCTCATGTGAAAGTGTATATTATACTTTGTTGACCAGACCAATTCATTATACGTGCTTTGAAGATATGTTAGATTCGCTCAGTTAGCTTTCTAAGTCGGTGTATTCGGTCATGTTTCCACAATCACAAAAGGAATGGGCAGCAAAGATGTACAGCATGTACAGCACTCGTCAGTCTCTCTTTTTTTTGTCGTTGCCGTACAATTATTCAATGTTTGGCCCTCACCAAAAGTTTTCGAGGTCCCTTCTTTGCACCTGCGAAACCTCTGTTTCGGGATGAAAACAGCTGTGTTGCATTTCCATCTTTTCAACCACGTCACACATTGAAATTTGCTGGAAAATATTGCCCAGGAAAATATTGCCTAGAAAATATTGCTGGAAAATTTCCACAATTATTCCATTTGTGGGTCTCACAACAAGTTCTTCAATACAGCTGTCTTGAACATCCATCTTTTTAACCATGCCCCACTTTGACGATTGTTTGGAAAACACCCGAATCAATGATAAAAGGCCAGACGAGCCCAGTGAGTTATCAATCATCTTGTTTCAGAAGAAAGAATAAGGAGGAGCTTTTGTAATTTTTCTTCTGTGTTTTATTTCTCGACTGTTAGTCATGGGAAAGTTTCCTTCTCTGTTGTCCTGTTTCTCCTGCAGTTGCTTTTCATCCTCTTCTCAACAGCCAGCATATGTTGGGGTTTCTTCCCCTCCATCTTCTTCACAACAACCAGCAAATGTTGGGGTTTCTACTTCTCCATCATCTTCTCAACAACATTCATCCTCTTCTCAACCTTCAACTGCCACTGTTACTGATTTGAAGACTTCTCTAGAAAATTTCAATGATATGAGCCAGCTTCGAGGTCTGATTAACTTGCTAGAAGATTTTTTGAAGACAGCGGTGAGTTTATTTAGTTTTGTATAATAGGTGTTTCTTCAGTTCTAATTTAAGAATATCTTTTGGTTCTCGAAAATTATGGCTATGTACACATGGCTTCTTAATATATTCTTGGTAGGATATAATATTTTGGTCAAAACACAGTCGGGAGAGAAGGACGAAGGAGGATCCAGTTCAGAAGTGAGTTCATATATTCAGGATGGCCAAACATTCCTCGAGTTTGTAGATAAACACGTTGGCAAACTTCCTCAAAAGGTAAAGATTCCGTTTCAGAGCGCACTCAAATCAATTTCTTTTAAAATTCCAATTCCACTTGTATAGTCAATTATTAATCAATGTGTGGCTACAAATCTAAACATTTAGGAAAGGAATTAAACATAGAGTAGATTTTGATTAGCATAGCTTCCTCACATTTGATTGGACTTCTCCGTACAGGAAGATTCGATGGATGGCTTGAGTGCAGAGACCCACAAAATCCTCATAAAATTGCTGGAAGGCGCTGGGAAAATTCATTGGGTGGGGGCAGCGCTTTCTGTAGTGGGATTCGTACTTAGTAGATTTAACGAGATGTCTAACAACAAGATCGAGTGCCTTGACCTTTTGAAAGCTATGGTTAATCTTGGGAAGCAAATCGTAGAGTTGAATGAGCAAATGCCAGATCAGAAGCAGAAATTAGAGGAGGCAGTGGAATGCATTGTTGAAGGATGTTGTATGTGCACCTCTCAACTCGTAACCTCTAAATATTTCAGGTGAGTTCAATTACTTGATCAGTTTTATTTGGGAGGAAAATCCGAAAAATTATCCCCCGTTTTTCAGCTTCACTGTTTAACTTCTTTTGAGATGTTTTTTTGTTGAGAATTTATATTGTTAAAATCGAGTTAGATATAATTTGGTGTTAAACAATTGTATGATAAAATGGAAAATTTTCAATATAAGGTTTAATGGTCAAAATTTTAAAGAATTCTGTCTTGGCATTTTATTTGAAAGGTTCAAAGCAGATTATCTTTTCATACAAATGTAAGCAAGATTGAATTATATTTAACCTCAATCGAAAATTTGAAATATGTGTAGGTTTCTCACTTCTTCAGTCACTGCCGATAGTTTAAAGGCCTTCCAAGTCAGAATAGACCGTCTGCACAGCGATCTCCAAATGTGGGGTATTATTGACTTACAGAAAAGACTGCCAAGGCTTGCTTCGCAGTCACAGAAACTCTACGCAAATGAAGGGGCAGGTAAGATATTCTTATCTTTTACTCATTCTTTTTAACTATTATGTTAGGTTTTGAGTTCTGCTAAAAACATTGATTTGAGAATTTATACAAATTTTACAGTTGGAATCGACAGTGCACGGGATGAAGTAATTCGACTTTTAGATTTGAGTGCACAACATGCATCCGCAAGAGTTGTGGTTGTCCATGGTTTTGGCGGAATTGGAAAAACCACTATAGCCGATGCCGTATATGCACACATTGACCTCCACAGTTATAAACATTGTAGAATTCACATGGATCAAAATTGTACAAAGAATGATCTCAAAGTCCTCCAAGGACAGATTTTGAATGAGTTGTTCCAAAAGAACTTGAAATTGAGTAACTGTGACCATGGTCGAGGACTGATCATGTTACTCTCTGTACACAATCCTGATCAGCCTCTGTTTCTCTACATTGACAATGGCCTCAAAAGTACAGATCTGGAAGATCTCTTACCTGCAGACTTGGGCAGTTGGCTTCCACAGAAGAGTAGAATTCTTGTCACTACTCGAAATCTGCAAGAGACAGACATGTTTGTCAGCAGGAATATTCAACGCAAGCAATATGCTGTGATTCCTCTCCCAAAAAGAGAGGCCAGAGAGATTTTGTTGAAGAAAGTGTGGGAGTTAGAGCACCTCCTTGATTTGTGTGGCGGGGTTCCACTTCTGCTGGAGTTAGCTGGTTCGCAACTGGCTATAAATAGTAAAAGTAGAGATTACATAATATTAGAGATGCTCAGACAAGGAGAGAAGGTGGAGGAGAAAGATACAAGTGACCGAATGGTTGATTTTGTTGACCACAGATTATTACCACCTGTTCAAGAGGCTTTCCTAGATATAGCATGCTTCTTTCCAACAGGATACAGTAATAAATCTGTGGCATGCAGTGTTGGAGAGGAGGAGTTCAGAGCTCTAGAGGAGGCCTCATTGGTCAAGACAGATGAAAGTGACTGTATGATTGTCCACGACATAGTCCGAGCAAGAGGGAAAAAGATGTCAGAGGGAAGCAGAATTACAGAGCCCGAGAGATTGAGCGAATGTTTGAAAGATGAAGAGGTACGTCAGTACAAAATGTCTCTTGTTAATTAATATAAACAAAACATATTTGCTCTTCATAATCATAGTAACAGAACTCTTTATTTTGGTGCAGAAACTCAAAAATCTAAAAGGTATCCGTTTTGATATATCGTTGGAGCAGCCTCCAATAGAAATTAACGAATATCATCTGAATTGTATGAGTAACTCGTTAAGAATATTATCATATTATAGAGAATCTCAAATTACATTCAGTGGGAAATGCCATAGCCAGTTTAAGCAGCTCAGGGACCTCACTCTTCCAAGTGGCACTTCCGATTTACCGATGGAGCTCGAGAAACTAGAGCATCTTCGCTCCTATAGGGGCCCATTGACGCAAGGCATGAGTTTGTACAAGGTAAGATTTGCAATATTTATCTTTTCAAATAGCTCTGACTAGATTTTACAATGGCATTTGACATCTTCTTAATAATTGTTGTGTGCAAATACGTAGCTTCCTCCAAATCTGCGTGCTATGTACATCACAAATATAATTTGTTCTGAAAATGGAATTGCAAATTCTAAAAGTTCTCCCGAGGTCGCTCAAGATTCTTCTCTTGTAAGGTTGTGTTTTTGGGGAATTTCAAGTATGGAAAGGTTACCAGATGGAGTAGAAACGCTAACAAAGCTAGAGGAATTAATAGTTTTCGGTTGCCATGAGTTGAGGGAACTTCCTTCCAAAATAGGGGAACTTACGAATTTGGAAGAATTAGGTATCTGCGGCTGTCCTCTCTTACAGGAATGGCCCTTGAGTTTTGGAGATCTTTCAAAATTGAAGACATTAAAATTGATTCGTTGTTCTTCAAAATTAAAAGAATCCGTACCCCACAATATCAAACAAAATTGTAAAATAATATCTTAAACAATTTTTCTACATTATATTCTTTAATTTTTATTGGAAGATTTTTTCTATTGTTCAATATGTGATGAGATAAGTAAGAAACTTCTAATAATCTTTTATATTCTAAATAAAAATGTTTATTTTACTTTGTATATATAATTGTTATTTAAAATTAAAATAAAATATATTTTAAACTTTTAAAACTAAAATAATATACATATAAAGAAAAACTATAAATTGTAAAATTAAGTTCTCTATATATAACAATTAATCTTCATTAATTGAAAGTGATTTGAAAGTATTAATGTCTATTTATTATTATTTTTTAAATTCAAATGTAAAGAAAATGTGTAGATGATTCATAATTTGAAGATTAAATCTCTCTCTATTTTTGTAATGTAAATGATTTACAAGTGGTGTATATATTTTGATCATATAAGTTAATATAATATAATAGTACTAATGTTTATAAAATTCTGAAATTTTTTGAAAATGGGTAGAATATAATTTTGTGAAAAAATATTCAAGTTAATAATTTCAATTTGATGAAAAATGGTGGAAAATAGGAAATATGATTTTTTTAATAGCCTAAGATATGATACATAAGAAAAATTGATTAAATATTTGTTTATTTATATTTTTCTAAAATCAATTATTCTAAAATTTCATATGATTTATGGAATGTTATACATTATCAACACAATAAAAAAATCTTATGCATGTGTAGAATTATATATCGAAAATCCATTGATGGAAATTTGCAAAACTTGCACAAGCACTAGCTCATCTACAGGTTGTAGTGGAAGCCAATATATTTAGTTATTAGTCCTACCTAACTATAGGCAGGGACTATAGTTTTTGCTTGCTTATCTTCAATTAATCCATGTTATGTGGCACCCTTCGCTTATATTATTTGGGGTAATTCTATAATATTGATTAATAGTGACTAGATTTAAGCATTTCTACTTCATCATATTTTTGCTATAATTTTGGTGTGTTGTTCTTTCTTGTTCCTCTTTTCTTGACGATGTGTTCTCTGCTTTGTTGCATGATTGATTGTGTGAGTATTTTTTATTATAGGTTTGTTAAAGCTTGAGGTTTGAGATTGGGCAAGGATATTTTATTATGGGTTTGTTAACGCTTGAGATTTTGAGATTGTGCAAGTCTCTTTCATTACAATTTTTTTAAAGCTTAAGTTTTGAAATTATGGAGGTGCATTTCATTACAAGTTTGTTAAAGTTTCAATTTGAGGTTGTCAGAAAATGTTTCAGTACTTTGAAGCTTAAATCTTGAAACTATGTGAGAATGTTTTAAGAACTCTTGTTAAAACTTGAAATTACTAAAAATTAGAGATGAATCTATGTAGATATATGTGGTTTCAATTCTTGGCGCAAGTTTTTGCAAAACCATACAAAACTTAAAGGAAGCAACAGTGCATCGTACACAATGTTAAAGGAGTGTAGTATGGATTTTGACAAGACTACGCACAAACTACTTTGTCAAGGTACAACCTTAGGTTTTATCATTCTTTTTTGTCCATTGCTTAATTTTGCTACTATTTATTATTTAAGGCCTTTAGAACATATCACCTCAGACTATTTTAGCACATGTTGAGTTTGAATAAAATGTAATGAAAAGGTATACTTAATTTTACCACAGTCCTATTGTAATGAAAAAAATGTTTTTTTTTTCTTTTTTGGGTTGATAAAATCTAGAGTACTAGTCTTTTATCAAAAGAGATGTTACTGCCTTGGCATGATTATTATTCAATAAGTCAAAATCACTTTTCTATGGATTTCTGTAGCCATGTTTGTAATAGTTCTAAGGAAAGAGAAAATTTGAAAATTGAAGTAGATAAACTAAAGAGTGTAGATTGTGCATAATTTTAACCTTAATGAAAATCTTAAATTTTATTTTCTTATGAAAAATCATATAAGATTTTTTTCTATATGGTAGGAGTAATATAAAAAATGTACCCAATGATTTTAGTATAATGCTTCATATTTTTTATTTATATAATTCTAACTAATAGCTTACTTATAAAGATTACCTTATTTTTTACATACATACAATTTCCTCTAATTGTATCCCTAGATGTTTGCAATGACTACAACTAGACAATAGTGGCTCACTAAATAACACCTCTTAAACCCTAAAACCTCAATACTTAGTATATCTAATAAAATTAGTTTTGAGAGCATAGATAAAGAAACACTGATAAAGTTATTTGAAAACATTGTTGTTTGTAGTGTGTATAAAGTTATTGGGAAGCATTGTTGTTTGATGTGTGTATAAAGTTATTGGATAGCATTGTTGTTTGTAGCATGTATAAAGTTATTGGAAAATATTGTTGTTAGAAGTCTTTTTTTTCTAAATTATATCTTGGTCATATAATTTTTTATTATAATATATTTGTATTGAAATAATTTGAGTTATCTTAAATGTTGTCTTCAAAATCATTTTTTTAATGTTAGTTTGGTAAGATGTACATTTTTAATTAAATGTAGACAAATGTAACTTTCAACATTTTTAAAAAGTAAAAAATAGGTTAAAATTTACATCACATTCTCAACTTCTTTCATTGCAAACTCACTTTCTCATTGTATTGGAACATAGATTTGAAACTTAATACAATAATATTTTTTTTGTGGTGTTGTAACGAGCCCAAAGATTATAAATGAAATATGCATGCACACACACATGCATCCACGCACACACACATGCGCATGCGCACGCGCCCACACACACACACACACACACACACACACACACACACACACACACACACACACACACACATGCACACGCATGGGCGCGTGCGCACACACACACTTACACTTTTATCATAAAGAAAAGTGCATATATACAAACCAGATACTGTTCAGGTAGTTGAGTAAAACTATATTATTAGTTACATAGTTAAGCAACCAAAAAACTACTTCGTAAATAATGAATAAACTAAAGATAATCTCAAAGGATTAGTTAGCATTCTCCCCTTAATTTGAAGGGATATTTGTCATGCCAAGTAGCATTTTGAATTGTTCAAATTTAACACATCCCAGTGCTATAGTAAAAATATTAGAAAATTATTCTTCAGTGGAGCAATGTTTCAGCCATAAAGTCTTGGCTTCAACATGATGTTGAATCAAGTGATATTTGGTATTGATATGCTTCATTCGATCATGAGATTTAGGATTCTTGGCCAATTGTATTGTAGAATTATTATCAACAAATAAAGTTGTTTAAGTTATCTAGTTCTCCTACAAGTCATTATGATTTTTTTTGAGCCACATAACTTCTTGTGTAGCTTGGTTGGAACCTTGTGTAGAGGAAAACCAACACGACAATGATTGGGAAGAGGAATCTCATCATGGACATTCCTACAGGTCTGAGCATAGAGAAGAGAAACATGACCGCGAGTGTGAACATTCTCATACATCACCTAATGGAAGAAGGAATTGATGGAGGGGCCATGGTCGGGATGATGATGACTTCACCTAGATGGAGATGATGTGAGAAATTCAAAGGTCCAAACCACCACTGTTTGATGGCCATGGAACAGGGCTCAAAGTTGAGACCTAGTTACTAGATATGGGGCGTTGTTTCTCCTTACTACCTTATGGGAGCAATGTGAAGGCTTTTTGTGCTATCACACAGTTGAGAGAACATGGTTGTATTTGGTGGGATATGGAGAGCAAGAAGCTCCATATTACTATGGAAAATCTCACTTGGGAGATCTTTAAGGAGAGGTTTAGGGAGAAATTTCTTTCTCCATAGTATCGTAAGGCCCGTACTGATGAGTTTCATGAGATCAAGCAAAGGAATATGATGGTGGACTAGTATGAGAAGTGTTTCCTTGGGTTGAGGTAGTATTCAAGTTATCGGCATGATGAGGCACTCATTACACAATATTTTGTTAGGGCCCTTTAGGACTTTATCATTGGGGATGTTCATGTTCACCAAGGATGCTTGTAGTTGTCATGGAGAAGGAAAGAATTCTCAAGAGCAATGTGGCTAGGGGGTTCAGTAGAAAATTAGGCTCTTAGAGCATTAGTGCATGAACCTTGGGGCAGGTTGTTTAGGTACCTCAGTCCTTAAGAAAGGGCCAGACCCAATCAACACCCGCTCAGGGTGGTAAATGCTGAGGGTATTGGACCAAGGGTGAATAGTCTTTAGGTACCTCAGGGAAGAAAGGAAATGACCAGAGTCATGGAGAGATGTCTAAGTAGGATCACCCCCCTCAAAGTAGTCAGTAGAACTCTAGCAAGGGTAGTGCACCATACTCCAGTATTGCTCAAGGTGGGTGTGGAACTGGTTCTAGCTTTCCAAAAAACTATTATTCTTGTGGCCAACCTAGCCATAGAGCTTCAAGATTTCCTAGTAAACCATCTACAAGATCTGGCAGAGGTACAACTACATCGAAGCCTACTATGGCAGATGCAAGAAGGAGTCATCGAGTCTTTGTAGCGATTGATAACCATCGAGTTGAGCATCAAGGTACTGTAGTTGAGGCTATAGGTAAGTTGCATGGTATTTCATCTTTAGTACTATTTAAATTAGGTGCTTTAGATTCTTTTATTTCACCATCTCTTATTCAACGATGTGGGCTAGTGGCAACACATTAGGTCGATAGGTGGCAGGTTGAGTTAGCCACAAGTTTCAAAGTTGCTATAGACTCCTTGGTCAGTGGTTGTACTTTGAACTTGGGTAACTTCACCACCATAGTGGATCTTTGTATCCTACCTCTAGGATCGTATGACATTGTGTTTAGCATGGATTGGTTAGCTGCCCCTCAGGAAAATATAGACTGCTTCTATAAGTCGGTACAATTTTTTGATGATACAAGTGGGTAGGTGGAACTTTTAGGGGTCAAGAGACCAGTCTCACTTCAGATGATATCAACTAATTAGTTGAAGCGAAGTGTGTGGAAGGGATGTCAGTTGTTCATTATTTTTATCAGTGATCTTGAGGGAGCCGAGAGCTATACAGTGACACTTGATGATCACCCACTCCTTCATGAGTATGAAAATGTGTTTCCTGATGAGATACCAAGTATGCCACTGCAGTGTGACATTGACTTTTGGATTGATCTCACACTAGAAGTGAAGAAAATTTCATAAGCACCTCACTACATAACTACTCATGAGTTGAGTGAGGTTAGATTATAGTTGGAGGTATTGTTGGCCAAGGGCAACATTTGTCCTCATGTATCCTCGTGGAGTGCCCCAGTCATCTTTGTGATAAAGAAGGATGGATCATTGCATTTGTGCATTGATTACCAACAATTGAATAAGGTGACAGTGAAGAACTAGTATCCCTTTCCAAGGATAGATGACTTGTTTGATTAGATTAGGGAGCTCGAGCATTCTCAAAGATTTGATTTTAAGTTGAGATACCATCAACTTCATATCTAGGAGGCTAACATTCATTAGATAGTTTTTCATACATGATATGGGCATTATGAGTTCATGGTTATACCCTTTAGGTTAACCAATGCACCATTAGTTTTCATGAATTTGATGAATGGAGTATTTCACACATACCTTGATCGATGTGTCATTGTGTTCTTGGGTGACATATTGATCTATTCAAAAACTATTGAGGAGCATGAAGTCCATTTATTTCAGGTGTTTTAGTGCTTGAGAGACCATCAATTGTATGGGAACTTGGGTAAATGAAAATTCTTCTAGTTGGAGGTGAAATATTTGGGGCATATCATCATTGGTGATGGTATTGTGGTGGATTCAGAGAAAATCTAAGCTAGTATGGATTGACCAGTACCCACTAATGTCTTTAAGGTTCTTAGTTTCATGGGATGGGCAGGTTATTACCATTGCTTCGTGAATGATTTCTCATGTGTGGCTCATCCCATCACTTCTCTTCAGTGGAAAGGGAAGAAGTATGTTTGGTCAGACTAGTGTGAGGCAACATTTAATGCTATTAAGGAGTGTTTGACCAGTGCACCAGTCCTTGTAGTGCCCAATCCTGTAGGTGATTTTATGGTTTGCACAGATGCTTCATTGGAAGGTGTGGGTGCAATGTTGATGCAGGATGGTCTAGCACGATTACATATGAGTGTAGGAAACTCAAGGACTATGAGCTTAACTACCCCACTCATAATTTGGAACCCACAACCGTGGCACATTGCTCTTGTACATTGGAGACATTTCCTTTTGGGACACACATTTGAGTTTCATAGTGACCATAAGAGATTGTAGTATATCTTTACTTAGCCAAATTTGAATGCACGACAACATCGATGGATAAAATTTCTATGTGAATATGACTTTGATGTTCACTACATTAAAGGGAAAGATAATGTTATTGTAGATGCTTTGAGTGGGAGGCGACATGGAATATCAATTTTCTCATTGAAAGTGGATTTGCGAGGCTGTATCTTGGAGGCCTTGCTTAGTGTCACATGGTATCAAGAGGTGAGGGCAAAGATTGAGTTTGGAAATACCATTGAGGGGAGATTTTCTAGTTAATTGCTTGAGTTTGATGGACTACTGCAACACTTGGGGTGTATCTATGTACCAATTCTTGGTGATCTTTGTACTGCAGTTTTATTGGAAGTGCATCATGTATTGTATTCCATACATTATGGCATCAAGAAGATGCATGCTGATTTTAAATAATTGTACTTTTGGGCAGGGATGAGGCACAATGTTGCTGATTTTTTGCAAGATCTCTCGAGTGCTAGAGGGTGAAGGCAAAGCATCAGCATCTGGTGGGACTTTTGTAGCTACATACCATCCTGTTAGTGAACAGATTTGTCCTTTTAATTGGTTTACCAAATTGACTCTATACCCCAAATATCAAAAAGAACAAAATCATTCACTGTAGTTGAGGAAGCATTCTGATCCTACTTTACACTTGCTCTCTGAATTTCTAAAGGTACAGCTCCCTTATTAGATTTGAAATGAATTTGAAATCATTTTCATAGTTTTCCCAAAGTGTATAAAGATCTCTCAACTACACCTAGGTAGTGAGGTAATTATATAAAAAAAGGAAATGCTTGAAGATGAACAGACTGAACTAATGTAGAGAAGACAATTCACTTCAAAGAATGAACCTCCGCTTAAATTTTAACATGTATAATTAATAATGAATGAAAAAGAACTTTTAAAGAACTTACAATCAAACAACAGCAGTTTGGGATTTTCAAAACGTCGAATCACATTCACAAAGTAATAATAATTCAACACTCTGAACACAAAGCCTCAAAGCATAATTCGAAATTCTCCATATATGTATATTTGAACTTTGATGCACCAAGTCCTTGAAAGCCAAAACATTCATATACTAGTTCCCAAAATACTGTTATTAAAATCAAATCTATGTTAAAATATTGCTATCTAATCTCTATTTTCTATCTCCTATTTGCTTCCCCCGAAAAAAAAAACACAATTCAATGCCCCAGCATTTATAGTTTTTCAAACCCGAAGGGCCTCCATTAAAACCCAGCCCTATCGGATTGGTACAAGAAATAGTTATAAAACTAAAAAAAATAGTTATAAAAAAGAAAGCCCCAACTAGAAACCATTCAACTCCCAGTATCCACGTCAATTTTCTCCTCTCCTCCAACGGTTTGATGCACCAGCTTCCAACTGCGAAACATGGATACAAATTCTTGCGTAGCATGAGAGTATGGGTTCTTCAAGCTCATCACACAGGCTCTGCATGCGTCTTTCTACCACTTGTACTCTTTTATCTTTCGGTTCTGATGTGGCATCAAGCTCTCATTAAGGCACAACATAGATTCAATGCTTGCCAAGGAGGTGAAATCATCGGCCTTCGGCAATTCTTCATCCCTGATCTATTCTACTACCCTGGTGAAACTCTTGATTAACATTTCAGTGTCCATATTCCCTTCCTCAAATTGTAAGATGCCTGTAGGATTTACAATATTTAAGTCCTTTACTAGCTCCTTGAGCATTTTGGTGATTTTACTTTCGATGCTTTGTATTTCTTTCATGGTCTCTTTGTAAATGGACTCTTTCCAGCAAATATTGTTCTTCAGAATGAAAAGTATGCAGGTGTCCACGGACTTCATAGGATTTTCACTTAGGAATTTGGGGACCCCGAAATCTTCAACCTCTGAGACCTGTAGAACCATAGCTTGACAACGTGCTAATTTTGTTTCACATATTGGGATCAAGGTTTGAATCTCCCCTAGAAGCATCTCACCTTCGGAGTAGATGCTGACAACTTTAGAAATGAATTTATTTCCTTGATTTATTATGTTATTCGCCCAGTTAGTCATAGCATTAGTTAGCAATCTTCCTTTGTACATTTGTTTCATCAATTGTTGGCTCTCAACAGAGTTGGGGTCAAAAGGTTGTGGAACCATAATTATAGGAGAATCGCCTAGGTTGATTAGAGAATCGATATATGTG
Source organism: Cupressus sempervirens (assembly GCA_028749045.1). NCBI lineage: Eukaryota > Viridiplantae > Streptophyta > Pinopsida > Cupressales > Cupressaceae > Cupressus > Cupressus sempervirens. Next base: position 3,841,364 of record CM053786.1, read on the forward strand.
TCCATTGTCACCACCATTGCCTTTAGCTCTTTCTTTTCCTTGGAATCTCTCTCTGATTGTGTGAGCATGTGTTCAGCAGAGAACTTAAAGAAATTGTTGTCAGTACTCCTATTTATAGAACCTAATTCAAAAGAAGTAACTTGGAACCCTTCATCCTCGATCTCCCCAGATTATTTCTTTTGTTTATAAGTGGCCACCTTTGCTGTGATTTTTCCTGTCTCCAAGTTTTTGGTGAGACAAGCATCCATTTTTTCTTTCTTTGTCTTAGAACCTCTGGCCGCATATCTAGTGACTATGTCCTTTACTGGTGTGGATACCAGCTGTAGACTCCATTTCTTGTTGATTAAATTTGACAACCACGAAGGGACGAAAGAAGTGGTTGACGTTACCTGAGTGTCCCGAGTTGGAGTTAAGAATTTAGGCTAATATACTCTTGGGGCTTCAATGAATTGGACTTCACCATCTACTTCGTTAGGGGAAACAAATTTATCATCTGAACTTTGCCCCTGATATGTCATCTTCTGTTTTTGAACACTAGGCTGCTTTGAGACTTTGAATTTGGATTGGGATCTCATCCTAGGGGCCGTAGCTTGCGAATGGGGAGAGGATCTCAGTTTCTTTTTTGGAATCGGTGCGTCCCCTGCAATATGAGAAAATGGAATGTTAGATTGAAGTGGTCCTGGGGAAGAAATCACCCTAGGAGAAGACTCATTGATATTTCCTCCTTTTTTCCTCTGTAGCCAGTCATCTGTATAGGTCAATATGGATCTAGCTCTAAAATTAATATCATCTTCCTCCTCTTTGCTCTAGTCTACTGCTAGAAACTTTGCCTCATTTGATTCTTCCCAATCAGGTTCAATTAAGTATGAATTGTCTTCAATAATTCCTTGTGTTTTGAACTTCAATCTAAACAAATTGATTTGTTGTACGGTTAATCTAGAATGGTCTTTCTTCAAGACCTCTTCTTCATTTCCACAGTCTCTCCATAGATCTTCTAAATGAGGTGTGTCCGAAATATTTACTTCAAGGCCAAGGGTTAGAGTTGCATATCCCCTACTATCAAAGTTTCTCTAGCTGTGGTAGAAACCAAGATTGAATCCCAGCAAATTGTTTCCAATGATGGAAGCATTATTCATATTAGCACAGACGAAGCAGTCCAGTGCAATAGGGAAAGCTATTTCCCAATTCTCGTGAGGAAGATCATCTTTAATGACTGAGAAAAGCTGTCTGCATAATTCGGCCAAAATGAAACAATCAAGAGCATATCGGGGTAATTTCAGAGGTTCATCCTCAAAGCCTCCAACTCTTAAATATGTGAACCTGGGAAATTGAATGAAATGACTCCCATATTGTTGAACTAGCTTCTGTGCCTCAGAAGAAAGTCGTGGCACCTGAACACACTTTAGAGTCAAATAAACGCTTCCATACACTACATCATGCACCTTACAAAAATGTTCTAAAACTCTGTCTTTCCGCAACAAAGGACAATACTGAAAAATGGTTATTTCTTGGTTCCATACCCCATGTGGAAGGATAGTGAGATCACATGTACAGTCAATACAATAAGTCAAATATGAAGCCATATAGAAATCCTCGCCCAATCCATCCACTGCTCACCTTTCAAGATAATTTCAATATATCTATACATCCATTCTTCAAACAAATACACATCAGCTGAACCCTTCACCCTGTGCAATAATACAACCAGGTCATGTATATGGGGTCTCATGTGATTTTTCATAATGACTTTGGGCAGCCTAGACCCACCTCCATAGTTAACTTCGGTCCATTTTCTGGCAAGGGTGTTTCGAAAAACGTTAGGGGTTTCCTAGTATTCAGCCAAAGCTTGAGTGGGTGAAAATGCGCCAAAGGTATTTGATGTTAATCATAAAACAGATGAAATGGTTTCCCTTGAGATAGAAAGTATTGTGTTGCCATTCGCATCTATTATGCTTCTACTCCTAATATCATAATGGTCAATGCAAAGTTGCAGAAGTTTAGGGCTTACGAAAGCAGGAGGAAAGGTAGCGGCTTTAATCAACCCACTTGTTAACACTTCCATGCACCCCTTAACCTCTTTGGTATTCTCAAGAAAATTCATTTGCAGCTTTTCCACATTTACCCCTTCTAAATTCGTATCACAGATCACTGGTCTCTTACATTCTAGGTTAGAAGCATTGCCAAAAAAGTGCAAGACTGACTTCATTTTCAAAAAAACAAGCAAAACCTCTACTAGACAATCCTTTGGAGAACAACAGATTTGTAGAACAAAACAAAGATGTCTAAATTCTCACCTGCTTTACGCTGAAAACCAAACGACTTCCTCTACCTTCCTTAGTAGCTCCTTCTCTATTACAAAGTAGTCTACTGAGTTACTGAACGGTTTTATTAAAGGAAAGATTTGCATGTGGAAGTACTGGATCATTAATGGACATGATGACATATCACCTCATATCAACCTTGGCACATTCAAAACATTGTAGCATGAGCTTTTCATTTAATGATTTCCCTTTTCACATAAATCAACAATGATTGGTTTCATACAATATCTGATCATCCTTCAAGTTGAAGATCTTTTCTCCCACTCCTAATGATGATGACTTCCTCCTTGGAAAAAGAACAAAATATTTTGATTTTTGATATCTAACACAAGCCTTAATTGATTGTGGAAAGGTGGCGCACCTTATTTTAGAAACAGATTATCACCATCCGTTCTGATCAAGAACTACTTTGAACTGCTTTGGACTGAGACTCAAAGTGGTTCAAAGTGCTTCAATGAAGGCCACCACATAAAGAGAATTTCCTGCCAAAGGAAGAAGAATTAGTATGAAAATCTTAGGTTGAACTACTTCAAACTACTTTGAATTAAGGTTCAAAGTGGTTCAAAGAAAGGAGATCACAATCGCGGAAGTTTGTGACAACAACTCCAAGGAGCAGAGAAGGAAAAGTGATGGGGAGAAGACTTCAAACAAATATAGGTAGAGGGAGGTTGAAAGAGGTCCTTAGGAAAAGAATTAGGTGATTCTACACACAACTAATAGGGGCTCTGACTAGGGACTGTGTATGCAGAATACATAGAGAACTCAGAAAAAGGGGAACAAAAACAAACGAGAAAGAAAGCAAGAAGAACAAGAAGGACTAAACACGGCAAAATTGCTATGTACATGGCAGGGAACATCAAAACTCAAAATTTGACCAACTTCACATCCTTCCCATTATATGTAAAAGGAAGATTTGTTTCGTCTAGATATCTCAATCAGAAAGTATTAGGGCCAACAATCTCTGAAATGAAGAATGGACCTTTCCAAAGGGATTCAAATTTTCCATGTGTTCCTTTTGGTTTTTTCCTCTTATCCCACAAGAGTACTTCATCATGCTTAAGGAAATTTCTTGGTCAAGCTCTTCTATCAAAGATACGTTTTACATTTATCTGATGTTCTATGATATGGTCAACCAGTTTGCATCTCTCATTTTCCAACTTTTGCAGATACATGACTCTTTTTTCCAATGAATTCTTAAAGAATTGATCCTCTATGACTGATTGCAATTTTGCAGCTGATAACTCCAAAGGTAAGGATATCTGGGCCCCTATCCCATATACTAGTTCAAAGGGAGCCATTCCAATGGCTCTTTTTGGTGTAATCTGATCTGCCCATAATGCTTCATAAAGTCTCTTGTGCCAATCTCGGGAATTATCATAAACCAATTTTTTAATGATGGCCACTAGATTTTTATTGCTAGATTCTGCTTGCCCATTCCCTTGTGGGAAGTAATCTGACGAATGAGCCAAGGATACACCATGTTCATAATAGAAAAGAGATATCTCTTTTGATTAAAAATAAGTGGCATTATCTGAAACTATTTTCTAAGGTACGCCAAATCTGACAAAAATCTGCTCCATCAGGAATTCGCACACTACTTGGGAGTTAGATTTCTTTGTTGGTATCGCTTCCACCCATTTAGTAAAATAGTTTGTTGCTGTTAAAATGTAGGTATGTCCGGCACTTGATGGAGGATTTATGGGTCCGATAAAATCAATACCCCATTATCGGAAAGGCTCATCAATTACCACAGGCCTGAGCGGTAATGCTGCTAATTGAGGGCGTCTAGTAAAAAGCTAACATTTTTTGCACTTTTTCACAAATTTATAAGCATCTTTGAACATGCCTGGCCAGTAGAAACAATTCCTGAGGATTTTAAAAGCAGTAACAGTGGATGAGAAGTGTCCTCCACAAGCCTCTGAATGATATGCTTTTAACAATTTTTTCTGTTGTTCTGTGTCCACACCTTAAAAAGGTCCCATCGATTCCCCTCTTATAAAGAACACCATTTGAAATCACATATTTCGCTGCTTTCAATCTTAAATTTCGTCTCTCTTTATGATTCATATTTGGTGGGCATTCACCGTATGATAGAAAATATGCAATCTCTGAGAACCAAGAATTTGTTAGGCTAACCAATAAGACTGCAGGGGTTTCCTCGGATTTATCAAGGGATGTGTCTCTACATTAGGCTATCGATTTGTGCAGACTGCGCCCTCTTACCAGAGAAGTAGGCTTGATAGTCAGATCATATTCTTGGATTTTAGTCACCCAAACTGCCCGTTTATTCATCCCTACTTCTTGTTGAGTTAAAACGCTTTTGACTGCGGTTTCAGGTACATACACAACGGAATGAGAATGTAGGATATAATACCTAAATTGTTTCAATGCCTTTACTATAGTGAATGCATGTTTTTCAATAGGAGTGTAATTCAATTCATGCCTCTTCAGGGGAACTCTCATAAAGGCGATGGGAGCCTCTTCTCTTTCATCATTCTGCTGAGTTAGAATACTAGATAGAGAGTGTTCAAAAGCATAACAATAGATAATGAAATCCTTTTCAAAGTTAGGAATCGCTAGCATTGGGGCATTTGCAATAGCTGTTTTGATGTCTTCGAAGGCCTTTTTACCCTCCTCTTGCCATCTGAAAGGATGTTTTTTGCTCATCATATCCAGCATATATTTCACCTTCTCAGAGAATTCGGGTACAAAATTTCTCAAGAAATTGATCTGACCGAAGAAAGATTTCAGGTCGCTTCTATTGGTAGGAAGAACTTGTTTTTGTATGGCTTTCACCCTCTCAGGATCAATTTTTATGCCCTCTTTGGAAACAATATGCCCGAGCAATCTACCTTCTTCCACGAAGAACACAAACTTTTTAGGGTTCAAAGAGATACCATGCTGTCTGCATCTACCCAGTACTTTTTCCAAATCTCTCAAATGATGTTTCCTCCTTTTTGAATAGATAGTCAAATCATCAAGATATATAAAAATTATCCTATCTCGAAGATCCTTGAAGGAGGAGTTCATAGCATGCTGAAAAGTGGCCCCAACATTAATTAGACCAAAAGGCATTCGGTTATAAGCGAAGGTGCCCCAAGGAGTGATGAAGGCTGTCTTGTGTTGATCTTCTGAGGCGACACTGATCTGATTATATCCTGAATAGTCATCAAGCATAGACATTACTTCAGATCTGGCAACTATTTGTAGGACGTGGTGCATAGTAGGAAGTGCATAGTTGTCTTTGAGGCTTGCTTGATTCAAATTCCTAAAATCCATGCAAATTCTTATTTCCCGATTCTTTTTCCTTACAGGGATGATATTTGCCACCCATGTTGAATGATGTATTGGGTAAATTATACGAGCCTTCAACATCTTTTCCACTTCTTGGAAAATAGCTTCTGAAACCTTGGGGTTGTAATTCCTGAGTTTCTATCTAAAGGTGGTAGCCCCTAGTTTCAACAGTATATGATGCACAAATTCAACGTTTCTAAAATTTTTTAAATCACTGTAACTCCATGCAAAAACATCTTGATATCTAATTAAGAGTTCAGAAAACTTCTCCTTTTCCTTTACAGAACAAGTTCATCCTATAGAAATCCACTTAGGATTTTTTGCATTCCCAATGTTGATCTTGTCAGGTTCTTCTTCTTTCTTATCAGAGTCAACATCTTTATTAAGAGTGTTATCATCTTTTCTACCAAAAATATGTTCAAGGGAAACCAAACCTTTAGGGATCCTATTTCCTAAGAGATGAATCACCTCGCCTATTTCCATTGATTCTTCCCCAATGGGTTTACCACAATGGTCGGACCCTTCAAAGAAGGTTTCAGCAAAATCGCCAGCGCATGTTATAAATTCCTTTAATTGTGCATCATCATTAAAAACCTACCAATGGTTAACATTGTCTGGGACCTTAGGTCTATAAATCACTTCAATCCTATAAGTATCACTTTTGAATTTAGGATGTGGTAGCAGTAGTGACGCTGAGATAGCTAAGGATTTAGATTTTTTGTTTTGAACACGAGAAATGAATTCAATAGAGAATGCTTCAAATGATTCGATTTCATCCCACACTAAATTTATATAATGTTTCAATCCATCATTTTTCACTGAAAACTATTTTTTCACCTGCTTCATGATGAGTTCAACGTCACCTTTCACCTTGAGACACTTTACTCCTTTAGCTTTGGCTTCCTATAAACCTAGAAGCAAGGCTTCATATTCTGTAGTGTTATTGGTATTATGAAAGTCTAGCTTAAAAGAAAAATGAAAAACTTTCCCAAAAGGTGAAATGAGAACAACACCTGCACCTAAGCCTAAATTCGAGCAGCTTCCATCAAATTCTAGGGTCCATAAAGTGTGTTTTGAACTTACCTATTCTCTATGTTCTTCTTTGCATGGCTCTTCAGGCAGAATAATATAATTTTCTAACTGACATTCTTCATACAATATCTATGCTTTAGGATTATCAGAGGGTAGTACAATATATTTATGCTTGGGTTCAGGTTCTAGCTTTATTTTCTTCTTCCCCACAGGAATATATGCTTCTAACCAATCCATTTTAATTTCTCCCCCCATGTATTTGCAAAAAGTTCTACTGAGCAGCATTCCATAGCTGGCTGGGATATCAGCTACTAGAATAGTAAGTTTTACCATCTTTTCAGGGCAAGCATAAAGAACAGCCTGCACATCTTTTACCTGACCAACTAGGGGTACTTGTTTCCCGTCCATAGCATAGTAGCAACCAAAGGTCTTTGTGAGCTCCAAACCAAGAGCTTTTGCAACCGGTTGGGGCGTAATGTTGTCTGATGCTCCAGAGTCAATGATGCAATTACTAATTTTTTGGCCATTTAATAATAGATATATATAGAATGGATTGGGCTTAGTTTCCTCTATTTCTTTTTTAACAGAATTAGCAATGGTTTCAGTGCTCTTAGCGCATCTTTCAGATACAAAGACGGGTTTTTCGATAGTCTTTGGATCCTCAGAAACCTCATCCGTAACACGGGCATTAGTAGCAGAACTCCCCTTTACATATTGAACCAACTTGTCCAATTCTTTTGGGTTAAGTTTTAGATATTCAGCTAGAGAAATTGATATGGAAGAGGTTTTGCCAAATTCAACAATATCAAAAGTTGACATACTAGCTTTCGTTTTTGTTTTGGGCAAGATTTTTGGTTCTCCAATCTTGATTTCATCAGCATGCATATGTTCCTTACCTTTAGAACTTGATACATTGGGGGAAATTCCTAAATATAATTTTTGATTCCATTGGCCTCTAGTCATTATGGTGCAAGCAGGGTCATGAAGCATTGTATAAACATCGCCTCCTCTTTTAGAGTCAGATTCATACTCCAGGAAATAAGAACCTAAATCTCCCTTCTCGATACTCTCATTTTCGGTCATTCGTTCTACTGCAATAGCATTTTTTGCTAATTGGATACAATTTAACCAATCAGGGCATTCTCGTTCATCATGATCTGCAGTCATATGAAATGAACACATCGTTTCTTTTGGAGCTTCTTCAATTTGTAATCTTGTTTGAGTAGTTAACAGGGATGTTTTACCAAAATTTTGAGGTTGTTGTCGTCTGTGAATGTCCTGGTAAGGGGCCTGGTATGGGCTATGGATATTTTTCTGCTGTCTCTTCATCATTGATATGTCATTCATCAACTTTTGCAAAACTGGGTCTGTGGGGGTAGAAGATGAAGCAGTTCCAGGAGCATGTAGATCTCTCTTCCACTTACCAGCATTAATGAATGCATCTTCCAATTGAATAGCCAATCTCTAAGCAACATCTAAATCAACACAAGCATCTTTAACGAGGTGAAAACTTATATCTACCGAAATAGCATTAATAAAGAATGACTTTTGATTTTTCGCACTGGGCCTAGATGTTGTAGGAATTCTTTGGACCAGCCTATTAAATTTAGCCACAAACTCCCTCATGGGTTCATGCATGTCTTTCTTCATTTGACTAAGCTGAGAAAATAGAGAACATTCATTTTCAGGGGTTTTAAATCTATTTTCAAAAGCATTCTTCATATCATCCCAACTAGTAATGGAATGATGAGGCAAATGATTAAACCAATCAGCAGCGACATCAATCAAAGTCCACACAAATAGTCTCACAGCAACTTCTTGTGTGGGAACACTTATGATAGCACAAGCAGAATGAAAAGCACTCAAATGATCATCTATCTTAACCTTGCCATCTCCACTAAACTTGGGTAGAATCTCAATAGTGCCTTTAGGAAGTGCTGTGGGATTCACACCTAAATTCAGTGGACCTATATTCTACCCCCAAGGCTGATTAGCGGCCATGTTAGGTGGGATAACTTGCAAGGGTTGGATTGATAGTTAGGCTGGAACAAGAGTACCCAATGGAAGTAAAGATTGTACCAATGGTGAGAAAGGAGATGGTCTGGGTGGCGAATTAGGTCTGCTTTGAGATTTGATCTATTTCTTTTTGGGGTCATTAAAATCTGGCAAAAATTTTAGGTTTTTCAATGGCTCAAAGTTTTCATCAAGAATTCCTTTTTCTCTTTCTCCTCTCGTGTATCTATGAGTAGCTAGTTCTATCTTATAGTTCAAGGCCTTGCAGGTGCCTGGGCCAATCTATCCACAACGGCCACCGCTTGAACTTCTGGCAATCCTCTCAACAATTTCTCTTTTTCCTCTTCTCTCTCAAGAACCACTAATACTTGTTGGTATTGTTGACCACTCCTATGTACTCGCCAAGTGGTTGCAGCCAAGTCTGAGATTATGTCTTCTTGAGTATCTTCAAATCAGAGGTTAGGTTGTAATACAGGGAAGACCTCGTTATGTGGAAGAACCATTGTTACACATTTCATCTAAGGGTTAAGGCTCTTTCAAAAAGGGACTCTCCCCAGAAGAGTCACCAAAAATCTATTAGTGAACAGATTTGTCCTTTTAATTGGTTTACCAAATTCACTCTATACCCCAAATATCACAAAGAACAAAATCATTCACTGCAGTTGAGGAAGCATTCTGATCCTACTTTACACTTCCCCTCTGAATTTCTCAAGGTACAGCTCCCTTATTAGATTTGAAATGAATTCGAAATCATTTTCACACTTTTCCCAAAGTGCATAAAGATCTCTCAACTACTCCTGGGTAGTGAGGTAATTATATAAAAAAAGGAAATGCTCAAAAATGAACAGACTGAACTAATGTAGAGAAGAAAATTCACTTCAAAGAATGAACCTCCGCTTAAATTTTAACATGTATCATTAACAATGAATGAAAAAGAACTTTTAAAGAACTTACAATCAAACAACAACAGTTTGGGATTTCCAAAACATCAAATCACATTCACAAAGTAATAATAATTCAACACTCTGAACATAAAGTCTCAAAGCATAATTCAAAATTCTCCATATATGTATATTCAAACTTTAATGCACCAACTCCTTGAAACCCAAAACATTCATATACTGGTTCCCAAAATATTGTTATTAAAATCAAATCTATGTTAAAATATTGCTATCTAATCTCTATTTTCTATCCCCTATTTGCTTCCCCCAAAAAAAAACATAGTTCAATGCCCCAGCATTTATAGTTTTTCAAACTCGAAGGGCCTCCATTAAAACCTAGCCCTATCGGATTGGTACAAGAAACAATTATAAAACTAAAAAAAATAGTTATAAAAAAGAAAGCCCCAACCGGAAACCATTCAACTCCCAGTATCTGCGTCAATTTTCTCCTCTCCTCCAACGGTTTGACGCACTAGCTTCCAACTACGAAACATGGATACAAATTCCTGCGTAGCATGGGAGTATGAGTTCTTCAAGCTCATCACATGAGCTTTTCATGCGTCTTTCTGCCACTTGTACTCTTTTATCTTTCAGTTCTGATGTGGCATCAAGCTCTCATTAAGGCGCAACATAGATTCAATGCTTGCCAAGGAGGTGAAATCATCAGCCTTCGGTGATTCTTTATCCCTGATCTGTTCTACTGCCCTAGTGAAACTCTTGATTAATGTTTCAGTGCCCATAGTCCCTTCCTCAAATTGTAAGATGCCTGTAGGATTGACAATATTTATGTCCTTTACTAGCTCCTCGTGCATTCCAGTGATTTTACTTTCAATGCTTTGTATTTCTTTGATGGTCTCTTTGTAAATGGACTCTTTCCAACACATATTGTTCTTCAAAATGAAAAGTATGTAGGGGTCCATGGCCTTCATAGGATTTTCACTCAGGAATTTGGGGACCCCAAAATCTTCAACCTCTGAGACCTGTAGAACCACATCTTGACAGCATGCTAATTCTGTTTCCCATATTGGGATCAAGGTTTGAACCTCCCCTAGAAGCATCTCACCTTCAGAGTAGATGCTGACAACTTCAAAAATGAATTTATTTCCTTGATTTATTATGTTATTCACCCAGTTAGTCATAGCATCAGTTAACAGTCTTCCTTTCTGCATCTGTTTCACCAATTGTTGGCTATCAACAGAGTTGGGGTCAAAAGGTTGTGGAACCTGAATTATAGGAGAATTGCCTAGGTTGATTAGAGAATCGATATATGCGGCCATCATCACCACCATTGCCTTTAGCTCTTTCTTTTCCTTCGAATCTCTTTCTGATTGTGTGAGCATGTGGTCAGCAGAGAACTTAAAGAAATTGTTGCCAATACTCCTATTTATAGAACCTAATTCAAAAGAAGTAACTTGGAACCCTTCATCCTCGATCTCCCCAGATTCTTTCTTTTGTTTATAAGTGGCCACCTCTACTGTGATTTTTCCTATCACCAGGTTTTTGGTGAGACAAGTATCCATTTTTACTTTCTTTGTCTTAGAACCTCTGGCCGCATATCTAGTGACTATGTCCTTTACTGGTGTGGATACCAACTGCAGACTCTATTTATTGTTGATTAAATTTGACAAACACGAAGGGATGGAAGAAGTGGTTGACATTACCATAGTGCCCTGAGTTGGAGTTAAGAATTTAGGCTGATCTATTCTTGAGGCTTCAATGAATTGGACTTCACCATCTACTTTGTCAAGGGAAACAAATTTATCATCTGAACTTTGCCCCGGAGATGTCATCTTCTATTTCTGAACACTAGGCTACTTTGAGACTTTGAATTTGGATTGGGATCTCATCCTAGGATCCGTAGCTTGTGAATGGGGAGAGGATCTCAGTTTCTTTCCTAGAATCGGGTTGTCCACTACAATATGAGATAATGGAATGTTAGATTGAAGTGGTCCTAGGGAAGAAATCACCCTAGGAGAAGACTCATTGATATTTCCTCCTTTTTTCCTCTATAGCTAGTCATCTGCATAGGTCAATATGGATCTAGCTCTAAAATTAATATCATCTTCCTCCTCTTTGCTCCAGTCTACTGCTAGAAACTTTGTCTCATTTGATTCTTCCCAAGCAGGTTCAATTAAGTATGAATTGTCTTCAATAATTCCTTGTGTTTTGAAATTCAATCTGAACGAATTGATTTGTTGTATGGTTAATCTAGAATGGTCTTTCTTCAAGACCTCTTCTTCATTTCCACAGTCTCTCCATAGATCTTCTAAATGAGGCGTGTCTGAAAGATTTACTTCAAGGCCAAGGGTTAGAGCTGCATATCCCCTACTATCAAAGTTTCTCCTGCTGTGGTAGAAACCAAGATTGAATCCCAGCAAATTGTTTCCAATGATGGAATCATTATTCATATTAGCAAAGACTAAGGAGTCTAGTGCAATAGGGAAAGCTATTTCCCAATTCTCCTGAGTAAGATCATCTTTAATGACTGAGAAAAGCTGTCTGCATAATTCAGCCAAAATGAAATAATTGAGAGCATATCAGGGTAATTTCAGAGGTTCATCCTCAAAGCCTCCAACTCTTAAATATGTGAACCTGGTAAATTGAATGAAATGACTCCCATATTGTTGAACTAGCTTCTGTGCCTTGGAAGAAAGTCGTGGCACCTAAACACACTTTAGAGTCAAATAAACGCTTCCATAGACTACATCATGCACCTTACAGAAATCTTCTAAAACTTGGTCTTTCTACAACAAAGGACAATACTGAAAAATGGTTATTTCTTCGTTCCATACCCCATGTGGAAGGATAGTGAGATCACATGTACAGACAATAAAATAAGTCAAATATGAAGCCATATAGAAATCCTCGCGAGATTCTTTGGCCCTTTTGAGTTGATTCCTCAAGGAATTGGCAATGATCTCCGCCCAATCCATCCACTGCTCACCTTTCAAGATAATTTCAATATATCTATACATCCATTCTTCAAACAAATACACATCAGCTGAACCCTTCACCCTGTGTAATAATACAACCAAGTCATGTATATGGGGTTTCATGTGATCTTTCGTAATGACTTTGAGCAGCCTAGACCCACCTCCATAGTTAACTTCAGTCCATTTTCTGGCAAGGGTGTTTCGAAAAATGTTAGGGGTTTCCTGGTATTCAGCCAAAGCTTGAGTGGGTAAAAATGCGGCAAAGGTATTTGTTGTTAATTGTAAAACAGATGAAATGGTTTCCCTTGAGATAGAAAGTATTATGTTTCCATTCACATCTATTATGCTTCTACTCCTAACATCGTAATTGTCAATGCAAAGTTGCAGAAGTTTAGGGCTTACGAAAGTAGGAGGAAAGGCAGTGGCTTCAATCAACCCACTTGTTAACACTTCCATGCACCCCTTAACCTCTTTGGTATTCTAAAGAAAATTTGTTTGCAGATTTTCCACATTTACCCCTTCTAAATTCGTATCACATATCACTGGTCTCTTACATTTTAGGCTAGAAGCATTGCCGAAAAAGTGCAAGACTGACTTCATTTTCAACAAAACAAGCGAAACCTCTGCTAGACAATACTTTTGAAAAAAACAGATTTGCAGAACAAAACAAAGATGTCTAAATTCTCACCTGCTTTATGTTGAAAACCAAATGACTTCCTCTACCTTCCTTAACAACTCCTTCTCTATTACAAAGTAGTCTACTGAGCTACTGAACGGTTTTATTAAAGGAAAGGTTTGCATGTGGAAGTACTGGATCGCTAATGGACATGATGACATATCACCTCATATCAACCTTGGCACATTCGAAACATTGTAGCATGAGCTTTTCATTTAATGATTTCCCTTTTCACATAAATCAACAATGATTGGTTTTGTACAATATCCGATCATCCTTCAAGTCAAAGATCTTTTCTCCCACTCCTAATGATGATGACTTCCTCCTTGGAAAAAGAACAAAATCTTTTGATTTTGGATATCTGACACAAACCTTAATTGATTGTGGAAAGGTGGCGCACCGTATTTTAGAAACAAATTATTGCAATCCATTCTGATCAAGAACTACTTTGAACTGCTTTGAACTGAGACTCAAAGTGGTTCAAAGTGCTTCAATGAAGGCCACTACATAAAGAGAACTTCCTGCCAAAGGAAGAAGCATTAGTATGAAAATCTTAGGTTGAACTACTTCGAACTACTTTGAATTAAGTTTCAAAGTGGTTCAAAGAAATGAGATCACAACTGCGAAAGCTTGTGACAACAACTTCAAGAAGCGGAGAAGGAAAAGTGAAGGGGAGAAGACTTCAAACAAATATAAGTAGAGGGCGGTTGAAAGAGGTCCGTAGGAAAAGAATTAGGCGACTCTACACACAACTAACACATCCCAAATTTGAAGTGGGATACGATATCTATTGATTTCATCATAGAGTTTCCTATGTCATCAATATAACATGATTGTATTATTGTGAGAGTGAATAATTGTTCCAAGGTAGTACATTTTTCACCCATGAGAACATCCTACACAACTTCTTTTGTAGTGCATGTTTTCTTGGAAGATATTTTTCATTTTCATGGGATCTCACGTCAAATTATTTTAGATAGAGATCCAGTATTTACATCAACATTGTGAACATCTCTCTAGCATGCTTTGGGCACACAAATCAATTTTAGTTTAGCTTATCACCCAGAGACCAATGGTCAAATTGAGAGAGTCAACTAGGTTCTTGAGGATATGCTTTGCATGTATGTGATGGAAAGACATGTGAAGTGAGAGGATTATTTATACCTTATTGAGTTTTCATACAAAAATGGGTATCATAGTTCTCTTGGCATGTCACCTTTTTAGGCCTTGTACAGTAGACCATATTGTACCCCTTTGATTTGGGATCATTTGGAGGATCGTGTACTTTTAGGTCCAGAGATGCTTTAGGATATGGAGCATTAGGTTGTTTTCATTAGAGAGTATTTGGTTACTACTCAAGACAGGTAGAAGAAGTATGTAGATACCCATAGGTTGGATCGTCACTTTTTTGTTGGTGACAAAGTGTTTTTAAGAGTGTGCCTAGAAAGGTTCTAAATTGGTGCCACATTTTGTTAGACCATTTGAGATCCTCAAGAGGATTGGTCCTCTTTCTTATCGACTAGCATTTCCACCTAGCCTATCATGCATCCATGATGTTTTCAGTGTTTCTATTTTGAGATAGTATGTTCCCAATGTGACGTATGTTCTTGATTGGGATGCTTTACAAGTGGAGGATGGGTAGCTTTCTTTGGAGTGCATATATATCCTTTAACATTAGAGTCTGACTTTGAGAGGTCCTAGTGGGACCTGAGGAATGAGACCTTTGTTACTTGGGAAGATGCTACACGGTTGAGATATTTGTACCCCTATCTTTTTGTAAGTTTCCAGGAGTAAGCTTATGGCTAGTGGGGAGGATGCAGTGCCTCCCATGTTTGTAGTTTGTGTTGATCCTTAGACTTTTTTAGAGGCGACAGGACATTGAGAATGGGACATTGCAATGGAGGAGGAATATTCTTCTTTGATGAAGAACCATACTGGGATCTTTGTCCTCTTCCCAAAGGGAGAAAGCTAGTGTGTTGTAAGTGGATTTATCACACTAAGCATGCTACTGATGGTTCTATTGATAAGCATAAGGCTCGTCTTATTGTGAAGGTTTTTTCGCAGGTTGAGGGTGTTGATTATTTTGAGACATTTTCCCCTGTCACCAAGATGAATTCTATATGCCTTGTTTTGTCCCTCGCAGCTTCATAGGGATGGCCAGTTTATCAGATGGATGTGAAAAGAGCCTTCTTGCATAGTGATATCATTGAGGAGATTTATATGGAGCAGCCTCTAGGTTTTTTGCAAGATCCTACCTTGGTTTGTAGGCTTTGATGTTCATTAAATGGTCTCAAGTAAGCCCCCAAGGCTTGGTATGCAAAGATTGACTCATTTCTATTGTCTACAGGCTTCACTCGTTGCCATTCTGATCCCATAGTGTACATTCAACATCTTGGTGATGACATTCTGATTCTTGTTTTGTATGTTGATGATCTTATTCTTACAGGTAGTTCATCATCCATGCTCCAGGATATTAAGCATGCACTGATGGACTAGTTCGAGATGATTGATCCTAGTTTGCTCTACTACTTTCTTGCTCTACAGATTCATCAGTCTCCTACTGGTATTTTTGTGTATCAGCAGAAGTATGCTCTTGACATGCTTTGGCTTTCACATGCTTGATTGTAAGGTTGCTCCTACACCATTTCAGTCAGGTCTTACTTTGTCTACCTCCTGCTCCTCACCTTCAGTGGTTGCTACTTTGTATGGATAGTTGGTTGGCAGCTTGTTGTACCTAACGCACACGTGCCCTGATCTTTCTTTTGTGGTTGGCCTATTTTGTCAATTTTCTCAGGACCCTCATGAGAGTCATTGAAAAGCTACCAGGCATATTCTACGCTATTTTCAGGGCATACTCATGTATTGCATTCACTACACTTTAGGGATTCCATACATTGTTGGCTACACTGACTCAAATTGGGCCAGTGATGTTGATGATTGGAAGTCTACTTTTGGCTTTGCGTTTTTCCTTGGCTTAGTTCCTATCACATGGTCATGCAATAAGCAACATGCTTGAGCACTTTCATCTACAAAGGCTAAGTATAGGGCTACAGTTCTTGCTAGTTAGGAGGCTTTATGGCTTCATTAGTTGATAATTGAGTTTGGCTTTCCTCCCAATCGTCCCACTATTTTGTGGTGTGATAATCAAAGTGCCATCCACATTTCTTGCAACCTAGTGGAACATCAACATACCAAGCACATTGAGTTGCATATGCATTTCATCCGTCAGTTGATCTAGGATGGTGTTATTGCATTGGAGTACATTCCTACTGCCGATCAGCTTGTAGACATCTTCACTAGACCTTTTGCATCACCACACTATCTTCAGTTGTGGTCTATGCTCGGGGTTATGAAAGTTTTCCTTGGGGGGATTGGTTGAGGCCTTGCTTCCTTCACTTCATATTTTTTTTAGCATGTTGTTTTTCACCTCTTTTTAGGAGAGACTTTTTCCCATGTGGTTTTCTCTTTTTCCCCATTTTATAGAGGTTGCATTTAGTTGCATTGTACTTGGATACCTAAAATGGCCTCATTGTCGGGACCCATTTCGCATTTTTTTTCTTTGTTTTGTGAGCTTTAGGCATTCCCCTAAGTTTTACTTAAGGGGGGGTGTTAAAGTAAATAATTAATTAATTGTTAATTATTTATTCTATTTACTTAAGCTTACTTAGGTTAATGCATGTAGTTGAGTTAGTTGTTGACAACATGGGAGTTTTTTCCCTTTAGCATACTTATCTTTTCCACCTCTTGTGGATGTGTGCTTATTTGTCAACCTTATCTCCTAGCTCATTCTAGCTTAATCTACAAGCTTCCATGAGGCCTTTTTATTTGGTCTCTCATTCATTGTAAATTCATTCCATTCACATAGGAATTCTAATTTCCTATTGTGAAATATTCTTTTGTGCGGTATTTGCTTCAAGCTCTTTTATCCCTAGGTTTCTCTTCAACAAGCTATTTGCATTGTAGGTGATCTTGGCACATTTTCGAAGTCCAATTCTCAACTCCTACAATCCGATTATCTAGTATTATGACATATCTTTGGTTTGGGTTGTGTAGATTTAATGCTATGGTGATTTACTTCATTCTTTCTTTGATTATGCTTTATCTAGATGCGAGTGATGTAAATGGATTATTTTAGTATAATTGAATAAATAGTTAAATAAGGTATTTAATACATTTATTGCTTCGGCTATGTTATTATATGCAATTGCACTTGATCATGTGTTTTAGTGTGCATGATTTATATCCTTGGTAGTGGCACATAGAGTTAGTGATTTAGTTATTTATTTTACCAATGTCATCCTTGTACGGTCAATGTATATTATTTTAGTGCTTAATTTAAACCTTTTGGTGATTTAATAAATCTAGACTCATTTGCATTATGTGATTAGACCTATGAATATGTCTGTGTAGTTAGAGATTTGCATTTTCGCAAAGTTTGTTATGAAATTTGTGATTTTGGTTTTCGAGAATTAATTTTTATTTATTTTTATTTCTACCAACTTTGCCATAGATGAATTCCAATTACTTGAAATAGCCTATTTTCATTTGGGTTGATTTAGGGTTTAACTAGGTGGGCTAGTTATTTACCCTAATCAATTGTTCAATTGAAAAGTGAATTCATATTGGAAGAGGAAATTAATTACTCATTTCTCACTTTTTCAATTTAGAAAATTGAGAGCTTTTTTTCCAAAATTATTTTCTTGACGATTGCGTTTCTTTTCATTGTGAGAGCCACGAGTGTGGGATCTTCATGAGATCAGTCTCATTGGATCTAGCTTGGGGAGACCTTGCTTTGTCATGATTTTTTAGCTCTTTTATGGTTATTTATTTTATTGTGTTGATTCTGTTTTTGCCCCTTTTTCTATCGAGTAGGGTTCTCCCATTTTTGTATTTCAACTACATTTTTACTTATGTTTCTAGTAGCTATTTGTTAGGAGACTGAGAACTAGTGTTCCCTTCTATTTTTGTATGCTGGTTCTACCCAGTTGCTCGGGTATGAATTTTTTCCTAGTTTTTTAGAAGAGAGTTCAAGGTTTCACACCATTATGCTTGTCATTTTTCCATACGTTGTTCGAACCCAAATTTTATTAGATTTTTGTGGCTTTTGTAACCTGAGACCAAATGGATTTTATTTTTGAAGTTTTTCAATTTTAGGGTTTTTACCTCGATTTATGTCCCACCCAATTTTCTTAGGTTTTCTTGGCATGATGTTGGTCGTGAACCTAGATCATCCATTGGGATGCTAGTTAGATCATTATTTCACTTTTATGTTGCATTGGGATGTGTACCACATCTATCCTTCCAGACTTGATTTTAGTTGAGAGATATTTTTCTTATGTTCTTGTCCAACCCTTGTGTTATGATCTTCGTAATGGTTGTATGCCACACACGAGCATGCCCATGCCTACACTTTTTGGGTGACTTGTGAGATTCAAACTCTTGGTTATATTCTGGTGGAATTATGTTCATTGGGGTTGGGTTGTGAATATGTATGCTTATGGGCACTCATCATGTGATGAGCATGGGTATGTAGGGTAGGTAGTGGAGGGGCTTCTCTCATAGCCTTGGTGACCATTTTCCAAAGGGTTGGCATGAAGGAGTTTTTAAACAATTGATAACTAATTAAATTACTGGGTAATTAAACTAAGATAATAAAAAGTGATATCCTTTGATTTGACTTTGAGGATACTCTATGATGACCTTCAAGGGAGTACCTTGAGTGAGTGTGTGCATTAGTGTGATGGCCTCCAAGGGAGCACCTTGAGAGTGTTTCAACACTTGATTTGGCTTGGGAGTACCAAGCATATTACTTTCCACTATAGCCCCTACATAGTAACCCATTGAGAGCCTAACTAGGACTTATTGTACTGGCATTGCCTCATGATGTTGGTCTCAGTCATCTTATTGTCTAGTGTGTGTGTTAGCCATAGATGTTTGTTTTATGTGTGTTTGGGATTGGATCATTATCTCCATCAGCATAGCAGCAGTGGTCCTATGGGTTCCACATGGTTGGAAGGCATAACTACCTTCACTACTATTGGGGATCAGTGTATAGAGATAGTCTATTGTTCTAGTGTGACTATTGCTTGATGTTTTCACTTGATGCTTTAGGTTCTAGAGTACGCTTTCTTGTGATTTATGCTTTCATTGGAATATTTGGATATTATATTTAGATGATGTTAGTTTATTTAACATATTCCCTTATTATGATGTTTAGCATATCATTAGACGATGTTATTTTCATAGTTGGAGTATTTATTGCTTACTGGTTAGCATGTTAGATTTCCTTATTCTTATGATATTATTACACAAGTTAGCAGTGACATCCTCATAAGACAACTCTGACTATCTAGTTGGTAGTTTGGGATGTTACACGCAAGGGATGGTGAGGAGCTTCGAGGTCTCATAATGCTAATATGGTTGGGAGGAATTGTGTGTGAGATTTGTTATGTTCATTTTAGTACATTTTGATTTTACCTTTAGTACATTTTTCTTATGTTGTCATGGTTTAGATGGTTAGATGTGTTCCATCTTCCTGCTGTTGTTTTTGAGTGTCCAAGCCTCAACTTGTGGATCCAGTACTCCCTAATGTGGAGGTTCTAACTCTCTTTGTACTTCTCCAAATATTCATTGGAACATTCTTGCATTTCCTAGGTGACAATATTCTAGAACTAGATGATATTTATAAAGTATCACATGCCCATAGAAGTATCATGTGATACTGGAAAGTATCACACTCTTAAAGGAATCTTATCACGTGATACTAGAAAGTATCACACCCCTTTTGAGGAACCATCGTACGATACTTATAAAGTCTTACACAACCTTTGGAGAAGTGTCACCTAAAGCTTGAAAGTATTGCACACCTACTAAAGAAATGTCATACGATACTAGAAAGTGTTGCATAGTGTAGCATGAAAGTATCACTTGGGTCTTGGGAAACCAATTTGGGTAGACAATGGGCACTTTTTGGTTTGATTGGAAGTTTTTGGGAAGTGTTTTGACTACCCTCTACAGTGTTCTTGAATCCCTTGGGATTGGATTATGAATTCAGAATGTTTTAGATTCAAAATCATTTATGTCCTTCTGTAAGATGTTAGTTTTGGTCAGGAGTGGCATTTGGAGATCCGTTGGTGTTTGGATGTATGTGTAGTATTCCATAGTGATCTTCGTGATCCTTGTATTTTGATTGTTGTGTGCGTCCATACTTGTTTTATTTATTTTTTAGATCTTGGCTTTTATTTATCCTTGTTCCAAGGATCTACAGCTGGGCATTACACATGTGGTTCTTGCTTCAAACCATACAAATATTTTACCAATTTACATACCTTTTGTTCTTGGCCATTGATAATAAAACCTTCAGATTACAACATATAGACATCTTCCTTCTAAATCTCCATTCAAAAAGGTTTTTTAACATCCATATCATGTATATTCTGTCCTTTTTATGCTGTTATAGAAAACAATGCATGAATGTTCCCCACTTTTTTGTAGGAGAAAAACTTTTTGTGTAGTCAACACCTTCTCTTTGAGCATATCCTTTTTTCTACAAGTCTTTCTTTGCATTTTTCAAGTGAACCATTAGCTTTATATTTTTTCTTATATACCCACTTGTCACCAATAGGATTGGTACCAATTACAGGGTCCTCTAAACTCCAAGTTTCATTTTTTATTAGAGCATCATACTCTCTTTGCATTCCACTTCTCCATTCATCACTTGTTTCTACTTCTTAAAATGAAGAGGGCTCATCAACAACACACGAATTTAATTCAAAATCTTCATACCTTCTTTTAATTTTCTTGGTTTTCATTGATCTATGGATTGATTGCTCTAATGTTTTCTCAATCTCAAGAGCCTTTGAATTAGATTCTTCACAAGATGGTTCATATGCATTTTCAACAAGTTCTTCAAAAATAATTTTAGATTGTTTAGAACCATTATCTTCTCTTTCAACAAGTTCTTCACAAACTATATCAAACTATTTATAATTATTCTCTTTCATATTGTCTTCATTCTCTATAATTTCCAAAGATTAACCTAGAAAGGGAATCCCCCCTTCAAGAGTTGGAAGTTCATTATTCCATTCATGATAGGATTTCTTTGATTGAAATCTATCAAGATGAGCAATTTGTTTGTCAATACTATGTGTATCCTTTTCAAATTCAAGAAATATAACATCTCTAGTAATAATTTTTTTTTAATTCTCCTCATCATATAGACAATAAGCTTTGGAAGTAGTAGAATATCCCCAAAAAATGCCTTTTCTACTCATAGCTTCCAATTTTTTTCTTAACTAAGTGGAATTAAAGAATAATAGGTGGAACCAACAGACCATGCCACGTTTCATAGGGAGTTACATTTTAGTGCAATAGAAGGATTTATGTTCTTTATGTAGATAGCATAGAGAATTGCTTCTCCCCAAAACATTAATTTAACATTTAAAAAAAAATCATAGATCTTACCATAGTATTTCTCAAAATTGTTAGAAGTGTACTCATGACCATTATCACTTCTTAGGGTTCCACTATTGAGTTGAGTCTCATTTTTAATCCATAAATGGAAATTTTTGAATGTATCAAAAGCTTGAGATTTCCCTATTAATAAATAAATCCAACACATCCTAGTACAGCCATCAATAAAATTCATTATGTATTTGTTTCTATTATCTAATGGGAAAGGCATAAACCCTCACAAATATGAATGAATGAGACCTAGCTTTCTAGAACCTCTAAACATAGAATCATGAAAATGTTGTTTACTGTGTTTGCCTAAAATGCAAGCATCACATTGAGAGATTAGTTTTGGGGTGGTGGAAAGTCCTTGAATTGCATTTTTAAAATAATTCTGATACTATCATATTTAATATGACCAAATCTTGCATGCCATAACAAGATAGAAGAAAAATTATAGTTGTGAAAAAATTGCATAATTATGAGAACTTGATGAAGTGCTTTCAAATATAAAAGTTAGTCATCCTTCACTCTAGTCATTAAAATCACATGATTAGTATCTCTTCTAATCTCAATAATACCATCGAAAATATGTATTGAATGACCTTGCTATCTAATATGCACAAGGGATATTAAATTTCTCTTCAATTGTAGAAGATAACAAACATTACAAAGTATGAAATCATAAAGACTTCTAATTTAAGTCTAACAGATCCAATGCTTGAAGTTTTTAACTTAGAATTTTCCACAAAATATACTACTCCATCCAATTGATCATTGAATGTCTCAAAAAATAATAATTCTAAATGTCATATGACATGTGGCTCCAATATCTAACAACTCGGTATCATTCAAAATAGAATTTGAACTACTGAAAACTTATTCAATCCTAACATTAAAATGTTTTATAATATAATGTGTAGATTCAGGAGGGTTACCCCTGTCTGGTGGCTTCTCCTTCTTGTCACAAATCTTCTCTCATGGAGTTTGATAAAGATTGGCACTATGACACATTTTTCCACATCTATAGCATTGTATAGGTTGCCTCCTTTTTTATTGATAATCTCTATGCTGGTGTTGTGGCTAAGAATATTTTCTATCACCTTATAATTTTTACCCCCCAACCTCTAGACTATCTTCTACCATGACCTCTGTTGCAACTGTCATGTCTAGAAGACTCATGTTTGGATGTTTTTCCATGTTGTTGTGCAAGACACAAAGTCTTGACATCTGAAAATGATTCTTTCTTCCCAAATGCTCTTTCTCGAGCTCTACAATTTTCTCCACAAGTTTTTCAAATGTTATATCTTTCATCTTTCAATAGGTTGAAGAGATTCAAGATAGTGTGAATAGGTAGGATAAAGAGCTTTAATAAAATCAATGAGTTGTAGATCTACTTTTACACCCATGGCTTCAATATCATGAAATAAAGCCCTAATTCCAGAGGTTAACTTCATTGGACAATTATCATTCATTTCTAAGTTGAATAACTTCATTAATAATTGAATGATTTCAAGTTATGAATGAGAATTATACAAATCTTTGAGTTTCATAAAAATATTTATAAATGAAATGCACACACACATAGAGAGTGATTTATTATAAAAAAGAAGTGCATATATACAAACCAAAAGTTTTTCAAGTAGTTGAGTAGAACTACATAAATAGTTACATAACTAAATTTCTAGAAAACTACTTCTTAAATAATAAATAAAATAAAGGTGATCCCAAAGGATTAGTTAGAAAATTCGAGTCCATATGTGTCAGTACAGTGTAAAGGAATGGATTTTTTTGGATTAGTAATTTTCCAATAAATACACCAAATCAAACATTAGTATTTTAATCTCTAGTTAAGTTATATGAGAATGTACTAGTTTTCTACCATCATAAAGAAACTTCATACATCTTCACTTCGATAAATTTTAGAACCAATTTGTGACGATAAAAATCGGAATCTCTTTTATGAAAACTAGTGAACATGACAAACTATGTAGAGATGGGTCTCTTTATGATAGAAGATGCTTTTCACACTATGCTAAAGTACATGTAATTAGATGTATTTTTTTCGCATGTAGAAAAGAGAGGTAGAAATGGCATTAGAAAAGGTTTAGTCATTTTTTTTTGGAGAAAACCTGACTTATAAAACTATTAAATTATAATGAGTTCCATGAAACTTATATAAACAAGAGCTTTGTCGAGCTATAGTCCTACCTTGTATAAAAAAATAAAAAAATACTACAATACTTATTTGGATGAAAGAAAATTTGATAAAAATGTTAGTCTATATAAGAAATGTTATCATATGTTGTGTGTTGTTCATAAATTGTGCATTTTATTGTGTAAATCTTGATTACAAATAAAATCAAACCTAAAACTTAAAGAAACAAGACTAAAAATATGCAACTAAATAGTAGCAGTACATGAAGTGCTTGAATGAAAATATGCAACCAACTACATGAAATGTATCCTTTATACTCCTTAGATGCTTCATACTAAGTTAGCACTTCATGGTTTTTTGGATTCTATTCTTTATGTGTCTTAGATGCTTTGCCATCATTGTAGTATCCATGAGAGTCTAATGAGATCTATGGCATCTATATATGTGTATAACCTACAAAGGTAGGGGAAAATTAATAGCTAGATGTAGTACGATAAGAAATATAGTAGAAAAACAAGAAGTTTATCCAATTTCCTATAGATAAGTATGTTGGCTCTCGATTTAACAGAATTTGAACAACCAAGTATGCGAGGCAAAATTGCATCTATGGGCAGCTATCTCCAATAATGGACACAATTTACCAAGAACCTGGGCCAACTATAAGGCCACACTCCTTCTACACTCCAAGTTCTGCAAAACCTGGGTGGGTGAACATCTTAGGATCCAATTATGTGACTAGTGCAATGAGCATAATCAAAATCCAGAATAATAGATGAAACCCCTAATTCTTCTATACTTAACCAGTATTTCATAAGCATGAAATAGTTAATGACCTGACTCATGAAATTGGTAAGCTAAGTGAGGGTTAACATTGAATAAATTTCAACATGAAAGAGGAAATGTTTGATTAATGATGTTGATTCAACACAATCTCAAATATGCAAAAGTATAACAAGTGATCCTATAATTGATCAGTGCCTAATCCATTGGGCAATTCCATGAATTCAAAACATACATCTATGACATCAAGACATACTTCGTATACCCAAACATTAGATCTATCTAATCACCTTGTGATTCAGACATCAGTGTTCATTCATATCTCATTCTCACAAAATATTCTTCTCAAATAACCAGTAACCTTGTTAAACATATCAAGCATTTACTTGACCCTTTGGTCCAATAGCAAAATACATCAAACATAAAACCTAAAGGGGATGCAAATGGATCTTAGATCTTTGTTCCAAAACCACATAAGACTTACAGATTTTTGAGATAGGAGACAAGAACCATAATGAAATGTATTCATTTCCTTTAAACAATACAACCAAATGCATGAAATCAAAACATGAAACAACCTAACATCTCAGAACTATCTATATTATCTTTACACTTGCTATTCACATGAGAGAAATATGTTGAAGAATGAAGGTGGAATCATAGATTTGGATCCAACAAAGTGGTCTCATAGAAAGACTAAAGATTTCCAACCCACAATGGTCTCCCAGTAACAAAAAACTAGAACCTATACAATAAGAAAGAAAGGGAATGATATAGGAAGAAATGAATTCTCAATTCTATTCTACAACTGACAACTATCCCTTTAGAATTCCTTCCCAAGAAGCTAGAAAAATCCTCTCTCTACCTTCTCTCTGTAACTAAACATCAAATCCCATCATTCTGGCTCTATAAGTCATCAAGAATCTTAGATATTTGGTTCATCATCATAACCGCTTTTGATGTTGGATTTTAAATCATGGTTAAGCCAAAAATAAGTTAAGAGGTCTCCAAAATGTAATACAATCTTCTTAAAGTCATTTTTTCCACATTCTAGCTTCAAATAGTCTTCATAACTGCCCTCTAACCAATTTTGATGACCAATGTTGAAATCTGCTCATTCTACTGTCGATGTCTTGGATTTTACAAATTAGCCTAAAGATCAAACTGGTGAGCACTTGTGCACAAAATAAATTCAAAAATGGAAAATTCAAATTCTCCTAGTTTTGGTAGTATATTGAAGTGCCCATTTTTATTAAAAAACACCCAGGTTATGGCCCTCTGAAAATTAGGCCTCTGCTCCATGACTCCATAGCATTTTACAAAAAAATCAAATATTTGACATATTATAAAGTCTGAACTATGATATAAGTTCAAAATTTATTTAAAAAGAGTAGGCACGTGCATAGAAGACAAAACAAAAATTAATTTTATAACCTTGAAATTTCCTTCAATCTTCCATCCAGGTCAAACTTGGTTTAACCATTGGCAACACATGGGGCATTTTGATTGGTTTGATCCTACATAGTGGGTGCCACATGGAATCCCCTAATTCATCCTTATCATTGCCACATAATTGCACCACATCATACTCTCTATGTCGCTATACTAATGGGTGACCAACTTCCTTATAGCAATTTAACAACAGCTGCACAATCTACCACATGGTGCGATTTGGTGCGCTCTTGAGACTTTCCTGCCATGTCACTTTTAGCTGCCACTTGTCATCCTTTGGTTCATGCTAATGCATTTAGGTGGACTCACATCTCATTCAACTCCTCGTTGGATTGTTAGATTTTTCAGCGGGTCGCCATGGCGCTAGCCAAAATTTCTCAACTTTTTCGGTGGAGAGTTGGCAACCACCGGATTTTGACCATCTTTTTAGAAATCTTACTCTAACCACTCAAGGGGTGTCACTTGGAAACTTTTGGTTCGTCAGAGACATCTGGGCAAGACCCACATTAGCACTTGCCAAATTCCAAGGTTTTTTGGTGGGTCACTAAGTCGCTTGCCAAATTTTCTTTGATTTTCTAGAAAGTGCCATAGCAACTTGCTAGATTCTTCAAATTTTTTGGCACATCCAATGTTAGCACATTTGTTTAAAATTATATTTTAGTTTGCATGCCAGCTGGACACTAGTGGGACCCCCATGCATAGGCCGCTACCTTTCCAAAAGGCCTTTTCCTTAATACATTCCATGTTGTGTGTAGAATAGTATTTAAAGTATTAAAAATCCTATTGCCCAACTAATGTGGGATAATGATTTTAACCTGCTCTTCCTTTGTGGCTTTGTCTTTATTGAAACTATGAGCTTCTTTTCTTATACTGGTACTTTCTCCATATTGCGTGAGTAATAGGCATGGACTCTCCTTCACATCGCATTATGATTCATGCAAGACTGTACATTGTGCTTCATCAAAACTAGAGCCCAATTGGTCATGACACCAAACCATAATTCTCCTTTTTAATCAAATGCTTACTGGCAATGGCATCGAACAGTTTCACATTTTGGGCATGTCAAAATCCTGCTCAAATGGTAGAAATGAATAGGACGGCATACTTCATCCAAGGTATTTGTTTTTCCTTCTTGATTTCCAGCTGTAGACATCTCTATTCCTTGCTGCATGAGCTCCTTTTAACATGTCTCTAGTTTGAATTGCTTCTCTGCCTTGACTGTGCCAATCTACCTTTTGCAATCTTCTTGAGGCATATTTCTTCCATGGTCAGCCCCTTTCTCAAAACGTGGTCCTCTTTAATTTGCAAGTATCCTCTATTTGCTCCTGCAACTTCCAGACTAGCATGGAAATCTCCTTTCAATTGTTGGGCATGCTTCATTCTTTTGTTGATGCATGGATGAATTTTTGGCCAGCTCCATGTTCGTTGTTGACTCTTGCTCTCAAACGTTTTTTTCCTTTAAAAACATTGATTGATCCATTTTTATGTGTGGGAGGCTTGCGAGCTAAATGGGAATCTTTATTTCTTGTCTATGCCCAACTCCTGTGTGGGTGTCTGATCTTTCCTGTGCCACAACTTATATCACTAATGGTTAGGACTGTGACTTGGTTAGCATCTCTTTTCTACTACACCCTGGAGTTCTCTTTTATATGCAGACTTTATCTTTAATATGTTTTATTTGTCATCACGGGTTTGTTTTACCTCCTATGCTCCTCACATGGATTGCAAACATCCTTCTTCAATGAGGGTGGAGGGTCTGGCTTCTTCTTTTTAGACTCCAATAGCTTCCCTTTCTTCAATGTAGCCATTCCCCAAATTGCCTCAGATGCTAATCAATTTCATCCAATGCTATGGACTTCATTTAATTGCATGGGTAATTTGAATACGTGGGGTCTTAAGAATAGTCAAACTTGACCTTAGAACTTTTAAATAAGGCCCCATGGAAATCTTTCTAAGATTCAGTAAGCTCACAATAGACTACTTGGAAACTAACTAGAGTAGGAACAATGATGGGCCTGCAATCCTTGTAAGTATCATCTTTTATCCTTTGCAGCATTAATGGTCATGAGATAGCTTGGACAAACTTCAATCCATGTTCATCACCCTCATCAAATGGCCACTAAGTCAATTTGTACCACCATCTCCAATTGCTCCAAGGTTCAACACGAAGAAAGTGAAGAAAACTGTACGCATCCTGCAAGTCATTCTGATCATTTATGAATGTAGATTGGATGATTCCATTCAAGAATTTTAAAGTAATGTCTACCTCCCTATCTTATCTCATTGTTACATTCTCCCATTAGTTTGATGAATTTAGCTAGGCCCCAAAGTGGGTTCAATTAAAAAAAGGTTTTGTTTTCAAACAACTAAACCTTCAAACTATCTCGTTGATTGTCTGGAACTAATTAGAATCAAGTTTGATCACTAAACCAACAATTAAAACTCATTTTATCACTTTCTACATACTATCAGATTTGTGTTAGGAGGTCCATTGACTAGCCTTAAAAATTGACCCAAACACCTAATAGAGCTCTGAAAACTGGCATACTGATTCTTTGCTCCATAAACTTGCACCATATCAAATCTCACCTCGTGAAAAATTTAGGGTCAAAAGATATTCGCTATCAAAGTTGACCTCTCAGAACTGCCTACAAGAAAACATGTTAGAAAACAACAAACTGAGTTTGAATTTGGCTTCAAAAACTAGGCAAATGGACACTTCGAAGAACGAAACTTGAGCTGTTGGTTCTCTGTCATGAGGATGATATGAATGTTTGATTTGGGTTCATGATGAATAATTGGGTGCATTTGGTGAATGGTCAAATTGAGCTACTCAGATTTTGTAGACTAGAAACAATGACAGAAAGGTGATTTTTGCAAATGCAATTGACCTAGAAAAGTGTACAAATAGATTCATCATGACTTAAAAAATGACACACTCAAAGTATTTTTAGAGGAAAACATAGTGGTACAATCCATTTGATTTCACCAATCATAGGTTTTGAATTATAACACCATGAACAAGGGTCCTGACAAATCTACAAATGTTGACACCAGTCAAAAGATAGAAATGATGTTTGGAATCACATTTGAAAACTGATCAAACAGATTCATCATGAGTTGAAACTTCAAACATAACAAGTCTCTGATTTCTAAAATACAATGCAAAAGGAATTTCAACATTTTGGTCAATTGGTCAAAATTTATAACTCGTCAGACAGGGCTTCCTAGAATTATATGCAATGTGCATCAACATGAAAAATTTAAAATGACTGACTTTGAGGGATTCAAAACCTAGTCAAACAAACCTGAAATGACTCAAAATTTGAGACATAGGTTCTGGGGTATGGACACTAAACACTCCCAAAGTGGCATGTCATGAAACATTACTGGGTGCTAGATATTAAGTTGCAAACACAACCTCCTATCGCTATTTGACATTTAGGGCAAAATGCAGATTTGACACTTGCTTAAAACAAGACTTCACGAGATAGCTCATAATGGAAATTTAACTTCATGGAATAGGTAGACGCACTAAATTGTAGTTGTTAGAAGCATTGAACACCTCTTAGGCCTCAAAAGTACAGTTGGGTACAAAGACATCAATAAGCATTTATGGGTCTCAATTTCTCAATGGTTCTCAAAATCAGGAAGGCAAATTTTGAGTCCCAAAAAAGTAGACAATAGTTAAGTAGTTGATTAAGCATATTATTTTGTGGTTTATCAATCTAAAATAGCCATCTTATTTCTAGGATCGATAGGTTCAGTCCCTTGCCTTCATAGAGTTCATATAAGGGAGGACCTTTTGAAATGACTCTATCCCCAAACTAGAAGATCACATTAGCAACATATGGAAGAACTAAATTATTTTAATCATTCCAAAGAGTTTGTATCCTCTTCCTATTATCAAAACTATTCTTTAGTTTGATATTGTCTCTTACATGATAGATAATGTTTGTTAATCGTAAAATATAATAAGTCTATTCATTTGAACCTTATAGGAGTTATTCTGAGTTGTGTTTTATTTCAAAGAAATGGTATTTTACATTTCCTCTATTCATTAATACAAATAGATTTTACCTTGCTTGTTGACCAAATTTTCTATCCATTCCTTTTCATGTGCATGCCACTAAAATTTTGTTATGCATCATTTTTTGGTTGAAGAACTATCAGTTGTATTATGGGATAACATAATGATACGTCCGATTAACTAGTCCCTAGATTAGATAACATGTTCAGACTTAGCACATATTTCTGTAAGACATTAAAGATATTGAATTATTCACCATACACCTTTTTCATAGTCTATTTTATATTTCCTAATTTAAAAATGCTAAAGCTTAAATAATTCTAATATAATCAAAGACATCCCAACTTTTTTCTTTGGTCTAGATTATTGCCCCTTCTCATGTTCTATAGAACTTCTAAATGGGAAGAAACAATCATATATTTTGTAAGGAATTCCTTGTCAAAAAATATATTATCAAAATTTAGATTTCTATTTTGGGGTAGTCAAGGCCAACATTCTTTCTTGATGAAGATTTCTAGCATAAGATATTTAGTTCTTAAGGCCAACATTCTTTCTTGAAGAAGATTTCTAGCATAAGAAATTTAGTTCTTGGATTCTAGAATGTTAAAAGAATTATAAATCTAGTTCAATTATTCTAAAAGTAAAAATCAATAGAAGGTAGGTTTAATGGACACCCCTTCGAAATCAATGATAAATTTAAATTTTCATGTGGTAAGGAAATCCAAGGATTTCAAGGTACTAGCATTATTGTCTATCAATGAATGACATTCTGATTGGGAAATTTGAACCAATCCAAGAAAAAACTATTAAAATTGGATTCTTATCACTATCATAGAGTCAATCACCACTGATAATGAAGAAAACAAAAGTGGTGTTATTTTATGTGACTAAATTGTAACTAAATTATTATTACTATATTAATATTTGTTAATTATATAAGATCTATTAGTTAATTATGTAACATTTTAAATTTTTTTACATTTAATATTAAATCAATTATTGATATAAATAGATAAAACATTTTTTTAATATAAAAGTAATAAAAAATAATAATTTTATTTTGATTTACTCTTAAAAAATTTAAATCATTTGAAGAAAATCAGTTTTAATGTATTTATTTTATTAAATTTAATTTGAAAATATGATAAAACAATTTTTTATATAAAATTTTTTGACGTATTTGATAGCAGCCAAAATGATGATGGGTCACCCCACCCTTACAAACTCACAACCAAAATCACTACAAGATGGAGACAAAGAGATCACAAAATGCTTCATAAAACTTCTATCAATACTTTAAATTCATTACAATATTCTCCAAATGGAAAAACTCCAAACCCTTATAATATAAGAGAGCTTCCTCACTAAGGGCTTCTACAAGAAGAGCCTATCCTTCAAGAGGTTATACTCAAAGAGCTTCTACTTCCCAAACTTCTACTTCTCAAGCTTTCTTACAAGAGATTGCATTTGAAGAGCTTTACTACAAGAGCTTACACTTGAAGAGCTTGATTACAAATGAACATAAGCCTTCCTTAAATAGGCACTTACCACCCAATGGATGATTTATCCACAACATTATAGAATATACACAACCTTCTAGAATTTCACCTACAACCTTCTACAATATCTACAACTTTCTAGAATTTCTACCTAAATACAACTAAGCACCACCATGTGGCCCAATTAGAAAATTACATTTCCTTTATGGATCACAACAAATATTAAATGCATGATTTAAGGAACTTTCCACAAACTTCTAAGATGCCACCTACACACTTTGATAAATGGAATGACACTATTTTTTTTTTTTCGATTTACGCCACCTATGCACCTTGAAAATAGAAATTCCTCTTTTCTCCTTTTTCCCTTTTTCCATTTTTTTATTAATTTCTTCCTATTTTCATCACTTTCTCTCTTCTCCACAATTTTTTTTTTTCTTCCTAAAAATTTAATTTTCTCATGCAAGATGCTCCTGCATTAGAATGCATCACAAAAAGACATGGGCTGATCCTAAAGTACAAATAAGGTTGCGAACTAGCCGAAGGTTACCTCTTAGAAGTCTATCCTATACCAACTTTAAACATCAAAAACCATAAAGCTTTAAGAGATGAATTTTCATTAACCACAACCCTTAAACTACTATGCATAAGAAATTGAATAATAAACCAAGAACATTTAAAAAAATTATTTCTATTGATCCATTTAATCGACATAGTCCAAAAAACCCTGTGGGGTGCAATGTTCAGAGACATAATCATAAAAATAGAAATAAAACACAATAGAACCAGCTAGATGCCCTCTTCCTTCTCTTGGTTACCATTCTTCTTCTCCTCAAAGTCTTACCCCTTTGAATCCCCTCCTCCACTTTCACTAGTTAGTCAAGGATGGTTTTTAGCAAATCCTCCACCAAGAACCCATAAATGGATCGGGTTGTCTCAGTAGTCTTTCCCATGTCATGTTCTTCTTTGTTAGCCTATAGGAAGTAGAGGGTTTTGGTTGTGGAGTACATAACCTTGGTGGAGAACTTCACTAGGGTTTCAAATCTATGGCATATAGTGGTATGGTTATCCGCCAAGTCTCTCATAGCCATCTCAAGCCTCTCCAACTGCATCTTGGTGTGATTATGTTTGGCTCTCCTCCTAGTAACCTTAGGGTTAACCTTCCTAGGAGAAGTGATGTCTTCCCCCCCACTACAAGCTGGGGTAACTTCCAGGAAGGGTTCATAGAGCTGGGGCTAGGTTTGATGTCTTGGTGGTGTCTTTTCTTTTTATCAAGTTTCTCCTCACTATCAGAGGAGCCATAGCTAGATTTGTACTTTGTGGGGGTCTTGAATTTCTCCATCTAGAGATGCTTATTAGTTCTCCTAGCATACTGCATGCCCTTCTTGGAATACGAGTCTGACTCAATAATGCAAACTTTAACCTGAGGGTTAATTTTGACCTCAGTGGCATGACCTTTCTTAGTAATTCGATATAGTAAGAATTTTATTTTGATTAAATGTTTAAAAATTTAAAATTATATAACCAAGAATATTTTCAACACATTTATTTTATTAAATTTAATAAGAAAATATATATTAAGAATTCAAGAATGTTCATAGGTAAAAGTCTATTATAACACAATAGTAAATTGAGAGCCTCTTATTTTTGAATGTTTATTGTAGTAAATTTAATAAAATTAAGTCTAGTTTAAAAAACTATATTATTAATGTTTTAAAATTAAATTAAATTTTAGAAGAGCTTTCAAATTGTAATTTTAATACCAAATATTTAAAAATCATAACATTATTAAACATAAATTGGTTCAAATGAATTGTCATCCTATTAGGGTTTCATGTGTTGTTTGAGTTTCCTTGCGTATGACTCTCTGTCTGAGCTCTCCTTGTATGTTTTCCACTTTTCAAACTACATTTAGTATGAGATTTTTTCAGGCTAGTTTATAATGGCTCTAACTAGTGGTGACCTAGTTGTTGATACTGTTGTTCATGTTGTTGCTTTGAAAAGCCATGGCACCTCCATTGAACAAATGTCCTCACAAATTCGTCCTGAATCCTGATATTATCCTTCCTTTGCAAGAATTTGATGCTACTTGTGATTGGTTAGAACAATATACCTTGATAGGGTATTTTGTGGGTAGGACACTTCCTAAAGCTATGCTTTGAGAATGGGTTATCAAGAGTTGGACTCCTCATGTAGTCTGCCTTGATGATCTGAAAAAACCTTACCAAAGATTTTTTTATTTCATTTTGCCAACCTGTCTCAAGAAGACACAATTTTTAACAATGGCCCTTGGTCAATGTGTTCCTTCCTACTTGTTTTTGAAAGATGGTCAAGAGACTTCACTATCTCTAATGACAAAAAGCTTAGGGTTCCTGTGTGGGTTGAGTTCCCAGGTTAATTCTTGCTATGTTGGTCTTTTATCGAGTCCATTGCCAATACTCTTGGAAAAGTTATTACAAAGGAATATGAACTTTTTTCAATGCACATCCTCAGAAACACATGTGCATTGAGGTTGATCTCTCCAAGGATCTCAAGGATTCTATGGAGATACAGATTGGTTCTCAAACCTTCTCTCAAAAGATGCTCTATTGAACCTGCCCAACATCTATTATAGGTGCCAGTCAGTGAAACACAAGATTAGGGATTTCCCATTAGCTATGCCTAGGGTTAAACCCCTACCTAAGGAGGTCCCTATCAAACCTACATAGGGGAAAGAAAAAGATGAATGAACTACTATTGGGTGCAAGGGCAAGACTCCCTTGGCTCCTAAAAATTCATATGTGGCTATCATCTCGATTCCTCCTATTTCAACAGGAGTGTAAACCGCAACCATTGTAGGGTCGACACTACTTTTTTTGGAATCAAACCCTACTATTTCTCAAGTTTCAAACCTTGGTAGTTCATAGGGGATCAAGGTAGCTGTAAGGGTTACCACTTCTATTATGATTTGCACTCCTTTTTTTGCCTCCTCCATTATGACTCAAAATGTGAAGTGTTCTCGTAGTCCTCTTAGATGTGTGAAGAAACCAGAGGAGAAATCATGGGTTATCAGTCCAGAGAAGTTTCCTTCTAGCTTTAACCAAGTTTCAACTTTCTTGTAAAATAGTTACTCCTCTCTCAAGGATGAGGAAGATATGGAAGGATTTTCATTAATTTTTTTATCATAGAATGTGCAAGGTCTTGCAAACCTCTCCAAAAAGTACTATGTCAAGGATACCCATCATAGACTTGGTAATATAGATTTTATTTGGATGCAAGAGGTTAAAATTTCTAGTTTCATGCTTTCCTCTGCATGTAGCATCATTTGTCCAGATGACATTATGTTTTCCTTTCAACATGAAAAAAGTAGAGGTGGTGTAGTTACTCTTCTATCTCCTAATCTTCATTCTAGTCTTATTTTAGAATAATTTGTCTTTTTCTTTCTATCAATAATCATTCCTTTAGAGTAGTTAATGTTTATGCTTTCAATGATGTTGTGGAAAGATCTTAATTGTGGGGTTAGATGGCGAAAAAATTTCCTCCAACTACTTGTGTTATGTGTGGTGACTTCAAAATGGTTGAGTTGGCCTTTGACAAAGACGTCATTTTTTCTTTTCGCTAGACAGCTAAGAAAAGGGAAGCCTAGTACTACATGTGTAATAAATTGGGCCTTTATGATCCCAATACTAACTGTTGCTAGCATAGTGGGGTTTGGCACACTTGGTCTAACTTTCAAGCTGGCTCTGACCACATTTTAAAATGTCTTGATCATGCTATGATTACTACACAATCTTTTTTCTCCTTTTCTGAGGATTAAAATTTACCTCTCATTCCTTTGCCAGATGTGACATTATCAAAACATTATCCCATCTATTTTTTTATTTCTTCATATACAATTGTCCAACATGTTGTCAAGACTCAATTTTTCCTTAATACATTAGTGTTGATGCATGCTTCTACTATTTCTCATATCGTACATATCTAGAATATGGAGCCACATCCATATACTTAGACAAGTTGGATTCAATGGTGGAATGATGTTGTTACTAGAATAGCTAGATTTTTATGCATCTATGAGTGATAGTTTGTGGTTCTCAGATGAAGGTCTTATGAATCAACTACCAAGAATCTCAAAAAAGCTTTAGAAGCTCTCACCCTTAACCCTTTTGATGTTGATTTGCAAATTTAGCTTTCCAAGCTTCGTCATGACAAATAGAGTGCAGATAATTATGTATCTCAAGGGGCCCAAATCAAAGCCCACCTCCATTGGTTAGAGGGTGGCAATAAGGCTTCTAAAGAATTCTTCTAGGCTCTTAGAGATCATCACACCAATTTTGGGATTAGAAAGATCAAGCAAGGAAATTTTGTTCTCTGTAGTCTCCTTGACATCCTGCAAGCTTTTGTTCACCACTACAAAAATTTGTTTGCTTCACAGGGAAATTTGGTTGCTTGGGAGGAAGCCCTCAGAAAGTGTATTATTGTTACTCCAAACCACCTAGCAGTCAAACAACATGCTTGTTGTGAGAAACTTCTCAGCATCCAAGACCTCAAGGAGGCAATCTTTTCTATGGCTGATGACAAATCCCCTAGGTGTGATGGGTTTCCCTGTGAATTTTACAAATACCTTTGGGAGTCTATTGGTCCCAACCTACACAAGTTTTATCTTGAAGCCTATCATTGTAAGAGTATAGGAGCTATTATCAACAAAGGAAACATTAAATCCATACCTAAAGCTAGAGAACCTAAGGATATCCTTAATTGGAAGCCCATTACTTTGCTTTATTAAGTCTAGGTATATTCTTGACAACATCATTGTTGTCTAGGAAGGCATGGAGTCGGCTCACAAATTCAATCAGCCACCTATGTTTTTGAAATTTGATTTTTCTAAAGCTTATGACTAGATTGAATGGCCTTTCATCTTGGTTATGCTTCAAGCTCTTGGTTTTGGTCACAATTTTCTTCTGTCTTTGGAGATGCTAATACTTGTATTACTATCAATAGCTTTCAATCTAAAGCCTTTTGGCTCTTTCACTCCATCTGGTATGGTTTCCCTCTAGCTCTGACTTTATATGTTCTCATTTTTGAAGGATTTGGTTGCTAGCCCACTCCATTTCTTCTAATTTGGTTTGTGGCATTTCGTTGCCGGATTCCTCCTCTTAGTTGGTCAATAGGCACTTTTTTGATGATTCCTTTCTCACTCTTTTGGAGGATGAGGAAAACATCACTATTGCCTTGCAATACCTAGACACCTTTTGTCAAGCCTTTGGCTCTTCTATTCAATGACACAAAATGTTCTATTATCAGCA
This sequence comes from Cupressus sempervirens, assembly GCA_028749045.1. Lineage (NCBI taxonomy): Eukaryota > Viridiplantae > Streptophyta > Pinopsida > Cupressales > Cupressaceae > Cupressus > Cupressus sempervirens. The sequence continues at coordinate 3,878,229 of CM053786.1, forward strand.
ATCTTTCCTTCCAGCTCCACCATGGCTTGACTAGTTTGAATGAAAATGGGTCACACACAAGGAGATCTTTTGCTTCCTAGGCATCCCATTTTCCTTTCAAGCTTAGCCAATTGATTTATGGAATGCTCTGCTTATCAATATTGAAAACAAGCTTGACTATTGGCTTACAAAAACCCTTTCTCTTGTAGAGAAATTTCAAATTTTCTCAAAGGTCCTAGAAGCTACACATTATTATTATTCTTCTTGTTGGGCTCCTTTTAAAGCCTCTTATTTGAAATGCTCTATGACTTTCTTTGGGCTTCTGGTTTTGACCATCATGGTTTTTACAGAGTGTCTTGGGATTTTTGTTATCTCTCAAAAGAGACTAGAGGCCTTGGCATTCTTTCCACGTAGAAGCAAGGACTTGCTCTTTGTGATAAATGGATTATACATGCCATTATTGAAGATGAAGGTTGGAAAGTTTTGGTTCAACATTGCATTTCTTTTGGATTTTTTGTTAATAAGCCTACATGAAATGGGATTGGCTTTCAAACCCTTCTTATCATGCGGGACCCTATGTGCATACATGGCTCTTTTGTTATCAAGAGCATCTAGAAAGTGTGGAAAGTTGTAAAGCCTTGGCTTCATTGGTCTGGTGATGGGTTTCGTTATGGGTTCTCTTTGAATCAACAAAAAAATTGGTGGTCTCTATTATTTGCCATCCACAATGTTCTTTTGACCAAGACTCAAGGTGCAGTGCTCTACATTTTTTCAAACATGGCATCAAGAAACCTAAGGACCTCTATTCTAAGGTCTCTATGAGTCTCAGATCTTGGGACAATATGCAAGTCCAATTCCATCTTGCCCATTAAGATTGATGAACTTTTGATTTGCTGCTTTCTACAATTCTAGATCACTTAATTCACAAGGTGGGTATCTAGTCTATTCGACCTTGGTGTACAAAATGGAAGTTGTATCCTTCCACTCCCTTCACTAGCTATAAACCAAGTCTAGGGTATCGATGGCTTTCTCCCCATTTTCTAATGGTGGATACCCTCAACCAGTGTTGGCATTTGTAGTCTTTCCTTTCTTAGTGGAGAAAGCATTTTGACACTATTTGGAGTGTCATTACAAAGCCCAATATTGCTCACTTTTCTTAGTGTCTAGTTTTTCAAGGTCTTCCCCTTGGGCCTCAACTCAAGCATATTGGACTTTTGTATCCTCAATGTCCTTTTTGTAGGTAGTCATAGACATGTTTGCATAATTTTTGGTTCTGTAGATGTGCTCTAAACTATTGGAACTAGATTCATGATTTCTTTAAGTCATTTCAGCTTGAACCTTTTTCCTAGCATATAGTTATTTTGGGTGACTCCTACAAGTTCCCTAGATAATTTACCTTGATCTGGCATACTTTCAGGATGGAGATTTTGTTTACTTTGTGGAACTAGGAATGTTGTTATTTTCACTCATAGTATTTTTGATATAAATTTTTTTATGTTCACTAAAACATGCATTTGTAACAATGTAATGATGCAGATTCAAGTACAAGCCAATAAGGTAGCTCTGGAGGTGGCCTACCTTCAGGAGCTACTCATTCTTTGTGGTAATTCTCCTTGTAAAGTTGCCAGATTACCTCCTGATGCATTGACTAACACTACTCCACCCAGGGGCTACCGCCAAGAGCACTACTCTTTTGGATGTGGCTCGCAAGCTTCCTGCCACTGCTATCCCAATGATGATGATAGTTGTTGGTGTCATCACTTAGCTTCCTCGCCTTGTAGTGGCATAGGCTAGTCCTTGGGCTAGGTGGCTCCCTTTCCTAGTGCTCAACATATTTTTTATGGTAAATGCCCTTTTTTCTTGGAGTTGGTTATTTCACCTCCACTGACTGATACCAAAGATGAAAACTAGACCCCTGACGATGTTTCTCATGGCTAGACTATTCCTAGCCTACTTGCCAATCCTAAGGATGACTGGGGATTTCATGAGCAGGATGAACCACCCCCTCAACTGGCACTGCATTGGCAGCCTGAGGGTTGTTTCTTATAAGTTTTTTTAGATGAATAGTTGTTGATTCTAGCTTTGGCCATGTGAACTTTTGTGGGGTGATCTTGTATCCCCCAACCCATTTTTTTGTGAATTGTAGCTAAGTATATTATTAATAGAAAATGAGTATTCATTAAAAAAAAAAAAACAATTTAATAAAGTTCAATTATAATTAATAAAAATTTACTTTAAAAACTACAATAGTATTAATATTAAACATAAATTAATAATTCTTTCAAGTTTCATTCAATTTCAAAATACACTTGTCATGATTTTGAAAGCTTAAACCCTAAAATTCTTTCAACAAAAACTAGTAGAGGAGATGTGTTTGGGAGTGAACAATTTAATAAGTAGAGAGTACCATAGAAAATCACTATTTCATATTCTTAATCAATATTGTTCTATTTTGTAATTGTGATATAATGAAGCCTAAATGGCTATGTGAGTTTTGGCATTGTTGAATAAAAATTAATTATTGTGATCTAAAGAGTAATCAAACTATATAATCAAAGAGATTAACTTTTATCTATTTGTTTGAAGCAAATTTATTTTGCCTCAACTTCTAGCTAGTCCTAAATTTGTGATGAATTTTATGCCTACTACTAGAGAAAAAAAACATTTCTTGTTCCTTGCAATGAGCTTTCTATGAATGAGGTTTGAACTTGTGTCCTTTGTATCTTCAATCATTCAGAGTGCACCATTTAAAATTTGAACCTCTACCTCATATTGGATAGTCAATTCTCCACTTGCAGGGGATAAACAAACATTACAATAATAGCTTCAAGAATTGATAGATTTATAAGAGCAATAGTGAACTTATTTATAAATCCTCAAGTGCAAAATTAAATAAATTATTTTCAAAATATTTCATAGATCAAGCCGCAAAATGCTAAATTGGAAATTGTATAGTGCTACGGATGATAAAGGTGATAAATTAAATTGATGTAAAGAAATTAAAACTCATTTGGAAATAATGAATTTAAATGAAATTGTAATAGTAATCCATATGAACTAATACCTTAAACTGATATGAGTTTAATCAAGTGTAACTAACAATAAAAACATAACAAATTAGAATCATTTTCTTGACAATCAATTCTAAAGAAATAGTAAACTAAATTGAAATTTGTATGAATTGAACCCAATGCAATTAATAAATATCCAAGGAAATTATGAATATTAAAGATGATCATAAAATAGATTGATGCAGATAAATTATAATTAATTTTAAAACAATGAATTCTACATAGTAATGTAAGTTGATTGAAAAATCAAAAACTCATATGAGTTGAACGAGATGAATTCTAAAGTGATGCTAATATCAAAAAAACTAAATCTATATGAATTGAACACAATGAAATTAACATTTAATATCTAAATTAATCACAGAATTTACCTAATGTAGTGTCAAACCACTAAGCTTGACAAGCTCAAGATTCTTCTCCTTGGTAGCATAAGGATTACTCATATGTCGTTGGTGCTACCCTAGCCATTTCCATTGATGGATCACAAGGAGCCACCTATATCTATACTGATGGTGTGCTAAACTTTTCAGCCATTTCCATTGATGGATCACAAGGAGCCACCTATATCTATACTGATGGTGTGCTAAACTTTTCACTTCACAATATGCATTCAAACCCTAATCTCCAATTTTCCCCTTTTATACTTCTATGACTTTCAAATGCATGACCTAGAATGACAAGTGAATAGTACAAAAATCTTAGGGCCTTTGTTTTGTTGCATTCTCTCCCACTTAATTTGTAACTCACTTGGAACCCAAATCGTATAATGTGAAAAATTACAAGACAAACATAACTGAATTATGCAAAACCCCATTACAAACCTCACTATAGTTCTTTCAATTGTAATAGAAATTTTATTGTAGTATAAGAAAACCATAACAATCAATTTGAACAAAAAGAAAAAAATATGAAATAAACTGAATTGATAATAAATTAGAGTTGATACATCTGCCTAATTCATTGCTTATGGATATGAGGGTCTTGCAAATCTGAACAAGAAATCTACTCCTATCTTGTATAATAATATTTCTCGTGATAAGATAAGAGTGGATGGGTTCTAAACAAAACATTTATAAAAAATACATTTCTTATTGAATACATGCAGCTCTTTGAATTGATGGTATGCCAACGTATTGATGGGAATGTTTGCATGCAAAAGGCCATGTTAAATACTCTATACAAGTCTCTTCACCACTTGTCACCACTTCATCCATTTATTGATGGTTGAACTCAATTTTATGTTCAATTTTTTAAAATTTTCAAAAAAGATCGCCGAGATAAAACACTTAAAAAATCAGAAATTAGTAATTGTATAAGGGAAAATTTATTATATTAGAAATTAATCTTGCGACCATAATATAGAGCAATTTTTTTTACTCTTTTCACACAAATCTATGTAAGAACTATTGAAAAGAAGAGAATCAAAAACTATAGTCTTTGCCTATAAATAGGTAGGATTAAAAATGTGAGTAATATAAGCAAAAAAACTTTGAAATGGAACATCTATGTCATATAAGACCTACTACTTTGTTGTCTATTGATTTGGTTAAAGAGTGCATGGTGTACATACAAATAGATGAGGTAGTCAAAGGATACATTCATAAGGTTCCAAGCTTATTATTTTTATTTTAATATTCAAACAAAGGTTCATCCACTTATGTGACTACGAGCCATCTTCATTACAACCTACATGACTACAACATATTTAGTTCAAATTATCACTATATTCATTTAAACATTTTTAAGGAATGCAAAATAACATTTAAGTGACTCTTCTTTCAAACATCGAAATCATAATACATGGAGTTAATCTCTTTCACAAGTGCTGATAGAAAAAAATTACATGGAGATCATCTCTTTCGTGAGTCTCAGTGCCCCATTCTTTGAAAGAAGAACAAGAATTATAAAAAGGAAGATGAGGAAAACAAGTTTATAGAGGGCAGTAGTCATAGATAATTAAATTAATATATCAAAGTATTCTTTGTTAAGGCAGAGAATACTTTCTTCAAAGTTTCTCAATTCAATTGATTTTTGTCTTAAAATTTGTGACAAAAGGTTATAATTTAAAGTTTCAACTTTATTTGTTAAAATAGTTTAATTTTTTTTTTTTAAATTAATGGTTATAGTTATTATTTTTCTCGAGCTTTTAGCTTTTTAAAAATTAACTATTAATAACCATAAAACTATAGCATAATTAGTTTTTCTATTATGCTTTATTTTCATTAAAGTTGATCTATTGACTCAGCCAAAAAAAGAATTTTTAAATACTGGGCATTTTCCTATTTTATTGCTAGACATTTTTTTTTTAAGTTTGATTTTTTGGACAATGTTTTTTTAAGAGTTTTTCTTAATGAAGGATTCTTTTGTATGTAAATTCTTAAATTTCTTAAATTTCTAGTTATACGTTCCTTTACTTTTAGGTATAATTGTTTACCCTTTTTCTCTCTATTGAAATTTGTTTGTAGAACCATTATGTAGTAACAATATCTGGGTGTGAATAAAATAATAATTTTTCTAATATTGTAAATCATTTATGAATTATATTCATATGATTTTTGAGGTCTTTTTAATCACAATGTTCTAGATTTTGGACTCACAAGGACATGATCAATTAGTGTTGATAGATACTCTCTCTAGATGCAATTTTTCTTCTTTTGTATCAATGACTAGATTTTTTCTTTTCTTGTTCTTTTCTCTAGGAGCCATTTTTGAATCAGTTATTATTAATATAAATATAATGTTTTGTCAAAAACAAATTAAATTTTTTTGTCTTCATGAATTGTGTGAGAGAAGGGAAATAGTTGAGAGAAGGGCAATAGTTGAGGAGGCAAACCATGAATGATGCAGACTAGTATTGTTGCATGATTTTGGATATTTTTAAACCTAATATGTTCATGCATACTATATGAGGGAATTGACTTCTACTTAGGGTAGTCAGAGTTAATAAATGACCTCTTATTTATATAGATTTTTTCTTCTTATAATGCATGTGTTCAATTTAAATGTTTTATATTGTTATATATTTTTAAAATTATAGTTTGATCATTTCGAAAAATAGGGATAAAAATTTATTAAGACATAAAGGATTACAACAAGGAGAGCTCAACAAGGAGCTCTATCTTGAGCTTCTCATCAAATTTATGTAACAACTCAGGGGGAAGTTGCCCCCTATCCATAATATTCTAGCCTAGAGTATGACCAGAAGCCCATTTGGCCAAGCAATCAATGGCTATGTTCCATTCATGAGGAATATAAGTAAACCTAATAAACTCAAGAGAGGTATAAAATTGAAGAGTTTGATTAACAATAGTGGCCAGCTGCCAACTAACATCCTCAAGCTTCTGAGAGGAAAGCAAGTTCACCACTACTTGGGAGTCAGACTCATAGATAATCTTGTGCCATCCCCACAAACAATATTGTTCCACAACATATAAAATGGCCTAAGCCTCCATAAGATTGTTAGTATGGTCACCCTTATGCACTAAGAAAAATAATTTAACTTCACAAGAACTAAAACAAACCACTCCCCCAATATCAGCAAGGTCTAGATTCCCCCAAGAAGAGCCACCAGTGTTAATATTTAGAACTCCATGAGGAGGAGGAGTCCAATTCCCCTCTCAGTTGACCCATCCTTTCCCATGTTACTGAGGTTGTTTGGGAACTGTTTGATACAATTGAGTTTCCACCCCATCCTGAAGATAAAAATTGAGGTGACTGCATATAGCAAGATCAGCTGGATCCATACGCCCTTCTAGCACACACTTCACTTGAATAGTTTTCTAAAGAGAATGTGAGATCTTCCACCAAAGATGCATAACACCAATCATAATAACTTGGAAGATTTGATGATTCCTCTCTAGCCAGATATGCCAAAGAATGAAAGATGGGCCAACAATCCAAGCATCATGGAGAGGAGAAGACTTGGAAGGATCACTGCTAATCAGGCCTAGAACAGGGTCAACTAAGAAGGACTTTCTTGTTTTGGCATATTAAGTTCAATTGATTTATTTGTTGTTCTAGTCGACTAGGGTGATGAATATTAATTATTATAATTTGTATTCTATCTAACTTGACAATATGAAAGATATAAATATAAGGTCAAGTTGAGATTTTAAAAGTAAGAAAAATGCATGGAAGATAATTAAAGATTTAATGATGCTAAGAGGAAGCAAATCAAAAGGATACGAAGAATATCCTTGAGGAGTTGAAAAGATATATTCAATTAAGAAGGATCAAGTATACAAGCTAGAATTGAGATCTATAATCAACAATTCAGGTGCATCAAAATTTAGGTCATGTCATTGCTATTCTCCAACCATTGTAACAGTGATCTAAATCTCTTAATAGAGTTGGCTTAATAGCTATTTGAAAATCCTTTAACATGGTGGCATTTCTATTGAATTTTCCAAAGACATCTAACAAGGCCACTCCTAACAGGGTGATTAAATCCTCTAATAGGGTCACACCTAACAGTGTGTTTTGTAACCTTCAATAGAGTCGGCTCCTAATAGGGCTCACTTCAAAAGAGTGAAAATTAGTAATTAGTTGCAATTGGTGATTTTTCCCAAATTGGGTTTCCACATTAAATCTTGGAGTCAAATATGTTCAAGCTATTTCTCTTATATGTTTACACCTATATTAAAGTAATAACAATCACAAAAAATATCTTAAGATTTGCATGTTAAGTATTTGTTAAGCATTTTTAGTATTTATCGAGTTACAAAATTTTTGTGTGTTTGTTGAGCATCAACAAAGTTCAATTTTTAGAGTTTATTTTCTACTAGCATCTGAGGGATCTTGGATTTATTTTTGTGCTAACTGATTCACCCCTTCCCTCTTAGTTACTCCTTTTATATTTCCAACAATTGGTATTAGAGCATTTGGTGCTTGCAGAGAAGGTTTTAAGGACCTAAGCTAAAGATCAAGATTTCTTACAAAAGAGAGATTGCCAACTTGAAATGAGACAACTTTGCAGCATGGTAAGGACTTATGAGATTACATTAAAAAACTATTAGCAATTTAAGTTGTGTTGGTGTTTGAAAATGTTGGAGGGTTTTCAATTATCCCAATGAGAATATGACACATCTAAGGGTAGCTAACTCCAATTTTCAACATGCCATTTCAAAAACCAGGCCAACTATAAGGCATGACGCTTCTTCTACTTTAGGCTCTGCTAAACCTAGGTGGGTAGACAACAGATTTAATTGATACCGTACAAGTGCAAAAACATATACCTAAATCTATTAAGAAGATGAAAACCCTTATATCTCCTAATGACTTATGAAATGACACAAATTTACAGTAGCTAATGTTAGTCTCAAAATGGTTTTTGACAATTGAGTGCCAACACACTTAATCACTTTTTACATTGGAGCCGAGCACACTAAATATGCTGAGCCACAACATGAGCCGACTTAGGAAACCCAACAGGTGCCAAGTGAAGATCAGGTGCTGAGCATGATACAAGTGCCGAGTGACATTTGAGTGTCGAGTCATAGATGATGCCAAGCAATATAGAAATACAACAAGTGCTAAGTAAGCCAATTTAGTATAAGTGCCAAGCATCAGAGATCAGTAAGTGCCGAGCAACACAGAATGCACATATGAGTTTGTAACATTAAAAATTCAGATGTAAACTATTTTTATGGCCGACACATGATGAATATTGAAGGATTAAAAGATAAGATTGAATCTTTTTTTTTCCCATGCAATCAACATGCAGGTAATAAGAAAAATGGATAAGGCATACAACCAATTGTTAATATGCAAGGAATGAGCAGGAAATAGAGATTCAATATGTATCGTAGATCCATACCTAACCCTAAGTCTTCGAATGTATTTATAAGGAAGAAAAAATCACATTGAATCCTATGGTGGATGGATGAGGGTGTACAAGGAAAATTAATTCTCAGAGTGAAGAGTATCAGATCACAAAGGATCAAGATCAGAATAAGCAGATCAAGTTCTTGCATTTAGCAATCGAAGGATTGTAAGCTGTCAGGTTTATTATACTTAATACTCTCCAGGAATTGTATTAGAAAGAAAATCCTATGGTAATAGGTTAGCTTAGCAACTATTTTTTAAATCCTATAAATAGGTGATGAAATCCTTTAGCAGGGTAACACTTCTTATAAAGTGTTTGAAATCCTTTAACCAGGTCACTATTGATATAGTGTAAAGCCTTTAACAGGGCAGACCTTTAACAAGGCAGACCATCAGAAGTGGTTAAAACCTTATTGCTACAATAAATTTTGTGGGTATTATCCCCACCCCAATTTTACCTTCTTATTTCTAGAGGGTTTCTGGGTTACCAAAATATCAAGTGTTATGTGGTGATGATTATATGTTTTTCATAATTTTTAAATATGTTTATATGCATGAAATCTATTTTTAGTAAAGAAAAAATTTTAATGGACAAAGCACAGTACTTCTGATTCACACCCCTCCCCCCCTCTCATAAGCATTATTCCTATTTGAATATTCCAAGAATTGGTATCAAAGTAGCGAGGTTCTTACAAGAAGACGTCTAACAACTTGGAGAAAAAGATCTAAAGATGGAAGTCTTCAAACTTGGGAAGATTATTGACAATCAATTGATCGATGTGCAACTAGCTCTACACAAAGTAGAGGAAGCAAGGGAGGAATTGAGAAAATCCTTGAAAAGAAGGAAGGATATAGCCATAGCTGAAAATAATATAAACTACAAGAAGATTGATACCACAAAACTGTGCACCAATGGAGACACCAAAGAGTTTGATACAGCAATAGCAGAACTGATGGAGAAAAACAAAGTTCAAGTAGAAGAGATAAGATCTCTCAATATGGAACATGAATCTCAGGCAATAATGTTATGTGAAATCACTAAAGAGTAGTTGAGGACAAAATATGATGGAAAATGACAAAAGAAATCTTGCAAATAGACTTGAAGAAAAATGTACTGAATTGACAAGGATCTTAAACATGTAGATGGATACACTTGCCCAAATGATGAATCTTCATCATGAAATCAACATAAAAGATATTGAGATTTCTACTTTGAAAATGCAAAATGAAAAACTGTAGAATGAATTGAATAGAGAAAAAGAGGTAGCAGAGAATCTCAACAAATCAAGTGAAGCCATCAAGTACTTTGAACAATTGATGAAATTTCCAAGATCAGCCCATGATACATCAGGACTTAGATACAATAGCACTTAAATTGGAGAATCATCAAAGAGCATTGAACAAAGAAGTGACAAAGGTAAGGATTCTAAACCTACTTTTCATTACTATAGTAAAAGGGGGCATACTACTAATGTTTGTAGAAGTAGAAGAATCAAGCAGACAAGCACACCCAAAAACAAAAGTTACTATCACAAGTGCAACATGCAAGGACATATGACACAAGATTGCAAATCCAAAGTTATAAGGACACAAAGATTTGAAGGACATTGTTATAATTGTAATAAGTATGGACACATAGCATTTGAATGTAGATCAAAGCCTATATGGACATCAAATGAACAAACAAAAACAAAAGGAAATGAAAGTTAGTAACATTGGGATTACAACACCAGGTATAGCTGTCATTATTGTCAAGAATATGGACATATACCCCAAAATTGCATAAGAACACATTTTAGAGGGAATTATAGCAAGTGGCTAAGCCAAACCACATGTTTCAGTTGCCTAAAAATTGGTCATATCAGCAAAAACTGTCCTACAAGGTCAAAAGCACCAAAAATTGAATCAAACAAGGGCAAAGAAAAGATTGATGAGGAATACAGTAGAACAAACATGAAGAAGACATGGCAGAAAAAGAAAGAATCAAGTACATCCAATGAAAGGGTCACTTCACCCACAAGGTCAAGTGATCATTTCTCATCTAATTAATCTCAAGATGAGTCTATGGGGTTGATACATACAAGGAAGTATCATACATCAGCCCTAAATCATGAAGAAGCAATGAAAAGTACAAATTTGCATGAAACAAGATGCCAAGAAAAAATGATGCCGAGACTATCTTTGGATGTTGAGTAAAATACTAGTGGAAGCTGATCCTAACAATGATCAAGTTGATGACTGATGCCGAGTTAAGGAACTCCTATGGGGTTGATACATACAAGGAAGTATCATACATCAGCCCTAAATCATGAAGAAGCAATGAAAAGTACAAATCTAGATGAAACAAGATGCCAAGAAAAAATGATGCCAAGACTATCTTTGGATGTTGAGTAAAATACTAGTGGAAGCTGATCCTAACAATGATCAAGTTGATGACTGATGCCGAGTTAAGGAACTCCTAAGAAAGAATCAAGTGCATCCAATGAAAGGGTCACTTCACCCACAAGGTCAAGTGATCATTTCTCATCTAATTAATCTCAAGATGAGTCTATGGGGTTGATACATACAAGGAAGTATCATACATCAGCCCTAAATCATGAAGAAGCAATGAAAAGTACAAATCTGCATGAAACAAGATGCCAAGAAAAAATGATGCTGAGACTATCTTTGGATGTTGAGTAAAATACTAGTGGAAGCTGATCCTAACAATGATCAAGTTGATGACTGATGCCGACTTAAGGAACTCGTGTGGAAGTCGAGTAAAATAAGAATGTAGTGCAAGCCGAGTAGTGTTAAAAATCCTTCATAAGTCAAGTTTGGAGTTGAGCATTTAATGCGATGGAAATAGGGTATATTATTACGATTTCAATCATTTTTCCTCATCATGATCAAGAAGCAGAGGAGATAAAGATTACAGAACGACTTTACAGCAGAGAATCCAATATTCCAAGCAAATTGCAACCTCCTATAATGAGTTTTCATCAATCTTAAGGTATTTTTATTTGTGTCAAGCTATGTAGTTTCGTATTTTTGTGTAAAAGAAACCCTAGTTTACATAAATGGCTTTGAGTTCCAAGAAAACCCTAGAAAAAGAATCATTTGAAGTCCAGCTAGTGTCTAATGAAGCTAGGCAGCCTAATTTTTTCCCTATTCCTAAAGTGGCATACAAAAATGACCCAGCTGGAACCCTTTCTTGCATACCCCCAAATGTCGTCATGGTTTGGGATGTAAGAAGATGTTACAATTGCAAGATAGGAGCCCTAGGAGACATGGAAATTAGAGAAGCCTTTGCAAAGCTATCTGTCAATGGAGTATTAAAAGATGAATACAAAATTGTTGAAAGGAAGGGTTTGACACAAGTTTTAAGTTCTCCCACCATATTCAAGACAGAGTGGATCAGACTTGTATTGAGCAGAATTCATGATGGTAGTCTGTGGTTAGAAGATGTCCCTGCCAAACTAACAAAAGGAATAATTCATAGGGTAACTGGATATCCTACTCTAGATCGACACAAGACCTTGAGAAGTGAAACCAAGGAGGTCATTGAAAAGAATATAGGTGCTCAATGGAAGAAGAGAGGAATTACTATTTATACCATTCAGGATCCTCTAGTCGAGTTTGCTGTTAGAGTTATTGCCCACAAATTCTACCAATCCAGTAGACTCAACAGTGTGTCGTGCATAGCAGTAGATGTAGGTTATAAACTGGTGAAAAAGGATCATACTTATGATCTTGCTAAACTAAAACTACAATAGATAAATGAAAACCTAACTGCCATAAGAAGGACAAAGGGTGCTTAATGTAAATTTGGAGCAATTTTGGTTTGTATATTCTTTTATGTTCAGAATGAATTTCCTTCTTTTGGCAAAGTGACATGGAGGAATGATAAGACTATCATATCCCAAATAAATGATTATATAGAAAAAATGGGAGAAAATTTTGATACTTTGATGACAAGCTATTTTGAGGATTTCAAGAAATCCATGAAGCAAAGGGTGAGAATACCAGTTTCTTTAGTAGTAAAAAATATTAATGATATATGTTTCTTAGTTGATATTAACTTCACCTACATTCAAGCTGCAATTCTAAGGGTGAGATGGCTAAAGCCATTTGGTTATGAAATCAATGTTGATGAAGCATCTGCAGCAATAACTGCATTGTTGGTAGAAGAAACAGATAAGAGTGCCCCGCATTTTGGCACTTATGATGTGGTAAGATCAAAGATAAATTTGGAATTAAAAACTGCCTCGACATTGAAAAAGAAAGATAAATTGATGAAGAAAATTAAGAAGCAATTTGGTGAAGGGGTAGACGCTGAAGTTGAAGACGAAAATGATGACAATGATGATGAAGAGGATAAACAAGAGCAAGGCCCAATGGAATTAACTCAAGGCCTAGGTGAAGACAAGGAGGAAGGTGTTGAGGAAGAAGAAACCAAGGAAGCACCAACCTAGGCTGAGCTGAAGAAAAGAAAGAAAAAAGATCAGCTTTTAGCTCAGCCCAAACCAAAGAAAGCTGCTATACCATCACCCCAAAAGCCAACAACCAAAGTTGCAACAAGGGCCTCAACTCAAAAAGCCAAAGAGAAAGTAATAAAGAAGAAACCAATCAAGAAGACATAAGATGAGCCTAGGAAAAGAATAAGATATGTAGCTCAACCTAATATAGATGAAGAAGATCAATCTAAAAAGGTAAGTCATTCTTTAGTTGATATATTATGTGAAAAGATTGGAAATGGAGATTTAAGCAATGTAAATAAAGTTGATTTTAATAAGTTCACTAAAGAAGAATATAATAGAATAAAGGAATCAATTTATGGAATGATGGCACAGTTCAAGTACACCCCTCTTGAACTAGATGGAAAATTGCTAGATGAACTGTCAAAAATTGTAGAAGACAGATGGCATTTTTGTTTAAGAATGGAAAAGGAGATGAGAGAAACAACTCTAGCAAGCATACTGCCTGATTTAACCAAGAAGCAAGTAGAAAAAGTAGTCAAAAGGCACAATGCCAGGTTTACACCTAAATACAGGGCATTCTTCATTCTCCAAAACAACATGGAAGATATTGTACAAAGAACAACCAAATCATGGAAGAACTTGTACAAAAAGATTGAAGATTTTCTTGAAGAAGAATACAAGGAAGAATCCTCTGTTCCACTAGAAGAAAGAAGAAAAAGGAGAGAAGAGAATACATAAGTAGAGAAAGATAGAGAAGAGTAGAAGGAAGAAGAAAAGAAACAAGAAGAAGAGAAGAAGGAAGAAGAAAAGAGAGAAACGGAGGAGGAGACACCAAAGCAAGATAAAATGACAACAACTGAGAAAACAAGATCAGAATGTGCAAGACACACAATTGCCACCACCAAGCCCTCCTCATGTACCCATGACTATAATAGTAAAAGATTTCCCTGACACTTCTGGTCAGAACATCAATCCATTAATTGCAGAGGATCTCAAGAGAATCCTTGACCAATCTACGCAACAAGCAAGATTATTTGCAAATCCAGTATTGGTCAGTATGGATGAACTACAAAAAATAGTAGAAAATACAATAAGAGATAAGGTGAAATTACAAGAACCACCTTCCAAAATCTCTACAGCTACTAGTGGTCAACTTCAAATGCCAACAATTGTTTCAACAGGCATAGTTGACACCACAGTTCAAAAGACAAGTGTAGCAGCAGACAAAGAACCAGAACAAACAAGACAAACTATTAAATCTAATCCTACAACACAAACACAAGGTGCACTTCCTACAATTACAATAACTAAACAAGGAAGATAGTAGGAGGAGAAAATAGAAGAAACCCCTAAAGAGCAGGAGGCAATACAAACATTGATAAATTTTCCTACCTCAGGGACTCCTACACAAAAGCCTTTTCAAATATCTACACCAGGATCAAGCTCTACAAATATTGCAAGGATACTTCACTATGGAGACCCTGAACTAGATGAAGAGATAGTCATACTGAGTTATGACTCAAAAAAAATTAACATTGATCAAATCAATAAAGTGCAGGAAGCACTAAATAGATGAAAGAGGCAAGATATACTCAGAAAGGAGTATCAACAAAAGAAAACAATGCATGAAATTAAAGATATATTTATGGATGCTTTCAGGATTTAGTCACTAGATGAGTCAAAGCATATCATGGAACAATTATCAGATATTGTTGAACAAGTGATAAATGCAGACCTACAAACAAATGCAAAACTCATGGAATGGTCTAAAAGAAAATTTCAAGGAAAAGTTAATGAGAAAATATCTAGTGAAATAGCACTTTCTCAGAAAAAATTGCCAAAGTTCATAGACAAAGTCAAAAAGGTACTTGAGGCCACAATAGAAGAGGCCACCATCAAGGCCAAACTATTACAGCTCCAATCCTCTATAACCCCACATTTTGAAATCCTCCATAAAGAACAAGTCTATGCTGAAATTGTTCTCAAGAAAGACCCTAATATTTCTACTTCAAAAGGACTTATTCATCTTGCTGCAGAAACTGCCTTCCAGCATAAATCATTGGAAATTGCTTTGCATAATTGGGATGCAGCTCTTAGGATGATTATGGAGGTAAACAACACATTTTTGGCAAAATATGGTCTTAACCCTTAAAACCCTCTGACAGAAGTGTCAAAAAAGGGGAGATAATAATAAAAGGGGGAGATAAGAATAAAAGGGAGAGGCAATAAAAATAGGGGGAGACAAGATAATGGGGGAGATAAGACAACAAAGGCGGAGCATGATATACAGCATCAAATTTTGGTTACCAAGATAGCACTGATAATGGTACAATCAACTCAGGGGCAGTTACAATACTTTTGTGGTATATATATTGAACATTACAAATTTTGACTGTATATACAAAGCAGATTAGTATATGTACTCATAAGGGTAGTTAAGTGTTTTTGTCACTCATGTCAAAGGAGGAGATTGTTAGTCTCAAAATGGTTTTTGACAATTGAGTGCCAACACACTTAATCACTTTTTACATTGGAGTCGAGCACACTACATATGCTAAGCCACAACATGAGCCAAGTCAAGAAACCCAACAAGTGTCAAGTGATCCTCAGGTGCTGAGTAGACTTCAGGTGCCGAGTGAAGATCAGGTGTCGAGCATGATACAAGTGTTGAGTGACATTTCAGTGTCGAGTCATAGACAATGCCGAGCAATATAGAAATATAACAAGTGCTGAGTAAGCTAGTTTAGTATAAGTGTCGAGCATCAGAGATTAGTAAGTGTCGAGCAATACAGAATGCACATATGAGTTTGTAACATTACAAATTCAAATGTAAACCATTTTTATGGCTGACACATGATGAATCTCAAAGGATTAAAAGATAAGATTGAATCTTTTGTTTTTCCCATGCAATCAAAATGTAGCCAATAAGAAAAATGGTTAAGGCATGCAACCAATTGTTAATATGCAAGGAATGAGTGGAAAATAGTGATTCAATATGGATTGTAGATTCATACCTAACCCTAAGTCTTCGAATGTCTTTATAAAGAAGACAAAATCACATTGAATCCTATGGTGGATGGACGAGGGTGTGCAAGGAAAATTAATTCTTAGAGTGAAGAGTATCAGATCACAAAGGATCAAGATCAGAATAAGTAGATAAAGTTCTTGTATTCAACAATAATACTCTCCAGCAATTGTATTAGAAAGAAAATCCTATGGTAATAGGTTAGCTTAGCAGCTATTTTGTAAATCCTATAAATAGATGATGAAATCCTTTAGCAGGGTAACACTTCTTTTACAGTGTTTGAAATCCTTTAACCAGGTCACTATTGATATAGTGTAAAGACTTTAACAAGGCAAGCCTTTAATAGGGCAGACCATCAGAAGTGGTTAAAACCTTATTGTTGTAGTAAATTTTGTGGGTATCATCCCCACCACAGTTTTACCTTCTTATTTTTGGAGGGTTTCTGGGTTACCAAAATCTCAAGTGTTATGTGGTGATGGTTATGTGTTTTTCATAATTGTTTAATATGTTTATATGAATGAAATCTATTTTAAGTAAAGAAAAATTTTTAATGGACAATGCCCAATACTTTTGAATCACCCCCACACCCCACCCTCTCAGAAGCATTATTCCTATTTGAATATTCCAATAGCTAAATGTGGATCTATGAATCTCAGAAGCTGAGTGAGTGCATTACATTTAGGTCCTTCAACATGAAAGGGTAAAACACATTTGATTAATAATGTTGAATTCAATAAACCCTCAGATATGTAGCAGTAAGACTTAATGATCCTATAGCTAATTAGTGCCTAATCCATTGGGAAATTCCATGAATCAATCACACACATATATGGATATCTAATACTTTTATATATATTTAGATATATGATCTATCTATTTACCTTGTAAATAAAAATATGTGCTCAATCCAAACCTCATTCTTACATGATATCCTTCTCAATAAAATTGCAACCCTGTTGATTCACTGAAGCATTTACATAACCCCTTCAGTTACAAGCAACAATAAGACAACATGCAGCCTTAAGGGATTGTGAATACAATCCTGGCTCTTTATTCAAACATCATAAAATATTGAAGCTCATTGAGATAGGAGACAAAGATTCAAGATGAAACTCAACCTGTTGTTCTTTGTATTAATTTCTTTGAAACAAGACAACCATATCCATGAAATAAAAACATGAAATGACCTAACAGATCTAAACTATCTGTATTATCCTTCCTAATTCTATTCATACAAGAGAATTATGCTAAAGGAAATGGTTTCATAGTAAAAAACTAGAACCTTGCTGGTATTACTCAGAGAAAACTGCCAACCCCTACAAAAGAGAAGAAGGAAGAAAGATATAGGAGAAGAGTTCATTCCCAGATCTGATCTGAACATGACATCTATCCACTTGGAAAACCTTCTCAACACATTAAAAAAAAACT
This sequence comes from Cupressus sempervirens, assembly GCA_028749045.1. Taxonomy (NCBI): domain Eukaryota; kingdom Viridiplantae; phylum Streptophyta; class Pinopsida; order Cupressales; family Cupressaceae; genus Cupressus; species Cupressus sempervirens. The sequence continues at coordinate 3,896,015 of CM053786.1, forward strand.
CTCTAATCTCTCCCCTCAACTAGTGAATCAAATCTTCATCATTTGGCCCTAAATAGCACAAAATATCTTAGATATTTGATGAAAAGAATAACTGATTTTATGCCTAATTTTAACTCACAACAACAACAAAAATCAGTTGAAATATGAATTCTAGAAGCATGCAGACTTTTCTAGAATTTTTTTTAGCCTCAAAAGACTCCAATATATGTTCCCCAACTGATTCTAACTTTCCATAATGAATTCTGCCCCTTTTACTAAGAATGCCCCTGAAATTCTAAATCTGCTTACAAAGTGTATTGGTGAAGACCTGCACAAAAATTGACCTCAAAAATGAAAATTTGGATTCTCCTGATTCTAGTGGTATATTGGAATGTCTATTTTTGATAAAAATCACCCAAGTTATGGCCTTTTGAAGTTCAAGCCCCCATTCATAGGTTTGCATAAATAAAGGAATGAAATTGAAAATTTTAAAATATTCCCTGGTTTGAACTATAGAAAAATTATAATCTGAAACCAATTTTTTTAATCCTAGAATGGATGTGCAGGCACATTTGGATATTTTTAAGAAATTTTCTCATATCTCCTTACCCAATTAGACAGCACCACTTGGCACATCTGCACTAGCTCTAATCTACTCAATAATGCAACTTGGCACTTGGTGATAGGCCACTAGATGCAAGCAAGACCCAACTTCAAATTCCACTAGATTCTTCAAATTTTGGCAAGTCACCAAGTCACTTGCTAGAATTTGTCAACTTTTTTGGTGGAGACTTGGCGCGAGATTTTATGACTACCTCACCTATCCACATCGGTGCCACCTCACCATGTGCCACATCATCATCACTACCTTGCTATGGTTATCTGGTGAGCATCTTTGCTTAGTAAGATAGCAATGATTAGTGGATCATCCATGTGGTGCCATATGAACACATCTTGAGTTTGGATGCCATGTTATCATTCTTGCATCTTTGTCTAAATTTTTTCTTAGGTTACCTTCATTTGACATCATTGACAAGTAGGCTCCACCATGAACTCAACCTTTCCATAAAATGTGAGGCTTTAGATACATGTGCATTGTGTAGTTTCTTATTTAAATACTATATAAGTCTTTTATGGCCTGTATGTGGGACTAAAGGCTTCAAAAGAAAAGGGCTTTCTGTTGTACTCCTATGTGCATGTCTCCTTTGTCAATACGTGGGTCTGCTAGTTTGACTGTCCCTGCTATTCTTTTATAGTTGCGAGATGATTCTCTTAACCATGTGTGAATAGAGCTTCCTATTTTAAAACTTTTCCACTCTTCCTTTGTTGGCATTTCCCACTTCCATGGTGATTTTCTCTTGCAATGATTTCTCTACTACTTAGCATGGGAAAGTGCTCCATTTTTATGAGTCCTCCTCTTTTTACATGCATTAGGGATTTCGATGTGCAAGGTTCCTACACTGAAGAATACCTCCACTCTTGGTGGCTTTTACATACATTATTTGCAACACTATTCCAAATAAAAAAGTCCATAGGATCATCCTCTTCTTCAGCAAGAAGTTCATGCACGAACCTTCCCTTAACCTTGCCAATCTCCATAAATTGATCTTTTCCCTTTGCAAAGCTAGTGACCCATTATCTTCAATCTCTGCTTGAACTTGACTAGACAAAATCTTTGGGTAAGTGTTCCAAGTTGAAGATAAAGAACCCTCCAAAAGGTAATTGTCCTCATAGCGTGATCCATCCAGCTCCTCCAACTTAAAAATTTCATAATTAGTCCCCATTCAGGGCATATGATTCTCAAGTATAGATTCTCTTATTAGGCTATCAGCAAAATCATCAACTGAGAATGAATAAGGGTTACAATTCTGTGATGCCTGTGCAACTTTTACAATTTTCTATATAATTTCTTCTTCTTTAGAGGGATCATTCAGCTTCTTAGATAGAGGAGATCCAATCAGAGTTCTTGGCATGTTCAACCTTGCATCACTAAGATACCCTGGAACATTCTCTACTTTTATCATTGGGTGAGGAAAGCCTTCCTAGATTCTTGGGCCCTCAAATATAGAATTGTCCTTTCCATTTTTATTTGTATCACTAAATCCAAATTCTAGCAACCAATCATGTGGAGCTTTACAATCATTCTTATCATTTAGATTTTTAGATGAAGCTACCAAGGGTGACATCAAGTTTGCTTAGATGCCACCTTCCTCGTGCCTGATTTGTGAGTATTTTTTTCTCTGACCAGTCTTGAACATAGTCAAATGAGGGCATGGCTTCAAAAAAGGAATTATTCATTAAAGAAGACTATATATTATTTCCTATTTGTGCTTCATTATGTTCACCATTCATTTTCTCTATTCCATTTTCCTTGAAAATTTGGCACAAAACAAAAGCATCCTGCAAACCACTCAAACCTACACATTGCACTCATCTAGACAATATTCATGCATCGACCAATCTATTCTTTTCCCTTGTGGGGCTCAACCCATGTAGAAAACTAGGGTTTTCTTCATTCCCATTGCACCCAAGTGAGAGTTGATTTTACGATCTTTACCAGTTACTTTCCAATAACTAGCTTCAGTGGCCTTATTTGTGCGTGACCCATTTGGATACTTTCTATCACGAGGACTGAAGAAATACCATTCCAAATCCCTATTGGGCAAGAAAGACTTATCTTGTTTTCTTACTCTCAAGAAAGCATCTTCAACTTTGTCACTCATTTTCTTTTGTCTACCCTATGACTTTATCAGAGGAATGAATGTCCAAACATTAGGCTTTAAGCTCAATGCTCCATTTTCCTGAATAATCTCTTCCACAACCCCAAACATATTCAATGTACATGTCATTGGATTTGAAGAGGAATATTCTTATGTCTAACATTTAGTGAGTCACAATTGTTTCAATCTACCAAATTTTGCACCATCCCACATACCTATTAGCCTGATGTAATAAGTCAAGCCCCAAAGTGGGTCTGGCAAAATTTTTTTCATTTTCAAACAACTGATGTGCAAACTGATCTATCGATCACCTTAAAATAATTAAAACCAAGTTCGACCACTGATTAATCAATTGAAACCCATTTTACCACTGATTTGCAAACTGTGAATTTCATGTCAAGAGGTCTGTTGACTGGCCTTAAAAACTGACCCAAACACCTGATTGAGCTCTGAAAACTGGTACACTGACTCTTTGTTCTGCATACTTTTACCTTGTCAGATCTCATCATATGATGAATTCCCAGTCAAAAGATATTGATTGTCAAAGTTTCCTTCTTAGAATTACCTACAAGTAAACAAGTCAGAAAACAATAAATTGGGTTTGGAATTGGCCTTGAAAATTGGGTAAACTGACACTTGGGAAAACAAAAACTGGGGTGTTGTTTCATTGTCATGATGTTAGTATGAATCTATGATTTGGGCTCACGAAAATTAAAAAGACTTAAATGGCACTCAGTCAAAGTGGGCTACTTGGAAATTGTAGACTTAAACAATGGTAGAAAAGTGGTTTTGACAAATGGAATGGACCTAGAAAAGTGTGCAAATGAATTCGTTATGACTTAAGAACTGACACACTTGGAGTATTTTCAGTGGACAACATAGTGGTACAATCCATTTGATCTTACCAATCACAGATATCAAGTTATGACATCCCAAATAGGAGTACCAAACAATCTACATTTGTTGACACCAGTAAAAAGATAGAAATTGCGTTTGGAATTGCATTTAAAAATTGATCAAATGGATTTGTTATAAGTTGAAACTTGAAACATAACAAGTCTCTGACGTTTACAACTCAACACAAAAGGAATTTCAGCATTTGGGTCAATTGGGTCAAATTTATAACATGTCAAACAGGGCTTCATAGAATTTGGAATTACTTGCAAAGGCATGAAAATAGTAAATGACCAACTTTGAGGGATTCAAAATCTAGTCAAACAGACTCGAAATGATTCAAAATTTGAAACATAGTTTCTTGGATATGGAAACTAGACACTCCCAAAGTGGTGAATCACAAAACATTTCTAGGTGTGAGATATTCAAATGCAAATAAGGCCTCCTGCCACTATTTGACATAGGTGAAAATGAAGAATCGATACTAGCTCAAAACAAGACTTCGCCAAATGACTTAGAATCTCAAAATAACTTCATGAAACACATAAATGCATTGAATGGAAGGTGCTAGAAGCATTATACACCTCATAATCTTTTCAAGTACAACCAGGTACATAGGCATCAAAAGGCATTTATAGGGCTTAGTCTCTCAATGGAACTCAAAATTGGGGCTACAATTTTGAGCACCCACTAGTACATTTGCACTTGTTTTTCTACCAAAAATTTTGACCAAAGCTCTTTTTTTTTCATTCCCGCGTTGGTCAAAAATTAAAAATAATTGCCTGATTTGGTCGAAATTTTGACCAACATAAGTTTTCCCAAGTTGGTTGAAATTAAGTTGGTCAAAATTTTGACGAACATGAAAATCACATTATGAAATTTTTTTTTAAATGACCTTATGTTTCAATTTTATGTTGAAAATTGCAGTTTTCTTGTGGCTTCATTCGTGCAGGTAGTTTTGGCTTCATTCACGTGAGTAGCTTTGTTGGGGTTCTTTTGTGCATTGGGGAATCAATTTTGTTGTGGCTTATTTTCCATAATAATAATGTTGATCCTTTGTATTGATTCAATGTAGTTGCATATATATCATCTACCTAGATGTTAAATCATATCAATCTTTTATCAGGGATTGTGATATCATCGTGGAAACTTTAGGGTTCTCGATCAATCATCATTTTTAATGAGTTTTTATGAATCTGGGCTCAGATCTATTTCTATGCATTTGCTATAACTATTTTTGGGCTTTAATCTGCAATGTGAGATGCTTTTTTTTTGGTAGGTAATTTAAATAGGAAGCATTTTCTACTGCTAATGTTTGAAAGTTTTTTTTATAAATGATATCTAATTTTATTATTAGCAATATGCATGAAATCTTATAATAGGAGAATATTATCAATATGCATGAAATCTTTACGGTCATACAAGATTTGCTTTCATTTAGAGTTGCATAGGTGTTGAAACTCCTTTATTATATACAGGTTATTGCTGGAACTAACTATTTGAAAACATCATAATGTGGGTTATTTTCATATTGCAACACTGTTAGCCAATCAAAAAAGATGTAGATTTGAAATCTGTTTCACTTTTTTTTTCATCCTAAATTAAAATACATCTACATTATTAATAGTCATTTTTTGCGTTTCAGGTGCAATTTAATAGATATCCCCCTTTTTGATATGTTTGTTGAGTTAGTCCTTTGCTCAAAAAATAAATTAAAAGATCATTTTATTATAGGGCAATGAAGTCAGAAGTGGAGATCTACCACAGCCTATCATGCTCACAAACGGCCAAGAGTTTACTTTCAGAATCAAAAGAGGAGTGCGCTCTGAAGACTGTTGAGCATGAATTATGATGATTTTTTTAATGATGTGGAGAAAGGAGACATACTACTTGTTGATGGTACGTTCTCTTGTGCTGGCTTGAAAATTCATTTATTAGTTGAAAAGAACAAAATTACTAATGTTATTCATAGCATTTTCATATCTTTCTATTTCTTATCGTTATTTGAATTTCTCTAGGGGGGATGATGTCACTGCAAGTGAAGTAAAAAACATCAGATTTTATAATTTGTGAAGTAATTGATGGAGGAGAGCTTAAATCATGATGACACTTAAATGTGCATGGAAAAAGTGCTATCTTGCCTTCCATTACAGGTTAAGACCATCTTATCAACTCTCAGGCATGCATAGAAAATTAGATTTTTGTTGCTTATTGACATGTACATCTCAATCTGCTTCTTTTTGAAGGACTTTGATTTCATTTTGATTTCCCTTTTTTATACCTAATATTGATTGATTGAAGTTACCTAGAATATAATTGAATGATATGTTTATCAATCTTGAAATATGTGTAATATTTTTATTTTGTTGTTGCTTGTATATGTGATGAGTTGTTTTGACCAACACAACATCTGAGATAGCTTAATTTGGTATTTGATAAAATCTATTTCTTGTCTTTTTTTGCGCAGATAAAGATTGGGATGATATTAAATTTGGACTTGAGAATGGTATAGAACATTATGTTGTTTCCTTTGTTAAAGATGCTAAGGTGGTGCATGAGTTGAAAGATTACCTTAAAAGTAAACGTTTGAAGAAAAATTTTAACTTTCCAGTGTAATATAATCCTTTGTAGACAGTATTGGGCTTCATATAGCATGTTCCCTTAATTTATATTTTAAATTAGAATTTAAAAAGTGATAAAATATCAATGCATTTATATTTGTAATTATGTGAAGGTTGTGGTGCGGATATCCATGTGACTGTGAAGATTGAAAGTGCTAATTCAATACCAAATCTTCATTCAATTCTTTTTCCATTAGATTGGGTAAGTACAGTCTCCCTAGATCATAGGTTTTAGTTGGATAAGTTATTACTTTATGATTGGTGATATTGCTTTGAATGGGGTTAATAAATTATGTGAAGTCATGCTTGTCAAGCATTATATAGAAAGTTAAATGAACATGCTACTTTTTTTACTATTTAGTCATGCATGTATTTGTTTGTATGTTGGTGCTTTTCCATTGTTAGTTTTTGATGGTTTTTGTATGTGTAAGAATTTGCCTAAGGGAAAAATTCACTCAGGAACTAAGAACTCAAATGCAAGCACACAGTAGACCAAAAATGGATATGATCAATTAATCAGACTATGTCTGAATACATTTCTCTATTCAGAATGTGATGTTCAACATAGGAGGAGTGCCTGTATATAAAGGCCTCTCAGGAAGCACCTAGAATGTCTCTAGAAACAACCAAAAGATAAGACAACTAAGCACCTTATCCAACATTCTAGATGACTGGATAAGAATGATAAGTATCATATCTGTGTAGAATATTCTTGTGTTGTAGACAACATGTGCTTAAAAGAGGTGTGGACCACCCCTATGATGTCATCATGAAAACTCACAAGAGTGTGCATACTCCTAGGTGTCTCACAAATAAAATAATGCATAAACCTAAGTAAACTTAAGTAAGTGCAATAAGTAAATACTTATTTACACCAATAGTATTGCTTTGATGTAAAATAAAAAATATAAAAGCTTTACTTGTGAATATGTTATAATCTTCTTTAAATTTTTGGCAAGGACTATGAGATTCAATAAAGATGTTTTTAAATCAATTTTTTTTATTGTCTATCATTCAGTGAAGTTAACTAGAATGAGACCATCATTTAGCTACTTGACTAATTCCTAGCTATTGATTTTTTACATTGTAGTAGTTTCCTCATAGAGCTCAGGATGGTTCTGTCAAGAAATGAGAGAGCAAAACTTAAACGTGGACACTAATATCTAAATTGACACTTTGAAAGGAGGGATAGATATATTCTTTATCCTATAATTTTCACATGAAATCAATTAATGTAATTTTTTTTCCTGTGTGAGTAAAATCTATGAGGCCATATAGCCTTTGGAGAGTTTTCTAAATGTGACATAAGTTGGTTAAAATGGCATAACTCTCAACTATGAAAATCTTGACATCTTCCTCATTCTAAGACTGTTTTCTTCTAATGGGCATTTTTATGTCATCACAACTCCTCATAATTGATTGTACTAGGTACATTCCCATGCAAGACTTGTTGGTATCTTATGCTTAAAAAAATTTAGTGTATGTATTTAAACATGGCATTCTCTTCAGATTCTACTGTTGTAATTCATAAATTTGACATTAGTTGAATCTCATAAATTATGCCTTTGTTATCTTTGTCCTCTCCATCTTTTATCTTGACAACAAAGGGCTTAGAAGTTTTGAACTATCAAGAAACATTTTTCTATGAGAGCAAATGCACTTTTCCAATTCCTAACAAAGATGTTGTGGCGTGCAAGGGCTATGGGTATTTTTGTGCAGTTGTCATACCATGCATGGGAAAAGATCTTCTATTTGTCATAATTTTTGTCAGTGCTACCTTGAGAAGAATTTAGGGTTAGCTTTAGGTTCATTCTAGCTCTGATTCCATCTTGTCACCTTTTTTTTGGGTATGAGATGCCAGATTTTGAATACATAGGATACAAGCTAGGTTTTAAAAGCTAAAAAACATTGTCTTACAAGTTAGATTTCAACAGCTAAGAAACAATGATCTTATTGTTAGTCCCTACCACCCATAGGTGGGGACTAATTTTTTCATTGCACTTTTCAATTATTAGTTTCCTTGGGACTAGAACGAATGTTAAAACAATCCCACTAAAATCCTCCTTTGTTGTGCATTTTCATTTACCATTATTTTCTAGTTCGATTTTCCCTCTATTTCTATTGGTTTCGGATGACTTTCCTAGTAGTCTTTTAAATTTTGTTTCTATAAAATCCACTAAAATGAAAACCCACCTTCTACCTATTATATGCATAGCCTACAAGATGCCCCTTGTGCATGTTTCACTGCAATTACTTCTTTGACTTGGGTCCCTTCATTGTTGTGGCCTGTGCTCATTTTCTCAAAATGAGAGTCATTGATTTGGGCTTACAGTGACACACCCTTTACTTCTTCCATTTAATCGTATCAGATTTGTTTTTTATTTTCTTTTTTCTAGATCATAACTGCCAAAGCCTAGCGTAGTTCTTGCAATTCTCATCTATGGTTAGTTCTCTAAATTATTTTCATTTTTTTGTTTATAGTCCCACATGAATAACAGTAGAAATTTTCATATTTTCCCTAGTTTTTAGGAGCTCGCTCAGGGTTCATTCTCTAAAATATTTTTTGACACCATCGATTTATTTGGTCTTCTTCTCTTACTTTTTCTGTTAGGGTTCAATTTCTTTCTGTCTATTTCTTATGTTTCATCATCTAACCGTGTTTATGTTTTGTCTAGACCGTAGCCTCTAAATCAATGCATCCATTGTTACAGTAGCCATGGCTGATATCATGAAACATAGGGCATTTGTGCAGAGCCTTCACTCATAGCATAGTACATCTTATACTCAACACCTTCTTTCCCTTTCATCTCAAGGAAAAAGATTTTGTTCATGGGGTTAAAATAGGGCAAAAATAGAGAATGTCTCTAAATGCTCATTGCATAGTTCTCTAATCTTGTCTAAACACCATTGTTCTCATTTTATGACTCCATGTTCTTAATTGAATGGTAAATCAAGAAAGGCCAAAAAAAAACCCATCACACTTGAGACCTGAGATGGGGCATCCCATCCTTCCCATCCTTCGTTGAAGCAAGTACAGAGGACACTAAATCTTGGAAAAAAAACTTCTATGAGTTTGGGCAGAATAAATGCAAGTAAAAAATGGCTCACAAAAATGTTAAGAATGAACATGAGGTGTCACAAGAAATATCACATAGGAGAATAGATGCATAGCCAACCAAAAATGACTTTTTCTTCCTTCACAAAACCCTCTTCATGAAAAGTAGTGATTTGTAGGGAAAAAAGGGTTGAAAAACCCTCGATCCTGCTTTCCAAAACCTTTCAAAATTGTAGAGGCTTCACAACTATTTTTTCAAAAAATGAAAAAAATAATTAATTTTTTTTAAATTGCTCAGATTTTAGTGAAAAATTGCATCATTTTAATAGATGCTTGTGGTTATCCTTGGTCTACATAAGAACCTAGATTAAAGATTTGATCATATGTATAGACCGTAATCAATGGATAAATTTCAAACTTGCCTTTGTTCCTTTACGTGTCTATTTTCTTGTGAGTGTTTATGCCCATGTACAACATTATTTTCTTCATCCTCTTTATCCTTTTCAAAACATGATATGTTCAATTTCCCAAATCAAGCTTACTTTAATGATTCACCATCTGTTAGGTTCCCATTACATTTCTAATTTAAATTAAAAAAATTAAATTGCTAGCAGTAGAACTAAATATTGGTGAACTTTTATTGTTTTGTAGATTATATCTACCATTTGTGGAGGCATTACAGATCTCTCCTTTCATGTAGTGGGCTATATGTGGTAAATTTTGAATTTTTTGCTCACAGCTTCATACTCGGTAAGTTCTGTCACTGATCTTTATAGTTGGCCCAATTTGAAATCATACATTCTATTAATGGCATTTGTGCCTTTATGGAAAGACAACATTCTATACATGTAACTCATCCCCAGGCTATTATATACTTCCTAGACAATAGTACATTTATTTATTCAATAACAATCCTGGCTAATATTTTTGAAGTCTGCACATTTAATAAGAAAAAAGACAAATTGAATTTGGAAAACTAGTTCTAGAGAGATCATATCCTGAGCCACCACAAAAAATTTAATTTATAACTCTCTTTACTTTTCTTATGATTCTATGAAGTCTTATCAAATATTAAATGTACAAGGACTCTCATGTAGGTGCAAGAAACATAGCTACTGAAGTTGATAATTTGTATTAAGACATGTACTAAAAATATCAAAGGTGCATATCAATGTTGGAACCCCCATCAAGTGGTGGAGAAGGTAGACCATTCTCATCATCTTTGATATCTTTTGGACAAACAGAGTTAGGAGATGCACCTAGAAAGAGAAAATAACAACAAAAATGCACAATGCAGCTACAGTCAGAGAACCAACAGTCCTCATCCATATATAGCTCAGATAAAAAGTGTTCTTCAAAGTACTCTCTATTCTCTTTGGCCATCCAAAAGGATTCCCCTATACACCATTTGGCCATCGGCAAGGATTCCCCTGTAGATTATTCCAAATCAGCCTTGAGTCTTACTTTCCTCTTATGCACTTTTCTAGTATTATTTTGATGCTCATACAATCACTCTTATTAGAGGCATAGCTAATGCCTCTATCCAATTTTAAATTTTATACATAGTAAAACAGTTTCCACTAAATTGTTTTGTTTTAATTGGATACTTTCCCTGCATGATTTAGAGTCAACAAGTGTTTGTGTTGTTTTTTAATAGATCCACTTGGTTGTATGTTCTAGCTGATGCTTTTCCCTATTCACTAATTTTCTCAACTTCTTTTCTTTAGTAACTGCATGCATTTTTGTTTCCCCATTTATCACTTGTGGATGTCTAGAAAATTCTTTTCTTCATCCCGTGCATTGTTTTTTTTTTCCACCAATTTTTAGTTTCATGTTATATATAAATCTAACCATGAAAGCTGCCAGTTTGATACAAAAATTTGTTGTTCAAACATATTAGTGTAAAATTTGAGCTTCAACTAAGTTTTTGATCATTACATATTTCACTATTTTGTATCCATTGTTCCTTAGTATGCGTGTTTGTTGATATTAAGGCACCGAAAGCAGTGCATTGGATGAGAAATGACAACAACCATTTCAGCAGTAGCAACAACAAGGTTCATCAACTATTATATCACCAATATTTGCAGATCAGCCAAGAATAGATTACAAAAGAATGGTTTTACTTGTCCACATTATTACCTTTACATGAATCTATACACAATATTAACCAAAATAAAGAATTTAGGTGTCCACTACCACATTAATTCACACAAAATATTCAAATAGAAATCCAAAAGTCATCTAAGGTATGAAATATGTGGCAATGTTCCTCCACTAAGAAGGGAGAGAGAAAATTATAGGTGAAGGTGCTCCTTTATTATTACCCCATCTCAAATAGGCCCATATTCACAACACACAGTAGGCTCTAACCACCTCCACAATTGGAGCTCTACACATTGGTCAATTTGTTCCAATAGATACAAATTATGAGTATGTAAAATGTAAATACATTATGGAAGATTTTCATACCCTTGGATAAATACTAGAAGGATACAACATCTAGGTGCTTCCATTTTGTTCGATTACTTCTTTGAAATTTAGTTATTGTGTTGATGGTTGGCTCGCATTCTTTTTAATCATGACAGCATTATTTTCTTGATATTTTTTCTATATATATTTTATTTGATAAAACTCACTAAGGATCTTACATGTTTTTGTTTTTTGTAGACTATTCATGCTCCCAACATTTCTTCAACCTTTCCATCTACAAAATTTTAGTTAAGTCATCCATTTCCATAGCCTTGCAATTTTTTGAAAAGGATGTTTCTATATGTGTTTTCTATAAATATGTTCTGCTCTATAAATTCTTGCAACTTGGATCGAAATCATAAGTTTCAAAACTAGTCATCTGCTTCAATTTTGATAAAAAAATTCCAACCCTCTACATGCAAAACATTAGCAACATCAAGAAGTGCCAAGGAAAAGCTTCTCCTAGGGTAAACTCAACTGGAGAATCGAGTCTCATATTGTAGCTCATGGATGAACAATGAGTGACTTCCTCTATAAGAGTGGATTAGAATTAATAGTGAAGCTTTTCTCATTTCATATAGAATATAATTTTCTCTTAAGCTTCGCTGGAATACCTTCACATGCTAGGAATTGTGTGGTAACGGCTCTCAACAAATATTTCTCAATCTCTCCAAAGACTCTAGCTCTGCAGAGTTGTAAGGGAATGTTAACTGCTGTTGATTAATGGTTCTCATTAGTTCCTTCTTCAACTTTGTGTCACTCTATTTTAGTACTTCCATGCATTTGACTATGCACTAAATCTCTAAATCTCCGACTCTATTCTTCCTCTATCATGTGCCAACTAGAGCTCTGTACTAACCATGAACATCTGTTCCATCTTTCCCACTGAGCTTGCCACAAGTAGGGACTAATTCTACATGCAGCACTTGTTTTGTTAATTTTTACCTTCTTTTGAACTTGGTATCCAAGATTTCTTGTTTTGTCTCTCGTAAACACCACTTAACAGTATTTGGCTAGTCTCTAGGATATCTCACACACCCAAATATTCAATCAACTCAGTTGAGGTTGAAAGATACCACCTAGAGCATTGACCAAGATAGTCTCCCAAACAACAACACCCTTGTCTTTTGTCCCTATTTAGGTAAATATTTAGCTTTCCAGATGTCCAGACCCCATATAGCAGTTTATATGTCAATCTAAATAAACTGTGAATGATCATGCATCTCTTAGTATTCATGGCTCCACTATTTGTCCAAACAACAGTGTCAGAGTGTAGAATTGTCTTGGAGTAGGGTTTTTGCAAAATAATTTGTGTGCTCGGTCTATAGGATCTCCATTCTCTAGTACACGTGTCCAATTTTGTGATTTGCAGAGGGAAGGGCAACATTCTTTAATGCAAGTGTCCATTTTTTATGGCCATATAGGGTTGGAGCACCCAAATATTGTGTAAGTGACATGTAGTGGTGAATATAAGTTGTGTGTCTTTGTGCTAGTCTCTATCCTGCAGAAGCATCCATCTTGAATGCTAGTGCTCCAGTTGATTCTCCAGAACAAAAAATTGCTTAGATCCTTGTTCCTTTGTTTCTATTCCCTTTTCTTCTATCTACTATAGCCTACAATATACAAAGGAATGCATACTCTCTCTCTCTCTCTCTCTCTCTCTCTCTCTCTCTCTCTCTCTCTCTCTCTCTCTCTCTCTCTCTCTCTCTCTCTCTCTATCTCTCTCTCTCTCTCTCTCTCTCTCTCACACACACACACACACACACACACACTCGCACATGCGCACACACATACATAGGTGCATCTTCGCATACATCCATGCACAGATTTACTTGTTTACATTTTACATTTCCTAACTTTTTATTGATTATAATCTTTATTAAATCTAAAATGGTTTTAGAGTACATTATCATGTATAATATGATTTATTTCACATCCGAGTGAATATAGTCAAATATAGTGAAGGTTTAAATTTAGGCCTAGTTTGAATCTGTAACTTCTTGTGACCTAAGACTTAATTTTTGTTCTTTCAATAGCATAAGCTGCTTGCTTTGAGAACACTTTTGGCTTTTTTTTCTAAATTCTTAGTTTCTTCTAACCATAAGGTTATTTCTTGGCAAAGAGATTGGTGATATGATTGTGATGAAAGCTTCTAAAAATGCTATCCTTAAAAAGCAATAAAGAAGCACAGGTATCATGACTCCCACGAGTTTACTTAAGAAGACTTAATTTCTATTCTTTCAATAGCATAAGCTGCTTGCTTTGAGAACACTTTCAGCTTTGTTCTTGAATTTTTAGTTTCTTTAAACATAAGGTTATTGCTAGTCCAAGGGTAAACTTTTTGTACGAGTTTACTAAAAAGTTCATAAATGGATAAAAATTGTTGATCTAGATAGCTGTATAAGCTTACAATTTTATGAAAGTACTTCATTGGATATTTTTTGATATTTATATGCTAGTGGTCCCTTGGACATTATTGAATGTTTTCTTTCATTTAGTTTATTTATGACAAGCATTTACACACTGCTTGCATGCGAATGGTCATAGCCACCTTCATTTTTAGCCACACTCATTCAAGTTATGCATGTATTGATTTTTTAATAGTATTTGTATGTTCTTTAGGATTCTAACAATTGTCTCTTCCTTCCTCTTCTTTAGGCTATGGTAGCTCAAGTGGATCTTGGAGCAAAGCTTCCTATCGAGGAAGTTCCTTTACTTTGGGTAATTTTATAGAGTTTTTTATCATTAGTTAAAATGTTACACATATCAAAGAAATTCATTTCTTGAATTCCATGTTTGCAACCATTCTTATGAAGGAAGAAGAATATTTTATATAATATATAAATTTTTCTGGTTCTTTAGATCCTTTTGGTTTGATTCATGATGTGAAGGTTAGCTAAAGAGTTATTTGAAGCTCTAACAAACAATAATTTGGTCCAGATTAGCAAATGTCTTTCTTTGTAATTTCTCAGTATAGAAAATGATAAAGATATTTTTCAATTTCTCAGGATACTAGTAGGGAAAAAGTGAGCAACATAATGGCAGCTCAAAAATGTGGAAAAATCCCTGCTCTCCATGCCCAGCCCCCATCTTCTATCATAAGAGAAATAATTGGTTTTTTAAACTTTTAAAGTCATCCTAATTGCATAGAGTTTGAACAAATGAAAGTAAACAAAAACTGCAAACCGTGAGTTTTGAAATATTAATTTTTTCTTGTTAATTTTGAGATCACTGATTATGGATAGTTGTAACATAAATCTCTTTAACACTGTTACATAATAACTCTACCAGAATGATAATGGAAAAACATGTTGGAAAGTATGATAATTCACCTAATGCCAACTCGAGTAGAGGTTTTAGACATTGCTATTGCTATACGAGAAGGTGTAGATGCTATCATGCTCTCAT
Organism: Cupressus sempervirens; assembly: GCA_028749045.1. Lineage (NCBI taxonomy): Eukaryota > Viridiplantae > Streptophyta > Pinopsida > Cupressales > Cupressaceae > Cupressus > Cupressus sempervirens. Next base: position 3,911,164 of record CM053786.1, read on the forward strand.
GAGAAACAACACATGGAAAGTATGTATTTCTTTTGACAAAATTGAAGTTTTGGATTTCTTTTTTTGGAAGGCACAGTTCAAGAAGATTTTGAATGAGTTTCATTTCTCCATGTTGCTTCTGTCAAGCTATGAATGTCATGCAAACTGTTGCATTACACACTGAAGCAACTACATTGAAAGAAGCACCTCCTACTAACCTTGGTCGTGCTTTCAAGGTTGGCAAAAGAAATTTATAATCTACATTATTTTCTTAAAAATGTGTGTAGTGTCTAAATGATAAACTCAATCTTTTATTTGAGAGCAAAATGATGCTCACCTGCTTAAGGAATTTCAATTTTCTAGAGACATATGAGTGAGATGTTTTCTTTCCATGCAACGATGATGTTGAACACTCTTGGAACCTCGATCATGGTGTTTACTAGGACTGGGTTTATGGCTACTTTACTTAGCCATTATTAGCCATTATTTTCCTTTACAAATCAGTATGCATCTTGGTCATTATCTTGCACTATAGTTTTATGCTAATCATCTTGTAATCAAGTTATTTTTACAAATGATTTTCATGCAAAGCTTATTGTTTGTATTTTTTTAATCTATCTTGCTCTCTTTAATCTATGCAATCTCTTGATTTGCAAGTTAGGCATTGCTTTGACTAAATTTGTTGATCATATTGTTCTGTGGGTACAAAGAAAGGGTAAAATAGAGGCTTGCTCTATATTGGGGTATAAAACCAATATACATGCCATTCTCTGATGATGTTGAAGAGACCTTTTCCACTGTTTTGTCAATATTGCAGATAAATAAGATTTTAGTGGAGTGCTTGTTTCTATAGTGTTGTCTTGTGGTAATTGTGATTTGACTAGAACAAATCTGCATAATTTATCAAATGAAAATGAGTATAACTAAAATGTTAAGGTCTAAAGATCATTTATTTTATTTTAATTGATTACAGATTACAACCGTGGATGAGGTAAAGTAGTTTTACCCTCTTTTTGGCCTAGGAGCCAACATAGCTCTGATTTTTTCAAGGCAAACTGTGAAGTACTTTTTGAATCTTCAGAAGAACCTAGGATCTAGTGTGGATGGTTGGGCAGTCTCCTTGAAGGGAATGATGAGTATTGTGGTGGTTTTGGGGCTTGGCATTTGCAAAATTTACTAGGGGGTAAATAAATATGTAGTGGATGATCCTACACTTCCCAAGGCAGAAGCTTATAAAAAGAAGGTATGCTTCAATTGAAGTTAAGCATCCAATGAGTTTGTAGGGTTGACACTAATGTTCTGTGTATTCTCTAATCACTTGCCATGCCTAATGACTAAAGTGGTACCAAAAAGTAAAACACAAAAAAACATTTTCAACTTAAAAAAATTCTCTTTTAGGAAAGATGATGCATCTCAATAAGATTCCTAACCCTCATTAGAGATAAGACCACTACAACTTCCTTGTTATAGCCTAGACAAGAAAACAATCATCTTTATATTTAACTAAGACAAGATTGATTTACTCTCTAGAGAAGACATAATGGTTCACAGAAGACACTAGTAATTAATACATTTATTTTGTAGGATTTCTATTCCTCTTTTCAAGGAGCTAGAGAAAGTTGATATCACATTTATTTTGGTGACATTGAGTTGAACTATGACATGTTGGAACTAAATTGTTTTTCTAACTAGATTATCTTATAGTTCAACAACATTTTGAATGTGATTTTCTCATCACCAGAAACAGTTCCTAGATTTTTAGCAATAGTGTTGGATAGCACTTTGCATGTACATGAGAGTTCAACAAGGAAGCATGGTAACCATTGACAAAACCCATTAAAAATTTAATTTAAGATGTCCAAGAATAGAGGAACACTTGCGAAACTGGAAACCATAGAGACCCTAAAAATTGGTCAACACTAGTAGAACATCATGGTGTAAAAATAGGGTCCTTCTCTCTTATTTAATCATAGTGTGGTATCTCTAGAAGGTCATGTTAAGACAAATAATTGCACAAAACATGGTGTATATATAGACATGAATCTTCTAGGCCCATTTCTTATAATTTTCATGTTGATTTTTCTTATAAGCAAAGCAACATGTTGGGTAGTTTTTTTTTATGAGTTGAAAGGGAGAACACAAAGTAGGGGTCATAATTCTGGAACCATGGTTTGATGGATTGCCCACAATTGCTCTAAAATCATGGTACATTGCCAATCATGGTAAAACTAAAATATGTATGTCATAGTACATTCTGAGTCTGAGTTAGTATTGCTTTTGGAGCTTCTACATGATTGATGTTGTTAACATAACTCCTTAATTAACATATATAGTTACTGATAGATGGGAAATCCCTCTATTGAAGTAACTAAAGAGCAATGAGATTCTAACCAAGCAGCCAAGGCCAAAGCAATGGAGGTAATGTCAAATGGAATAAACTCTTTGCTAATAGAATTCGTAGAGTGGCTATCATATATTATTTCTGGAAGGCTATCACATAGATTTCCTCTTGCATTTGTTCTAATCTCAAAGTTTCTCAAGTGATTTGGAAGAGGCTATAAACCATCTTACAGATCACTAGCGATTGTGTCACTTCTTATAGGATCATTGATTGCCAAGGAGGTCTCCCCAAGACAAAATCCTCAACTGGCTTTGCACTTGGCCCTAACTACAACATTCTTTGCTGTGATTTTTCAAGCAAGTATGGGAATTTTTAGGTTGATGATTTACATTTCTAATAATGCAATAATGTCACTATGCAAGCCTCTCAATGTCTTTCCTTCATAGGATTCTTCTCTTATAGAGAAGTTACATGTGACTCTACATAATTGAGTGGGAGAATTGCACTAAAAACTCATGTAATTCAATGGTTTTAACAAGTCCCATATTTCTATTTTAGTTATGTAATTCTGCTTATTTGGGATGGCATGAGAAATTATACTAATTTATATAAATATTTAAAGTTCATGGACAACACTAGAATCTTTTTCAGTAGAGCCAAACAGCTGGTTTTGGTCACTAATAGTATGTGTCACATCATTTATGATTCTACTACAGGTTGGGATTCATTATAGACTTTCTATCATATACAACTATCATTGGTTTCATGGATGGAGCAACCATTGTTGTTTCTCTCCAATAGCTAAAAGGCATTCTTGGTCTTCAACATTTTACTATAGAGACAGACATAGTGTCTGCCATGAGATCAGTATGGGGACAAACTCACAAGGTATGTTTATATGCAATGAATCAGCAACCTCGTGATTTGAATACATATGGAGTAAAGAATTTGTTCTTGAATAAAGTATATTGCCAACTTATTATTATTTTCTTCTTGTAATTGTATCGATGTACAGTGGAGGTGGGAGACCATAGTGCTTGGAATATGCTTTCTCTCTTTTCCACTCATCACTTGTCAAATTGTCAGTATTATGACATAACTTCAAGATTTTCTTTCATTTTTCTCTCCATATAATACCTAGCCTTCATAACAACAAGAAGAAACAACATGGAATGACTAATGTCTGATACGGTGTTGATCTATTTTTTCATTCTTGTGGGTTGATCTGACGAAGTAAGAAAAATCCTAAGCTCTTTTGGATATCAGCAGCTGCTCCTCTAACATCTATAATTCTTAGTAGCGTGTTGGTGTTTGCTACACATGCTGATAAACACGGGGTTGAGATTGTATGAGTTTCTATCACCAACTATTCTATACTATCTTGTATTCATTTTTGCACAATGTGTTCAATTCATTTATGTCTAAGTATGGTAGAATGAATCACTTATCAAATCAAAATGTTGTTCCTTCTACGGCTTTTGGTGGAGCATTAATAATTTTTTTACTATGCCCAGTAGAGTTGATAAAGGTAACAAGAACTAGACTCTGTATCTATTGTATATATATAAATTCAACTCTAGACTCCATACCATTGACTATTTGTTATTTTGTAGTGTAGATTGCAAGTTCAGGAGACTAACAATAGGTCACTGAAAAAGCATCAGCAGATATATGTTGTGCCTCTAGAATGTGCATTGCAAACTCTTTGAAATGAAAGCATAAGGTGTTAAATTGTTGTTACTATTTGGTACGTAGTTGTAGACATGCAGTATAAATGCTTCATGTGGTATCCTTCATTATACAAGATGTTGTTTGGTTATTTCATTGGTGCATAATTTTCTAGATACAAGGTTTGTTTCATGGTGGCCTAACTACATTTTTTAGGGAGTCTATTGGAAATGCAATTTTCTTCAGTACTTATGAATTGAATCATTATCATATGCTTTCACTTATTAGTATGCATGATAAGGTGAATCCCCAAATGAATTCCCAGTCTTCTCAATTTTTCAACTATTCTTCTAAAGTTTTTATAGAAGCAGGAGTTGGAGTTGTCTCTAGTGGGCTTGCAAGAATTGAGGTATCTAACCTTAATGTTGGAATTTCAATTTAAGTATTTAAACTTAGTTTTTGCAGATCAAATGTGTGCAACAAAACTTGTAATTCACTTTGCAGTTTTGGTCAGTTGTTTTGCCTCTCGATGTTGCAAAAACCCATATTCAAACAACTCCAAATATTAATGCCAACAGAAATCCTATACACACAATCAGGATGGTAGGACATAAAATTTCATTTTTACGTGGACTCTACTCTAGAAAATATGTTTTTAAATTAATTTTTAATAAAGATTTTGACTAGGCTTTTACAAAGCTATTGGATTCTTATGACAACAATTAGGATATCTATTAGGATTGATGGTTGGATTATTGAATTGGGTTAATTCATTTATTTGCATGTTTTCTTGTGTTCTAGATTAAAAAAAATTATCATTCATGATACTAACACCAATTGTTTCCATGCTTATTTTATAGTGGGTATATAGAATGTTCCAATTAAAAGATTAAAATTTAAATATTCAAATACCACAGGACATAGCTTTTGCCTTTTTGTCTAGGATCTATTCTACTAAGTAGTCTTAGATAACCAATGGATGAATTTAAAAGCAATAAGTGCTCATATTAATGAACATGAAACCATTTCCAAATTCTATGTTTGGCAGATTTATAGAGAAATTGGTTTTAGAGGATTATATGTTGGCTTGGGGCCTACATTGGTGAGAGATTTCCCTACTAATGATATAACTATCATCGCTTGGAAACTTGCAACAAATTTACTAGGGGTGAAATGGTAGTAAGAGCATTACCTTCAGAGATGAATGGGTCTATACCTATGTGAATTTTTAAAAAGTGGTCTTTTCTTTTTCAGTAGATTGTCCTTTATCTGTAAGAAAATGATATACCTAGATATGTAGGCATATTGATGTACCTAGGAACTGGCATTATTTCATGGGACTCAACCAACAATATATTTGTACCAAGTATAGTGCACTGTAATGGTATTGATCATACAATGTTGATATTTACTCAAGAGAACTATTTTTATTTAGTTTTATTCGCCAAGTTTTCTTTTCAGTTTGATTTTGTGCTAGTGACACTTAATACTCAAATGCCTACAAATGTGTCATCCAGTGTCCAGTCTCGAGCCCTAATGACTAGGAAAGCTCCTAGCTCTTATTAGAGTTTTCTTACTGCAATGTCACATCTAGTTTGCATGTGATTCCAATGATGTAAAGGATCCGTAACCACAAATGATAGTAGTCTCCTCTGCCCAAGATAATACAACTTTGTTTGGATTTAAACAAGAAAATTGCAGTAGCATTATTATTGAAGATTTGTGTCTACTCAAAAAATTCTTATCTAAGAAAGCCTTCCTGAGGCTTATGAGCTTGTCTATTTCTCCTTTACGTCAAAGGTTCAATGCGAGCATGTTTCTAAGAGCCTACCCAAGGTTACAAATGCAAAGTGAACTGGTTTTTGATTGCCTCTTTTATTAGAGTAGATTTACTGGTGGGGTGTAGAGCACATGGAGAGCTTGCCTACTTATTTAGAGTTTTGTTTCTCATCATTTTCCTAAATATCATATCAAAGAAAATACAAAGAGCTCACACAAGTTTTTATGATTCTCTTTCTAATTTTGGTAGATAGAAAAATATTATGGCTTGAGACTATGTTCAACATAATTTACAACCTCAATAAGAGCTGGAATCCTAGTTTTATACATATGTGGTATTGGTTGCAGTAACAAGAATGTCACTACATCATCTAGATATATTCAACAAATAAATATGCATATCCTACATTATTGGCTTGCCATTAGATGACATTTCATGGAGGCAATCAATAAAATAGTTCAAACACCTTACCTATGATTACACATTTTGCATGCATGTCTACCAGGGCAGTTGCAACTTAAAAAAATATATTCTCTCAATATATCTATTTTGTGCATATCCGACAACCATGGCTTTTGATGACCACATTACATTCAAGCATCTTGTCAAATAGTTCACATGACTTATCTATGCTTCCATTTTGCAAGCATGTCTCCCAAGGCAAATGCTACTCCTTCATCTACACCATCTGACAATATCCTTTATACTTTGATGGATGCCTATAGCTTATCTCAAATCTCTCATTCAACAATTATGAGATTATCAATCAAGAGGAAAGAATTGAGAGCTTAGAGTGACACAATTTTTAGATGATCATATGAAATGAAATGGGCATGTGAGTAGAAAGAAACTAGAAAGACATTGTGTACAATTGAAGGCATGAAATGGATGGTTTTGGAGCATTCAACACAGACACTCAGCATTCAGTACATATCATCATTCGAGATCAAATGGGTGTGTGGAATTATACACATAGTGAATAATAAAGGAGGGAATTGAACCCTCCCTGAGGCGGTCCACTTTAGCAAGGGCCCTACTTGTGAAATTGTTGTCTAAAACCTTTCTAATGAGATAATGTGTTATGAGCTCTTCATCAGTGGGATGGAACATGAATCGAAGAGGCAGTTGTGCATCATCCATATCATGATTGTAACTAAAGTTAAGAGCCTCTATTATTGAATTCTCTTCCCTATTACCCATATTCAATTCCTTTGCTATGGGAAATAGGGAAGAGAATTCGATAATAGAGGCTCTTAACTTTAGTTACAGTCATGATATGGGTGATGCACAATTGCCTCCTGGATTCACGTTCCATCCCACTAATGAAGAGCTCATAATACATTATCTCATTAGAAAGGTTTTTGATAGCAATCTCACAAGAAGGGCCATTGTTGAAGTGGACCTCAACAAGTTTAGGCCTAAAAAAAATTTTGACCAATGCTTGGTAATTTTCTACCAAGCATTGGTCAAAATTTTGACCAACTAGTAGGTTGGTCAAAATTTTGACCAAAAAATTATCGACCAATGGGTTGGTTGAACTTGGTCAAGATTTGGTCAAAATTTGGGTCAAAATTTTGGCCAGTAATGGTTGAAAAATGACCTCAAATGTACTAGTGACCAACAGTGGCTTTGTCTGGGGATGCGTGTCCCTTGCGGGCATGGCAAGGATTTAGATCTCTAGAAGAAGCAGACCACACACGTGATAGAAAAAAAAAATCGAATAGCTTTATTGAAAGCAAGAAACTACCACTAAAATTATGTACAAATGATGGCCCCAGGCCACTGATCTTCAACAAAATTGTTTACCTCTGTCATAAACCTGATTCTCATCTGAGCTTGTATGAGATAAACTGAAATTATCACTCATATCAGTTTCACCAATTAGATACACATCTTGAAACTCAACACTTAGTAAAACTAAATCTTCATTCTTACTTCCATAATGCATATAAAAACTTGCTTCATTCTCAACCGTTTGCTCATTATGAAAATACTAATCAGCATGCTCAAACATATCAGACTAAAATTGAAACTCTTCTTTATTAGAAAAATCATGCATGCTATCATTCTCAAATATGAAGGCTTCATATTCAACATAGGGAAAAGGATCACACACACCTTGAAATTGTATTTCCTTATGCATATCCGGATGGCACTCTGAAGAACAATCTGATTGGTATTCACACATGTCATCAATATCATAATTTGAAACTAATCCATGATCTTCAAATGGTTCTTCACAATCAGAAAATAGATTAGTCCTCACATTAGAAATCTCATCATAAAAATCTTTACAAGGTGCACGCTGATTTTCAATAATTACTTCGTCAAACACCTTGTCATCCATCTCATCAGATGCAACATCATTATCTTCACTATCATACCTGGAAGAAGAAGAATCTAACTTATTACAATTGTACGATAAAGTATCATCATTAAGCTCATTCTCCACTATATCTGAAGCTTCCATGTCTTCTTCAAACAACGGTTTGATAACTCCATATAGTGATCCTCTTTGAACATTATGACAAAAAATGGGCTGATCATCCTCAGGATTTTCATCATATCGAGAATTAGTATATACTTTAAAACCATTACCCATCTTGTCTTCACAAAAAATTTCAGCATGTGAAGAAAAATTGGAACTAGATGTGGACTCACTTTCTACTCCATCAATGAAGCATGTAGAATATAAATCAAGTTACTTTCATTGTCTTCATGTAGGTGATTCAAATGTCTTGCAGACCTATCATTATTTATCTTAGTAATAGGTGCTGATGCATTAATCTTAGAATCATTCATATACTAATCATCACTACATTCATTCTCAAGAAATTCATATACACAATTAGGTAATCCATTCTTATAAACAACTCTTTATCCTCGTATTGTGTAGACAAATCTTCATAGCTTTCAACATCTAGCTGACTTGTATAACTCTGAACTAGAAATTCACTTTCAAATTTAGAAATAGAACTCATACCTTTATTGACATAAGAATACTCACTCCCATCATTTCTTTCTTCTTCCAAACTAGCATCAAATTCATGTGAAGATGAACATATGCTAACAATGTCCTCTTCTTGACTCGAGCAACAACTCTCATCATCATCTTCACATGAGGCTTCTTCACAATACAATGGATCAACAACTTCATTATCACTTGAAGATGACTTTTAACTTCATCATACTCACATTGATATGAATGTCTTTCAAATTTAGATTTAATAACATTCTCAGCATGGTGCAATCTCTCAATAAGATAATTTATTTCTTTCCTATCTTGCTGATCAAGAAAATCCATCTTACCCTCTACTGCTAAAACATTATCAACATATGAGCTTAGTTCTTCTGACTATGACTAAAATGAGTGTAACTTACATTGTTCATCCTGTGTTATCTCTCCATTACATGTTGGATCAGCAACATTAAGTTCATGATCAGAGAGATAACTTTCAACCTTCTCACTTGCACAAAACTGAGATCTAGGTTCAACAACTTCAAAGTTTGAGGTGTTAGTTACATCATCATACATATAATTATCATGAGAAGAACTTACTATTGTAACTAATGTTTGATCTATAAAATCAACATAATGCTAAACCTAATCAAAGTATGAAATATTACTCACTGCTATAGCATCATAAACATGTGTATTTCTATTTGCAATTGGACTAATCTTCCTTATACACACATTCTGATTTAAATTTTCAATTTGATTAAAACCTGCAGTAGGGGTGTTGACATTATGATTATTTGAAACTGAAGTGTCAACACTATGTTCTACTCTTCTTTCATGACCATTATACTGGCAATCATTCATAGCAAAATGACCTCTAATCAATCCATACTTCATATTATTCTCAATATCCCTAGTGGTCATAAAAGCCTAATATAATTTCTGTGGTTCCTTATCCCTTAGTAGATAATTCATTTTTTTTTCAAATGCATCAAAGTAAATATCTAAACACATTTGATCAGCAGGTCTATAACTCTCAAGGATTTCATTCAAAACTCTTGCAAATATAATGTTAAATTGAGGAACAAGTTCATCACTCTCAATGTGAATCCTCAAAAACTTATCATAAGAATCAAATATGTTTACCCTTTCTCCAAATTGCTCCATGAAGGCAGAATGCAACTCACCCCAAGATGAAATGGAACACGCTGGTAGGAAAGAAAACCATTCTCTAGCATCACCTTCTAAGGTTTGAACAAATAACTTCATGTGAACATCTTTATGAGAAATCTCATAGTCACCCATCAAATCATTGAACAACTCAACATGATGACTAGCTAAAACAAGATGGTTCCCAATAAACTTAGGCAAACTTTTTCTAACATCATTTGGAATGTCATTTAGGAAACCATGAATACCATCAAAACATAATGGTATATACTTCTTGGTAGAAATAAGTCTAGAAACTTTACTGACAGGCTACATACTAGATGAAATGAATCTTGACATCCTCTAAAAAATATGAACCTCATTCACCCATATCTAGAGTTGTAATTTGCACCAAATCTACACCCTTCTACCAATGAATCACTTCAAACTATACACTTCACAAACTTATCATAACAAGCTGAAAATGATCTAGTGAAATGTTAAAAACATATCAAATCATTCTCTTCCTCTTAGTGCTAAAATTCACTTGATGGAGAACCATTTCACTCATTCAATCTTTCATGAAAGACAAATACATGAAAATTAAAATACCTTTATGTGTTGTTGTTTGAAACCTCTGATCTGCTAACTTGGCACTAGTGCTGACATGAACTTCTTCACACCACATATGAAACCATTATAGATTCGCCATCTCCTTGATGAGAACTAAATTAAATCATTGATGTGATTCATTTTTAATACAAAAATTCTTATGAAAACAGGTCAAACAACACTTTAAAACTCATTAGTCAAGAGCTTATATACATCTCTCTTCTTGCTTGAAACTTCACCTAACTTTTAGATGTATCTGATTTAACTAAAAACTCTTTGAAAGCATTTATACATAACCAATCTACACTAGTACAAAGATCCTTTAGAGAGTCACCACTCACAATTGTGAGAAAGATTTAAAACATATAATTTATAACATGATAGATTTGAATTGGACTTTCAATATGTCAAACTTTGCAAATCTTCAAAAACATAAAAGAGAGAAACCATTGTTAAACAATTCTGACTTTGAAATTAAAACAACACTTTAAAAACAAGAACCGGTTGAACTAATTGAAAATGAAACTTAAGAACAACACAATCTGCATTCAACCTTAAAGTTATTATTGCAAATGGATAAAACTTCACTAGGGTGCACGATTTGGAGTAAGAAAACTAGAAAGAACATCAATGAACTTACTGCTGAAACTTTTTAATGCACATCTTCCTATTGTATTGAATCCTTTTTTTAGATCTCAAGGTTTGTCTATCATTCTGATTCAATACAGTCTCCATTAGAGTCACCATTTTGTTGATGACTTGGATAGGCAAAACCCAACTAAGAGTAGGACTGAAATATTCAACTTACACCAGAGATTCTTTTCCTTTTAACAAAATTAATTACCATCTTATCTCCCTAGCAGAGTCACCATTTTGTTGGTGTTTAAAAATTCTGGAGGGATTTCAATTATCACAATGAGAATATGACACATCTAGGGGTAGCTAACTCCCATTTTCAACATGCCATTTCAGACACCAGCTCAACTATAAGGCATGACCCTTTTTCTACTTCAGGCTCTGCTAAACCTGGGTGGGTAGACCTCAGATTCAATTGATACCATACTCGTGATATCCTTGAATCTATTAAGTAGATGAAAATATGAAATGACATAGATTTATAGTAGCTAAATGAAGATCTATGAATCTCAGAAGCTGAGTGAGGGCAGTACATTTAGGTCCTTCAACATGAAAGGGTAAAACATGTTTGATTAATAATGTTGAATTCAAAAAACCCTCACATATGCAATAGTAAGACTTAATAATCTTGTAGCTGATCAGTGCCTAATCCATTGGGAAATTCCATGAATCAATCACACACATATGGATATCTGATACTTATGTATATATGCAGATATATGATATAACTATTTACCTTGTAAATAAACATTTGTGCTCAATCCAAACCTCATTCTTAAATGATATCCTTCTCAATAAACCTACAACCCTGTTGATTCACTGAAGCATTTACATAACCCCTTGAGTTACAAGCAACAATAACAGAACATACAACCTTAAGAGGCTACAACTACAATCTAGGCTCTTTGTTCAAAGATCGTAAAACATTGAAGCTCACTGAGATAGGAGATAAGATTCAAGATGAAACTCAACCTTCTCTTCTTTGTATTAATTTCTTTGAAATAATACAACCATGTGCATGAAATGAAAACATGAAAACACCTTGAACTATCTATATTATCCTTCCTAATGTTGTTCATACAAGAGAATTATGCTGAAGGAAATGGTTTCATAGTAAAACACTGGAACCCTGCTGGTTAATCCCAGAGAAAACTACCAACCCCCTGCAAAAGAGAAGAAGGAAGAAAGATATAGGAAAAAAGTTCATTCTCGGATCTGATCTAAACATGACATCTATCCATTTGGAAAACGTTCTCAACAGGTTAAAAAAAACTCTCTAATTTCTCCCCTCAACTAGTGAATCAAATCTTCATCATTTGGCCCTCAATAGCACAAAATATCTTAGATATTCGATGAAAAGAATAACTGATTTTATGCCTGATTTTAACTCACAACAACAAAAATCAATTGAAATATGAATTCTAGAAGCATCCAAACTTCTCTTGAATTTATTTTAGCCTCAAAAGACTCAATATATATTCCCCAACTGATTATGAGTTCCCATAATGAATACAGCCCCTTTTACTGAGGATGCCCTTGAAATTGAAAATCTACATATAGAGCATACTAATGAAGACCTGCACAAAAACTAACCTCAAAAATGGAAAATTTGGATTCTCCCAGTTCCAGTGGTATATTAGAGCGTCTATTTTCGATAAAAATCTCCCAAGTTATGGTCTGCTGAAGTTCAAGCCCCCATTCATAGGTTTGCATAAATAAAGGAATGAAATTGAAAAAGTTAAAATATTCCCTAGTTTGAACTATAGAAAAATTATAATTTGAAACCAAATTTGTCAATGCCAAAATGGACGTGTAGGCAAATTTGGATATTTTTTAGAAATTTTCTCATATCTCCTTACCCAATCAGACAACATAACTTGGCACACCCGTACTGGCTCTGATCTGCTCAACAATGCCACTTGTCACTTGGTGATAGGCCACTGGATGCAAGCGAGATCCACCTTCAAATTTTGTCAAATTCTTCAAATTTCTAGCAAGTCGCCAAGTCACTTGTTGAAATTTCTCAACTTTTCTGGTGGTGATTTGGCAACCACCAAATTTTGGTAAGATTTTTTGACTACCTCACCTCTCCACATTGGTGCCACTTCACCACATACCACATCATAATCACTACCTCGCTATGGTTATCCCTTGAGAATCTTCACTTAGTGAGATAGCGATGATCAACGGATCATCCACGTGGTGCCATCTAAACACATCTTGAGTTTGGACGCCATGTCATCATTCTTGCATCTTTGTCTAAAATTTCACTTAGGTTACCTTCATTTGACATCATCAATAGGTGGGTTTCAACATGAACTCAACCTTTCCATAAAACATGAGGCTTTAGATACACATGCATTGTGTAGTTTCTTATTTAAAGACTATATAAGACTTTTATGGCCCGTATCTAGGACTAAATGCTTCAAAAGAAAAAGGCTTTCTATTGTTCTCCTGCACGCATGTCTCCTTTGTCAATACATGGGTCTACTGGTTTGACTATCCCTGGTATTCTTTTATAGTTGTGGGCTGATTCTCTTAAACATGCATGGACGGCTCCCTATTTTAAAACTTTTCCACTCTTCCTTTGTAGGAGTTGCTCACTTTAATGGAAATTCTCTTGCAATAATTTCTCTACTACTTAGCATGGGAAAGTGCTCTATTTTTATGAGTCATCCTCCTCTTTTTACATGCATTAGGGATTTTGATGTGCAAGATTCTTGCACTGAAGAATACCTCCACTCTTGGTGTATTTTACATACATTATTTACAACACTATTCCAAATGAAAAATTCCATAGGATCATCCTCTTTTTTCAGCAAGAAGTTCATGCATGGACCTTCCCTTAACATTGCCAATCTACATAAATTGATCTTTTCCCTTTGCAAAGCTAGTGACCCATTATCTTCAATCTCTACTTGAACTTGACCAAATAAATTCTCTAGGTAAGTGTTCCAAGTTGAAGATAAAGAAACCTCCAGAAGATAATTGTCCTCATAGCATAATCCATCCAGCTCCTCCACCTTAAAAATTTCATAATTAGTCCCCATACAGGGCATATGATTCTCAAGTACAGATTCTCTGATTAGGCTATCAGCAAAATCATCAACTAAGAATGAATAAGGGTTACAATTCTATGATGCCTGCGCAACTTTTACAATTTTTTGTATAATTTCTTCTTCTTCAGAGGGATCATTCAGCTTCTTAGATAGAGGAGATCCAGTCAGATTTCTTGGCATGTTCAACCTTGAATCTCTAAGATACCTTGGAACGTTCTCTACTTTTATCATTGGGTGAGGAAAGCCTTCCTGGATTCTTGGGCCCTCAAATACAAAATTTTCCTTTCCATTTTTATTTGTATCACTAAATCTAGATTCTAGAAACCAATCATGCAGAACTTTACAATCATTCTTATCATTTAGATTCTTAGATGAAGCTGCCAAGGGTAACATCAAGTTTTCCTGGATGCCACCTTCCTCGTGCCTGATTTGTGAGTAATTTTTCTCTGACCAGTCTTGAACATAGTGAAATGAGGGCATGGCTTCAAAAAATGAATTATTCATTGAAGAAGACAATATATTATTTCTTGTTTGTGCTTCATTCTATTCACCACTCATGTGCTCTATTCCATTTTTCCTAAAAGTGCGGCACAAAATAAAAGCATCCTGCAAACCAACTAGACCTACACATTGCATCTCATCTAGACGATATTAATGCATCACCTTATCTGTTCTTTTCCCCTGTGGGGCTTGGCCCATTTGGAAAACTAGGGTTTTCTTCATTCCCATCGCACCCAAGTGAGAGTTAATTTTATAGTCTTTACCAATTGCTTTCCAATAACTAGCTTTAGTGGCCCTATTTGTGTTTGAACCATTTGGATACTTTCTATCACAAGGACTGAAGAAATACCATTCCAAATCCCTGTTGGGTAGGAAAGACCTATCTTATTTTCTTACTCTTAAGAAAACATCTTCAACTTTGTCACTCATTTTCTTCTGTCTACCATATGACTTTATCAGAGGAATGAATTGCCAAACATTAGGCTTCAAGTTCAATGCTCCATTGGATTCGAAGAGGCATATACTTATATCTAACATTCACTGAGTCATAGCTATTTTGATCTCCCAAATTTTGCACCATCCCACATACCTATCATCCGAATGTAATAAGTCGGGCCCCAAAGTGGGTCCGGTTAAAAAAAATTCATTTTTGAATAACTAATGTGCAAACTGATCTATCGATCACCTTAAACTAATCAAAACCAAGTTCGACCACTAATTAATCAACTGAAACCCATTTTACCACTGATTTGCAAACTATGAATTTCATGTCAGGAGGTCCGTTGACTAACCTTAAAAACTAAGCCAAACACCTGATCAAGATCTAAAAACTGGCACACTGACTCTTTGTTTTCCATACTTTTACCCTATCAGATCACATCATATGAAAAATTTCCAGTCAAAAGATATTCGTCGTCAAAGTTGCCTTCTTAGAATTACCTGCAAGTAAACAAGTCAGAAACCAATAAACTAGGTTTGGAATTGGCCTTGAAAACTGGGTAAACTAACACTTGGGGAAACAAAAATTGGTGCATTAGTTCATTGTTATGATTTGAGTATGAATCTATGATTTGTGCTCATGACAATTAATAGGACATAAATGGCACTCAGTTAAAGTGGGCTACATGGAAATTGTAGATTGAAACAATAGCAAAAAAGATATTTTGACAAATGGAATAGACTTGGAAAAGTGTGCAAATGGATTCGTCATGACTTAAAAATTGACACACTTGGAGTATTTTCAATGGAAAACACAATGGTACAATTCATTTGATCTTACCAATCACAGATCTTGAGTTATGACATCTCGAACAGGGGTACCAAACAATCTACATTTGTTGACACCAATAAAATGATAGAAATTGTGTTTGGAATTGCATTTGAAAACTGATCAGATGGATTCATCATAAGCTGAAACTTAACACATAACAAGTCTCTGATGTCTACAATGCAACACAAAAGGAATTTCAACTTTTTGGTTAATTGGGTCAAGTTTATAACACATCAAACAGGGCTTCCCAAAATTTAGAATTACTTCCAAAAGCATGAAAAAAGTAAATGACCAACTTTGAGGGATTCAAAACCTAGTCAAACGGACTCGAAATGACTTGAGATCTAAAAAATAGGTTCTTGGATATGGTTACTAGACACTCCCAAAGTGGTGAATCACAAAACATTTCTGGGTGCAAGATATTCAGATGCAAACAAGGCCTCCTATTGCTGTTTGACACTTAGGTGAAAATGCAAAAATTACACTAGCTCAAAACAGGACTTTGCCAAATGACTCAGAATCTTAAAATAACTTCATGAAACACATAAACACACTCAATGGAAGGTTCTAGAAGCATTAAAAACCTCATAATCTTTTCAAGTCAACCAAATACATAGTCATCAAAAGGCATTTATAAGGCTTAGTCTCTCAATGGAACTCAAAATCGAGGCTACAATTTTCAGCACCAACAAGTTGTAAGTATCTTGATACTGAATAAAAGACTCCTACTAGAACATTATCAGTTGAAGACATTGCTGAAAAGAAGAATCATAACATCATGGTGATCTTAATATTGCATTGGCTCTTAATTATGTTGAATTTGATGAAGTGAAAGATTGTACTATAGCTCATGCAATGTGGATCAAACTAAAAGACATTCATGGAGGAGATGACAATGTAAGAAGAGCTAAAGCTAAAAGTCTCAAAGGTCAATTTGATCAAATGAAAATGAGAGAAGATAAAAACATTACAAAATATGTAGAAAGAATCAAAGAAAGTGTGAGCACAATCAAAGCATCTGGAGGAGACATTGATGATAAAATAATATTAAGAAAGATACTCCAAACCCTTCTTCCCATCTATGCAATTAGAGTGTCTGTTATTCAAGAGTTGAGATGTGATCCAAATAGCGATATAACTTTGGATGTTCTAGTTGGAAGATTGAAAACTTTTTGAGTTGGATAACTATGATAACTATGTTCCTAGCTCCAAAGGTATTGAGTCTATATTTGAAGCCAAACTCTCACTCAAGAAAAAAGAGTAAGAAATCAAAGACCAATCAATCAAGAAGTGAAGAAGAAGAAGAAAGTTCTAACAGTGATCTTGAAGTTGTTAAAGCCCTACTTGCAAAGAAATATTCCAAAGGCAGAGGAAAGTACAAAGGTAAGATTCCTCTAATTTTTTTTTCTTGTGAAGAAGTTGGTCACATTGCTACAAGATGCCCAAATAGAGAAAACAAGGATGAAAAGAAAAGTAATAAGTACAAAGGTAAGAAGGAATTCAAAAATTACAAAGAAGAAGGTAAGAAATCTTGTTTTACAACTAAAGACACTGATAGCATTGAAGATGAAATGGTATATATTGTTGTAAAAGATGAATCCGATGAAGAAGGAGATGAGATGGCACTTATCTCTCATGTTAGCAAAAATGATACATGGATTATTGATAGTGGCTACTCGCATCATTTGACTGGAGACAAAACAAAGTTTGAGCACATGGAATATTATGATGGTGGTAGTGTGAGATTTGGAAACAATTAACCTTATTGCATAAAAGGAAAAGGTTGTATCTCATTAACCAATGAACTTATATGTGATAATGCTTATTGGGTTGAGGTACTAAAGCATAATCTACTAAGTGTGGCACAATTGAATAACATTGGATTCAAGGTAAAATTTACGAATGAGAAGGCCAAATCGTAACTAGAAAACAAATTATATCTAGTTGGATCTAGAAAACAAATTAAAGGTAACCTATTCTATCTTGATCTCAGTGAAAGTTCATGTTTTATTCCTCAAGTAGAAGAAAGCTAGTTATGGCACAAATAATTATGGCATGTAAACTTTTATAATATGGTTAAAATAAGTTTTAAAAATAAGAGTAAGAGGTATTCCTATCTTGAGGAAACCTGATATGAGTCTATGAAAAAATTGTCAAATTAGTAAGATGGGAAAGACTAGTTTCAAAAGAAAGAACTATCATTCTAAAGATGTCTTAGAGCTTGTGCATACAAACTTATGTGGACCTATTGAAATAGAGAGTTATAGTAGAGAAATTTTTTTCATTCTTTTTGTTGATTACTATTCTAAAATGATGAATGTAATGTATCTAAAAGAAAAATTATAAGCTTTTCAAAAATTCAAATGGTATTTGGCAAGAGTAGAAAAAGAAACTTGAAAGAAGTTGAAATGTTTCAGATCAAACAAAGGTGGTGAATTCATTTCTAATGAATTTTGCATTGAAGAAGGAATTAAAAGACAAGTATCAACCCTTTGTACACCTTGGCAAAATGGTATAGCTGAAAGAAGGAACAGACCCATTATGGATTGTTCAAGAACATTGATGATAGAAAAGAATGTTGCAATCAAATACTAGAAGGAAGCTATCAACACTACAGTTTGTACTTTGAACACACTATACCTGAAGAAAGATTCAAATCAAACTCCTTATGAATTATGTTATGGGTACAAACCTAATCTAAGTTACTTAAAAGTATTTGGCAACAAATGTTATATTTTGAAAGAATCTAGGAAAGGTAAATTTGATGTCAAAGGTGATGAAGGTACATTCCTAGGTTACTCCTATAGAAGTAAAGCATACAAGGGTTTGGAAATCATAGAAAGGGCACATGTGAGAATTGATGAATTTGTAGAAAAGAGTGAAGAAGAAAGTAGCAAAGAGCCTGAGGATTATAGAAGATTTATTCACTATGAACCTAATATCTTGCCAAATCTATCTAGTAGATAGGAGGCCTCACCTTCCAAGTCTCCAAAAACTCCAACAACTATCAAGATGCAGAAAATGCAACCCGAGTCACAATCTGAAGGACCCAAGTCATAGTTATAGGCTACTTAGCTAGGTGAAACTCATTCCAAATCAAAAGAAGCTATGTTAGCAAGATATGTCAAAAGGCATCATGCACTTGATTAGATCATTGGAGACAAATCCAATGGAATAATGACAAGAAACAAATTGAAAGGCATATGTTTACTTGCTAAATTTTAACCTAAAAATATTAAAGATGCATTGGATAATGAGAGTTGGATTGAAGTAATGAATGAAGAAATAGAATAGATAGAGAAGAAAAATACTAGACCCAAGGATAAAAATGTAATTGGCACAAAGTGGGTATTCATAAATAAGCTAGATGAAGATGGAAAAGTTTCCATAAACAAAGCAAGGTTGGTATGTAAAGGCTATTTTCAAAAAGAAGGTATTGATTATGGTGAAAATTTTTCTCTTGTTGCAATATTAAAAGGTGTTAGAACTTTACTAGCCTATGCAACTCATAGAGGATTTAAAGTTTATCAAATGGATGTAAAATTTGCATTCTTGAATGTAGTTCTTGATGAGGAAGTCTACATTAAAAAATCTAAAGGAGTCATAGATCCTAGCAAAAGGGACATAGTCTACAAATTACACAAGGTATTACATGGTCTCAAGAAAGCTCCTAGAGCTTGGTATGAAAGACTTCATAACTACTTGGTATAAATTGGTTTTCAAAGAACACATGATAATAGTAGTCTATATATGAAAGAAAAACCTGAAAAAAAGATTGTGTTGGCAGAAATATTTGTTGATGACACTTTATTCATAGGAAATGATGAATTGTGCAAGGCATTTTCAGAAGAAATGAGTAAAGAATTTGAGATTTCTATGTCTCAAGAGATAAAATTCTTTGTTGGATTGCAGATTCAATAGAAGAAAGATGGTATCTACATTACTCAATCTAAATATATCAAGGAGATACTAAAGAAATTTGGAATGGAAGATTCAAGACTAGTTGGAACCCCTATGTCTACTGGACATAAGCTTTCCAAAAATGATTATTCCAAAGAGGTAGATCAAACCACATACAAATCAATGATTGGAAAATTATAGTATGTAGTGCATACAAGGCCTAATATTGCATTAGCAGTCAGTATGGTGGCAAGATTCTTAGCAAATCCCAAAGAAAATCACATGATGGAAGTCAAAAGAATCATGAGATAAATGAAAGGTACTGAAGAATATGGTTTATGGTATGTAATAGGAGGCAATTTAGATTTAAATGTGTTCACAAATGTTCGTTGGGCAGGAAGTATTGATGACAGAAAAAGCATTAATGGTGGAGCATTCTTTCTTGGTAAAAGACTAGTGCCTCGAACAAGCAATAAACAAAATTGTATCTCTCAGTCCATAGTAGAGGTAGAATATGTGGCAACAATAGTTAATTGTTCTAATATTGTTTGGTTCAAACAACTGTTGGTGGGTATGAAGATAGAGATCAAGGATCTAGTAGTTATATACTGTGATAACAATAGTGCAATCAATAAATCAAAGAATCTAGTGATGCATACCAAAATGAAACACATTGCTATAAAATATCATTTCTTAAGAGAATTGGTACAAGATAAAAAAGTAAGATTGAAATATGTAAATAAAAAAGAACAGATTGCAGATATATTCACCAAGCCATTACCTAAGGATGCAATTATGTATCTAAGAGATAAGCTAGGGGTCATTCCCCTATTTGAAGCTCATTAAATGAAGTTTAGTGATGCATCAATAGGAGCATGTTAAAGATCAATCAGTTGGTGCAATATTGACAAGGGAATATTGCAAATGAATCTGTACTTGAGGTACATTGATATTCCCTATCATTGTCTTTGGCATGAGATGTCAAAGAGGGAGAATGAACTTGGTCTAAGGCAGAGCTTGCTATCAAAAGAAGTTGTAGTAGACAGAATTTTTTTGACAAAGGGAGAAACTGAAGGTAAAAAGAGTTCACACTGATAGAGGGAGTTCTCATGGATGAGAATCCGAATGAAACTAAGGATATGTTCCTTACTCTAAATTTTTTATTATGCTATGACATGTTGTGTGGCCATCAATGCAAAAGAGAGAGATTACTGGAACAATTGATAAATTGTGTATTTGTTTCATTTATTTGTAATTTGACAAAGTATAATTGGGTCTATCATTATCAACTATCTCTATAATATTAAACATATAGCATGGGTTTTTTAAATTCAAGTTACAAACATGACAACCTATGGTGGATTTTATGAATATTTTGCAATTGAAAAAGGTTTGATACATATCTTTATTAATAAAAATAAACTAATTTTTTCATCTATTTGTAATTTGGCCTAGTAAAATTGGCTCTAATCATTATCAACTAATTATATGTTATTATTAATGATGTGTTACATTTTCTACATCTTTTTTTAACAATTAGCTTTTTGAGAATGGGTTTTTTAAATTGAAGTTACAAACTTCATAACCTATGGTGGATTTTATGAATATTTTGGAATTGGGAATAGTTGAATAAAGAGTTTTGAATAGCTAAAATTGAACAAAAAGTAAGAATTATAAATTTGTTGGAAGTTTTCTAATCTTACTGTGGACAAAAAATTAATGCAAATAGTTTTACTTTAAGGAACTAAATATTATTGTAATGATCTTATATTTTATTTTACATCTCAAGATATTTGTTAATGGGGGTTTAGTGCACATGAGCTTCTATCCGTGTCTTTTTTTTTAAATCTACGACCTTACTTGAATTTTATGACTTATTTGTAGTAACCATAACTTTGAATTTCTTAAAATTTTATTTTTTCACCCAAAGTTCAAACTATGGTCTATTTGGTAGATGCTAGTACTTGTCACTTGTTTTGAAATTTCTTGAAACTAATTTAGATTTCATGCATTATTTGTAGCAACTATGTATTGATGTTTTAAATGGGTCTATTTTGCAAAAGCTACTTGTTGTGGAGTAAAGAAGAGGGTCAAATGAGATCCTACATATCACGAAGTGTTGATAATGACATATGAAGGGAAGAACAGCCATGAAAGCTCATTATTCTCCAACACTCCGGTTCAAAACCCACCATTGTTCTTGTAAACGAGGGCTTATACTCTAAAAGATAATAAGCTTGCTACTTATCAAGCTCACCCTAACACATAAATTGCATGAGGCTATAAGGATTTCTTTGATTTGGGGTATCATCACTTTGTGTGCTTTTTCTTTTGAGAAACTTCAAAATATTCAAGTTATGGGGGTTGATAATTGTTCCATATGTATAATCTTCCTTTGTATATGTTATTTTTATCTACACTAAGTAATACATACTAGATTTGTATGCACAAGTTTGAAAAATCCTTATGTGAGATTTTTTTTTTTCCGTATTATTTAACAATGAATGATAAATAAAAAACTGTTTTTCTAAACTAATTTATAATTGAATCTTTATTTTTAATAAATAATTTATAATTATATTTATTTATAATTATTTAATTTTAAAAATTTATTGAAATCATTTTATTATGTAATAATTATGCAAGTTTTAGTCAATTATATTATATATATAATACTATTATTAAATATTAATGAGATAAAATATCTCGACTTCAGTCTTATCTTACATTTATCTAAATAAGTAAGAAAATATCTAAATTTACCTTGCTATCATTTTACTCATAAGGACATTACTTTTAATAATATTTTTAAAAATAATTTATAAAAATATATAATTTTGATTTCTAAGATGAGTGAACAAAATTTGGACTAGTCATTTGACATCATTTATTAATATTTGTATAATAAATAATATATGTTCAAACATTTACTAAGTAAAATGTTTATATTAGATCTAACTTTTAAAAAAATAAAGTTCATTTTTTTTCTATGTGTTTTGTCAAATCATGTCAATAATGAGATCAAGATATTTGAAACACTCCTTTGTGTTCTAAGTCAGTCTTGAGAATTAGAAATAATATAACTAAGCATGATTGTTGCATTCACATATATTTACTTTGGTTGTCTAATACAATGGCCTTGAAAACAAACTAATGTTGTATTTTATTATTTTCTCACTCACTTGGATTGAAAAATTGAATTTATCGATTTCAAGAAGCTAAAATGAGGGAAGAGGAATCCGTCAAAATTTATTGTAGGAAAGAAAACTTGTAATGGAACTAAAGATGAAGATGAGATCATATGGAAGACCTTAAAAGCTTTGATACCACCATTCAACTAGAAAAAATAGATGATTGAGATGGTAATACTATGTATTAAGAAATTTTCTAGAGGGACTCTTCTTGGAAGATTGGAAGCAATAGATGTAAGCTTGAAGTAGTGTGGATATTTTTCTAGAGTAGAAATTTTCTTCGATGCATTAAGTTGTTGATCTCAGATTGATTTTGACTAATGAGTATCTACACACTCATGTAATTTACTTAGTTCATGTCAAACAAGTAGCACATGTAGAGCACAACATGTATATGATAGAGCATGTCAAGTCCACAGTGACTGCCGAGCCACTCATGTTCTGAGTGACTCAAGTGTCGAGTAGATAGTGTATGAAAAGTGATTATTGAGCTGAGTAAGTAGAGCATGTTGAGTGATACAAATGTCAAGTCATAGTATAAAAGTCAGTATATGTCGAGCATCAAAGACTTCAGATGCCGAGTAGGATAGTTTTTCCACAATTTTTTGTAATGACACAAACAACTATGTAAACTATTTGTAAGCCAACTTAAAGGTTGAATTACAATATTTTGGAGATAAGGATGAATCTCAAGTTAGAATCCCTCTGAATTTCATGTAGCCAATCAGGTAAAGAGAAGATTTTTAAGTGATAAAATGGATGAATCAAAGTCATTGATTCATACCTAACCCTAAGTCACCCATGTCTTCCTCAAGAGGAAAAATCCTAAATTTTCTAAGGTGTAGTAAGGAGCAAAGAGAGAAGTTTTACATGTGCAAACTGAGCATTTGTGGTGACTAAGGAGTTATCATTTGAGATTACAATGCATAATCAGTTAAAGGACAATAGAGGAAGGGAATAGCATATAGCAACAAGACATATAATCAAGAAGGATAAAGAATACATTAGTTTAGAGGTGATCTATCATTGAACAACCAAGTGCTAACCACAAGATCAATGTTGAGTCATTCTAGCAGGTGATTTAGTTAAATCTCTTAACAGAGTAGTCCTAATAGGTCGTATTGAAATCCTCTAGCAAGGTGCTTACTTAATTGTGAGTTGAGGTTCTTTAACAAGGCACACATCTAACAAGGTGTTGAAATATTTTAATAGGGTAAGACCTAACAATCTTTGTCAGCCTTTAATAGGGTAGATCATATCTCATGATCAAAACATTGTAACCTTCATGGGGTACACTTTATTACTGCAATAGTGAAGATTTGTTGGTGACATCCCCACCCCATTTTCACCTTCTCATTGGAGGGTTTCTGGGTAATCATATTTGGTGTCATATATGTGTGAATGCTTACTTGTTTACATATTTTAGATGTACATGCTTTACATGATATTGCAATCAACTTATTGAATGTATGAGATAAATGTGTGGTGAATGTTTTTATGTGTCAAAGTTTAAACTTTTGATTCACCCCCCCCCCCCCTTTAGAAGTTTACCTTTCCTAATATAATTCCAACAATTGGTATCAGAGCCCAGCTCTCTAAAAAAGAAGGTTTGCAGCTTTGAGGAAAGATCTTGAAAATGGAAGTCTTAAAGTAGGGAAAGATTATTGAGAATTAGGGAATTGAAATAAAACTCATTTTACATCAACTAAATGAAGCAAGATAAAAATTAAAGAAATATTTGAAGAGAAGGTAGGAAATTGCTATTGAGGAGAATGACATATAATATAGAGATATGGGCACTACTAAGCTATTTTCTAATGGAGATTCCAATTAATTTGATGTAGTAGTTGCAAATCTAATGAAAAAGAACTGAGTTAAAGTTGAGGAAATCAGAAATAGATAAAGCTAGAGCAAGAATCAAAAGCCATACTACTATGTGAAGTGACTGAATAGAAGAAGAAAGTCATGGAAGACAAAGCCATAGTTGAAGATTACAAAAGAGTTTTGACCAATAGACTAGAAGAGAAATCATCAGAGCTAACCAAGATTTCCAACATGCACTTGGACACTCTAAGTCAAATGATGAATGACAACTATGAACTAAATGTCAAGGATATTGAGATAACAACATTTAAATTGTAGAATGAGAAATTGCATAATGACCTAAAAAGGGAAAAGGAATTTGCTAAAAGTTTTAATAAACCTAATGAAGCCATCAAATACTTTGAGCAATTATTCAGATCCCCTATATCCAACAATGATACATTTGGACTAGGATACACAAGTACTAAAGAAGGAGAGTCATCCAAAAGTGCTGAGATAGGAGCAACAAAGGTAAGAACTCAAAACCTACTCGGCATAATTGTGGTAAAGAATGACATACTACTAATGTGTGTAGGTGCAAGATTGTAAATAAAAATGTCAAGCATAAGGGCATGGTTCACTATCATAAATGCAACAAACAAGGCCATCAGGCACATGAATATAGAACTATGACCATGCATACTCAAATATTTGAAGGATATTTTTACAACTATCAGAAGTATGGACATAGAGCTTTTGAGTGCAGATCTAAACCCATGTGGTCATTAAATAAGAAAGTAAAGGTAAGAAACAATGGAAACTCTTATAATTGGGATTATTATAAAAGCTATGGCTATCATTATTGTCAAGAATATGGACATGTTCCTAATAATTCTATTATGACATACTTCTAAAATGACTACAAGAGGTGGTTGAGTCAAACCACATGTTTTAGTTGTTTGAAGACTGGTCACATCAGTTGATATTGTACAACAAGGTCAAAGGCACCAAGTTGTGAATTTGATAAAGTAAAAGGCAAGGTAGATGTTGAAAATGTCATAACTAAAATGAACAAGACATGGAAGAAAAAGTAAGGTTGCAACACATCAAATGGAGAAAGGATCACTTCACCCAATGGGTTAGGTGATCACACCTCATCAAACTAAGCAATCAAGAGGTATGTGGGACTGATTTCATAAGTTATATCATAAATCAATTCCAAAAGGATTTAGTATTGAAATGATTACATAAGCATGAACAAAGATGCAAGAAGTTGTTAGGAAACAAATAAAAATCTTCACGTTTTTCATGTTATTATCGAGCATGAAAAATTTCCTATGATTGCTGAGTGAAATGCTAGAGGATGCGAAGATAATAGACTAGTTAGTTGGTGCCAAGCTCGTAATGGTTGCCAAGTGAATGAAATGTTAATGGATGTTCAGTGAGCCTGAAATTGGTTGATGTCGAGCTTACAACTGTGTAAGCACCCAACATTAATTACAATACTTCAATTGGTTTTCGATCAATTTTCAGTGCAATTTTCATCATTTCCAAATTGAGAAAGAACAAGGAGAGCAAGAGACAATCTGGAAATCCATCAAAAGTGATTGTAGAAGATTTGAGCAGTGATTCAACACCATTTTGTTAGATCTTGCAAGGTATTTATCAAGTGTTGATTTACGCTATTTATATTTTCATAAACCCCAGTTTTGCATAATAACATATAGTTCAAAGAATGTAGAGGGTAAGGAGGTTTTGAATGTTCAACTAGTTAGTGATGAGGTCAAGAAACTGATATTCAAGGCCATACTAGACATTGCTTACAAAGAAGACCCTTCTAGTGTGTTATCCATGATACCACCGAAATTTTTAATGGTTCAAGATGTTAGGAAATGTTCCAATTGTAAAATTGGAAGTATAGGTGATATGGAGATTAGGAAAGCATATGATAGATTATGTGAGAAAGGTATGTTGGGAGAAGAATTTAAAATTGTGGAAAAGAAAGGGTTAACAAAAGCCCTAGTTTTCTTGAATGTGTTCAAAATAGAATGGATAAGAACCATATTAAGCAGGATTCATGATAATTCACTATGGTTAGACAATGGGCCTATCAAAATAAGCAAGAGAATAATCCATAAGGTAATAGGGTATCCAACCCTAGATTAGCCTAAGACATTGAGTGATTCAAAAGAGGTTATTGAAAAGAATATAGGAGCCATGTGGAACAAGAGAGGAATGACAATTGATACCATTGCAGATCCATTGTTAAACATTGTAGTAAGGGTTATTTTACATAAGTTTAACCAATCCAACAGATTAAACAATGTGCGTTGTATTGTAGTGGATGTGGGTTATAAGATTGTCAAGAAAGATCACACATATGATCTTGCAGAGCTACAACTATAATATTTGATTGAGAATATAGGAGCAATAAAAAAGACTAAGAGTGCTCAGTGAAAATTTGGTTCTATTTTGATATGCATTTTCTTTTATGTTCAAAACACATTTGCCACATTTGCCACAGTTGCATGGAAAACAAATAGGTTAGCAGCAGTACAGATTGGTGAGTTCATTGAATAATTGAGTGAGAATTTTGAATTAGTTATGACCATCTATTTTGAAGACTTTAAGAAATCTATGAAGAAAAGAATGAGAATTCTAGTGTTACTAGGGGAAAAGCATTATGATGATGTTTGTTTCCTAGTGGATGTTGACTACACATTTGTTCAAGCAGCAACTCCAAGGGTAAGATGGTTGATACCATTAGAATATGAAATAAATGTCGATGAGGCCTCTGTAGCTATTATAGAATTACTTGTAGAAGACATAGATAAAGATGCAAAGGCATTTGGAAACTATGAGATGGAAAAATCCGAAATCACTATGGAACTAAAGACTACCTATGCTATAAAGAAGAAAGAAAAGTTGGTAAAGAAACTGAAACCTAAATTTGGTGAAGGTGCTAATCAGGAAGAGGATGAAGAGGAAGAAGACTCCCAAACCTAAGCACCACTAGATTTAACATAAGGAATAGGAGAAGATCAGCTAGAGGAGGAGAAATAAGTTGTTGAAAGTGTTGAGGAAGAAGTTGAGGAAGCACCTATACCTACTAATCAAAAGAAGAGGAAGGATAAGGCCCAACTAGTGACAAGGGCTAAGAAAACTACTAAACCAAGCTAGCCCAAACCTAGAACACCTACTACAAGGGCTAATGCATGTGTCACTACACAAAAGAGAAAGGAAAAAGCCAAACCAGTAGAGCAGGAAGGAGGAGTGTATAAAAGACCGAGGAGGAAATACATTACACAAGATGAATCTAACAAGGAGAGAACATAATCAAATGACAATAGCCAATTAAAAGTGGTGAGTCATAATCCACTATTAGATCTTGAAAATCTATGTGAAAATGTTAAGAATAGTGCAAATTTAACAGGATTTTCTCATATTAATTTTAATAACCTTGGTAAAGTAGAAAAGAATCAAGTGGAGGAAGCTATTTATACCATGATGGAAAAATTTAAGAAAGCCCCACTAGAAATTGCTAACTCTATGCCTAAAAGTTTATATGAGAGAGTTGAGTAGAAATGGCATTATTTTCTGAACTTAGAAAGACAAATAAGGGAGACTTCACTTGCACAAGTTATGCCTAAACTCAATAAGGAATAAATTACTAAGGCTATGAAGAAATATTTAGTTAGGTTTATACGTAAATATAGAGCCTTTAGCATATTGTAAAATAATATTGAAGATGTTGTGAAGAAGTCCACACAAATGTGGAAAGTCACATATGGACTAGCAATAGTAAAGGTAGGAGAACAAGAGCCTATAGAGGTAAAATATGATGAAGAAGATTATAACAATGAAGATACTATTGAGAGAGATGCAAAAATGAAACTAGATGACTAGACAATAGCTAAGGTAGAGAAACAAGAAGAATAGAGTGTACAAGATACAAAACTGCTAGATGTCAGCCCCCAATAAACACCAAGTGTAAATACTAAAACAATTACAATAGAGGATGTTTCTAATCTCAAAACTCAAAACATAAATCCCCTAATAGAGGAAGATCTCAAAAAGATAATTGATCAGTCTATACCAAGCAAAACTATGTGATAATCTTGTATTGGTGAGTGTAGATGAATTACAAAAAATAGTGACTAAAACTATAAGGGAGGAGGTGAATACACAAGAACCACCTACCATGACCCCTCAAGTCACTAATGTAAAACCTTTGGATGAAGTACCTGAAGCTACATCTGAAAAGGTTGATACAGTTGGAAAGGACATAGTGGAAACCCAAGCCACTAAGAAACATAAAGTGAAATAGGTCAGATAGACTTATCTGCACCTCCAACACAAGTACAAGGTGCATCACAAGGCATTGTGGAAGTTACGGACAAGCTTGAAGAGACTGAGTTGACACTAAATATGAAGGAGCAAGTAGCCATTCAAGCACTGGTAACTTTACTAGAATCTTTCACTCCTTCCAGTCACACTCTTTAGAAGCCAAACATAGACACAATACCATTACAAATCTCAGTGTCGAGTCCAAGCTCATCAAAAGATGAAGAATTAATACAATATAGAGATATAAGCCTTGATGAGGATATTGTGTTACCAAAGTATGATTATGACACAATGATAATTGAGTAGATGGGGATACTCTAGGAAGCCCTAGCTAGAAAGAAGCATTAGGAACTGCTTAGAAGGGAGCACATGTAGAAGAAAACATTGCTGGATAGAAAAGACATCTTCTTAGATACATTCATTCTGCCTACTCCAGATGAAACCAAGCCACTCATTTAACAACTAAAAAATATAGTGGAAAAGGTTAGCATTGTAGACCTTGAAAAAATACTAAATTGTTAGAATGGTCTGAAAGAAATTTCAAAATAAAGTTAATGAGAAAATATTAGTTGATATAGGATTCACACAAGTTGCATTGGCAACTAAGGTAGAAAGTGCGAAGAAGGTACTTGAGAACATTTTATCACTATACACTAAATTGTGCAGTCCAAAAATCTTTACACAAGAGACAAGAAGTCATATTTTGAGTTTAGAAAGTCACATTAATTCATCAGGTACAACACTACCTATAAATCTAGCTCAAAGTGAAAAACATTTCAGAGCTTTGTTACAAACCTAGAGTCAGCTAGTAGCATTATTAGTAGAAGAAGCCAACATAAGAGATAAATTTATTAGCATTCAAACAACATTGACCCCACACATGGATATTTTGCACAAGGAATTAGGCTATTCTAAAACTCTTATGAAGAAAGATCCAAATCTTTCAACATTAGATGACCTAGTCCACCTTGCTACCAAGCTAGCCATCCAACTTAATTCTTTTGATGTATCATGTGAAAATTGGGATGCAACTCTCAAGATTATACTAGAGGTCCACAAATCTTTCTTGAAAAAACACACCATTAGTGTATAGCCCATTTTAATAAGTGTGAAAAGGGGGGAGATATAGATTTTGGGGGAGATATAGAATTTACGGAGATAGAGAGGAGAAATAAAGTAGTAAAGAACAAAGGAGAAAGAAAGTTAAGCCAAAATAGAACTAAGAACATGGGTGAGCTTCAAATGAGAAAAGTCAGATGAAAGATTATCAGTTGAGACATATTTACTCAGCAAGAGTACAACATTTTGAATATAGAATAGACCTATCAACTCAAGGTGAGTTATCAAATTTTGAGGTATATAAGTTGTTTACAAAATTTTAAAATTTTATAAATAAGATGAATAAGAGATATGTTATGCTTGTAAGGATAAGGATATCAATGCATGACCAAGTTTTTTTGACACTCATGTCAAAGGGGGAGATTGTTGATCGTAGATTGGTTTTGACTAATGAGATTCTACACACTCATATCATTTACTTAGTTCATGCAAAAAAAGTAGTACATGTCGAGCACAACATGTATTTGATAGAGCATGTTGAGTCCAGAGTGAGTGCTAAGCCACTCATGTTCTAAGTCACTCAAGTGCCGAGAATACAGTGTATGCCAAGTGATTCAGGAGCTAAGTAAAGAGAGAATGCCAAGTGATATAGATGTCAAGTCATAGTATAGAAATTAGTATATACCAAGCATCAAAGACTTTAGATGTCAAGAAAGACAGTCTTTTCATAGTTGTTTGTAATGGCACAAACAACTATGTAAACCAATTTTTAGCCGATTTAAATATTGAATTACAATATTTTGGAGATAAGGATGAATCTTAAGCTGGAACCCCTATGAATTGGATGTAGCCAATCAGGTAAAGGGAAGGTTTAAGTAGAAAAATGGATGAATCACATCCATTGATTCATATCTAACCCTAAGTCACCCATCTCTTCTTTGGAAGGACAAACCCTAAATTTTCTAAGGTATAGTAAGGAGCAAAGAGAGAAGTTTTGCATGCACAAGTTGGGCATTTATGATGACTAAGGAGTTATGATCTAAGATTACAATGCAAAATTAGTTAAAGGAGAATAGAGGAAGGGAATAACATACAACAATGAGACATATGATTGAGAAAGATCATGAATACATCAATTTAGAGGTGATATGTCATCAAGAAACCAAGTGCTAACTGCAAGATCAATGTTGAGTCATTCTAGCAGGTGAATCAATTAAATTTCTTAATAGAGTATTCCTAATAGGTTTTATTAAAATCCTCTAACAAGGTGCTACTTAATTGTGAGTTGAAGTCTTTTAACAAGGCACACTTCTAACAGGGTGTTGAAATCCTTTAGCAGGGTAAGACCTAACACTCTTTGTAAGCCTTTAACAAGGTAGACCTTTCATAGGGTAGATCATGTCTCATGATCAAAACATTGTAACCTTCATTTGGTACACTTTATCACTGTAGTAGTGAAGATTTGTGGGTGTCATCCCCACCCCGGTTTTACCTTCTCATTGGAGGGTTTTTGGGTAATCATATCTGGTGTCATATATGTGTGAATGCTTACTTGTTTACATGTTTTACATGGTATTTTAGTTAACTTATTGAATGTATGAAGTGGATGTATGGTGAATGTTTTTATGGGTCAAAGTTTAAATTGTTGATTCACCACCCACCCCCCCCCCCCCCCCAACAAAAGTTTACCTTTCCTATTGTAATTCTGACAATAAGTGTCTACACTTACTTGTCAAGAAGTGCAAGCACTAGTGGAGATTATGCTAGTAGCAACAAATCCAAATCTAAGGAGGACAGAAAGATTGAAAAATGATGTAATGCCCTACTAGGGAACCCGAAATAAATTAACCTAAAGTTTCACTAAGTTTTCCAAAAAAAAATATTTATTTTAAAGATAACAATTAAACAATAACAAATATAATATAGCGGAAGCATTAACTCACATACATAACAACCATCATAAACAAATTACATCTCCTATGGGTCCCATGATGTTGAATCACATTTAAGTTTAATTAATACTAAAATCAATAGATAACACATCCACATTAAAAAATAACTACAACTACGAATCTATTTAAATAATATACAATTAAGGTCTTGTACTATTTTATTATTTAAAGTGTGTTATAAGGTTATCCATAAAATTTGGAAACCATAATGATATTATTAATTAAAGAATTTTAGATGGATATTAGTGTTGTTATCTTCTTTTTATACAAAGTGAGGGTTTTATATTTAAATGACTTCTATATGAATTATTAATTCCTTTTGAGATTTTGTAAACTCAAAAACCCTTAACAAATATAATTCTTTGAAAAGATGAAAACTATTATGTGGATGTTTACTGAATCTTATGTTTTGACAATAAATTGAACTTTGAAACAATTTTTAAACAACTTTATATGAATTGTTGAATCATCTGGGATTAGTTGATACTTGTGTCTTAGTACTCTTTGAGATAGTTTTCTTTTAGATGTTTCCTTGACTTAGATGTTGGTTTTTGACTTATGTTTTATTATCCTATTCGGGACTTGAGACTATCTCCTCAGCATGGTTGGAGTGGGCCATTTAGGTTCCACGAGGTTAGGGGATAGTACATTTTCTTATACAATTGAGATCCGACTATTGGATGCCATTGCAAATGTTCCTTTCTATCTAATCTTGTATTTCTATGATGGATGGCTATACTCTAAGTGTATTGCATTTGATTTCATAGTTCTTATGAGAAGATGTGATCCATTTTATGATGTATATTCTTTTAGCCTCTCATACCCTCTAACTTGTACAGTGGATGATTGTGCATTTTGTTTATTGCCAAGTGGCATCCTGTAATTGTATATTATTTAAATGGATTCATGCTTTTAGTTATTCCATAATGTGAAATTGTTATATTTTAGATTTAATATTAGTTAAACTTAAATGTGATTCAACATCATGGAACCCTAAGAGATGTAATCTATTTATGGTGGATGTTATGTATATTAGTTAATGCTTCTAATATTATTTTATCTCTTGTTATTATTGCTTCCACTATATTATCAATTAAAATTATTATCTTCAAAAAAAAAAGTTTGACAAACTTAGTGAAACTTTAGGTTAATTTCTTTTGGGTTGTCTGGCGGGGTGTTACATCTAGTATCAGAGCCTGAGAGCCTGTGTTTCTACATTGGGAGCTCTGGGTATATATTGGAATGCCGCTAGTTGTTAACTTGTTGAACTAAAACAAAACTTGAACTTTTATATTTATCTATTACAAACTTTAACATAAACCGTTTGGACAAAAAAATTAGAAGTAGTGGAACTTTTGAATATGAAACTTGAAAATTCATAACATTTATGCTCTTGACTTTCTATTTATGTCTATACATTATAACTTTTATGTTTTCCAATGGATTTAGAGATGTTGATCTTTTGTTTGGAGTGTTTTAGGGGATCTATTTTAGTGTTTGTTAAAAATATGAATGTTGGATCAATATAGTTTTTGGTTTATTATTAAACCAAAATCATATTGCTCTAAGTGACTAAAAGTGTATACATAGTTAACTTAGTTGTATTAGTTTCTTAAATAAGTTCTTTGTTTGAAATTATAGATAGTACTCATTGACTTTTAGTTACCCTAGTCACTGTAATAGGCTTCCAATAGTAAGCATAAGTCTAGGGGGTGGATTTAATGCCTACCCCTAGTTTAGTTGTATCTTTCTTGTAGGGTTTTCGGAGTAAGCCTAATTCTAGGGGGAGTGAATGTAATGCCTTCCCCTAGTTGACTTTTTTCTTTTATTACTAGATTCTTTTTGGCCAATTTTTATTTTTATTTTTTTTAATGATTATTGGTACTTGGGTACCATATTATATTAAACGTATTTCATATTCAGTCGATATATGTGATGAGTTATTTAGCTATTTTAGTTATTTCTGGATTACTTCAATGATGATATATATATATATATATATATATATATATTCATTTAGTGAATTTAAATTATTTCATGATGTTAGTTAGGGGAATGATTAACATACAATTTTTATGGTTATTTACCCCATACTTGCATGTGTATGGTGCATGTGTATGTTTTACTTTATGATTGATGTTCTTGATGTGGTTGAGGGAGGGAGTCATAGTCACCTGCTAGTCGGGATCTACATGATGCACCACTTCCTGTCATTGCTTATTTAATTTAGATTATATGTGTATGTACATGGATGGATTTTATGTAGATTACAGGTACTGAGTATCAACTTTCCTAAATTTCTAGGATGAGCATACCGTATCACAGTATCTCAATGGTATAAGTGGGGAGAAAATTCTTGAGTTTGAATCCTAACCTAAGCCAATTGTCCTAGAAAGTAGGACAAGTATCATAGTTTTCTACCCATCTGAATTTGTCAAGTGACATGAATTAAAGTGACTTTGACCATGGAGCTTGATTATGTACGTTGTCATCAGTTGAGTTATTGTATTTGGTTTTGTGGGTCTATTGTGATTTTTTGTTATAATTAAATCAAATTAAATGATTATTCAATGATTTAATTTAATTTAAATTTTATAAATAAAATCAATATTTAATTATATTTAATTAATTGAGAAATTAATTAGATAATTTAATTAATTTTAAAGATTTTATCAAAGTTCTAATTTTGGTGTTTTATATTTACTTAATTTAATAATAATTTATTTAGGAGTTTTATTTTAATAATAAACTCTAAATAACATTATTATTTAAATTAATTAATATTATATTAAAAGTGTCTTGCGAATTAATAAGAGAGAGTAAGAAATAATTTGATTATATATATATATATATATATAGTGATGTGTTCTGAATCCCAATTTATAATAAATTGGAATCCACGTTTTTGTGCGGGGGCAATTTGAGAGTTTACGTTTTGTTTTTTACAAAAATATATAAAATAAAAAATGGGAGATTGGGCCCATGATTGCCCCTATCCCCCTTCACATATATGTTTGTTGCTAGCTGCGAAGGCAACCTGGCCTACCATCAAGAACATAGCTACTGCAACAGCCAAGGCTATCTTTGTAGCTAGCGCTGCTATTGGTAGCATTCCATTAGAGTTAGTGGGCTATAAACATTGTTGGTAGTTTTTTTTTGTTTTGTTCAAAATTTATTTTTTAAATAATTTTAATTTATGTTTTATTTAAAACTATTAAATGTTTTTAAATATGTTAAATGTTATTAATTATTAAATATTAAATGTAATTTAATAATAATATTATTATCTTTATTAATTATTATTTTAGTATTAGATAAATAAGTATTTTATTAATGATTTAATATAAGTTAGTTTATTAATAAATAAATGATTATTATCTTTAATAATTTAATGATTATGGATTTAATTTTAGTAATATTTAATTGAGGTCTTGTATTATTTTATTGTTTAAAGCGTGATTATAAGGCCATCCATAAAATTTAGAAATTATAATGATATTTTTAATTAAAGAATTTTAAATGGATATTGGTGTTGTTAAATCAATAGTTCTTTTTATACAAAATGAAGGTTTTATATTTAAATGACTTCTATATGAATTGTTAAGTCCTTTTGAGATTTTGTAAACTCAAAAACCCTTAACAAATACAATACTTTGAAACAATGAAAATATTTATGTGTGTGCTTACAAAATCTTATGTTTTGATAATGAATTGAACTGTGAAAAAATGTTTAAACAACTTTATATGAATTATTGAATCGTTTGGGACTAGTTGATACTTGTGTCTTGGTACCCTTTGAGATAGTATGCTTTTATGTGTTTCCTTGACTTAGATGTTGGTTTTTGACTTATGTTTTGTTATCCTATTTGGGACTTAAGACTATCTCCTCAACATGGTCGGAGTGTGTCATTTAGGTTCCACAAGGTCGAGTGGTAGTACATTTTATTATACCATTGAGATCCGACCATTGGATGCCATTGCTAGATGTGTTTGTTCAAATGTTCCTTTCTATCCAATCTTGTATTTCTATGATGGATGGTTATACTCTAACTATATTGTATTTGACTTCATAAATCTTATGAGATGATGTGATCTATTTTATGATGTATATTCTTTTAGCCTCTCATATCCTGTGACTTGTATAGTGGATGATTGTGCATTCTATTTATTGCCAAGTGGCATCATGTAATTGTATATTATTTAAATGGATTCATGCTTGTAGTTATTCCACGATGTGGAATTGTTATGTTTTAGATTTAATATTAGTTAAAATTTGTTGGTAAAAAAATTTGTTCTTTCAGATTATTACACTTAAATGCCCACTTTAGAACAATATCTCATCACAAATAGTTGGAAAGCTACTTATGGATGATTTGACTTTCCTCTGAATGGGTAGGTACAACTCCATAAAATAGATTTGCAATAGTACTTTGGGGTATGTTCTTAATCTGAAAATAGTAGAGGTATAACCAAGCTAGACCTAAATAGAATCTAACTCAGGCAAATATAAATTTCTCAATTCCAAAATGGTTTTATGCACTCACAAATCTTATGAATTCATAAAACTTATCTTCACAATAGTGGATACTAAACAAAGAAAATTTGAATCTGAACTTGATTAATGAATTTAAAAGAAAAATGCTAAAGGGATTTCTCCTTGAATGAACGATAACAAAACCTATTACATTCACTCATTGCCTCAAAATAGGGGAAGTAAAACTCTATTCTTGTCTTGTTTTGATTCAAACGAAAGAGAAAATGTAAACTAAGTATAAAATCAATTGAATAGAAAATGATTGAAATAAAATACCATTTAATTGTCTCTGCAACAAAGAGTACTACACACCAAAAAATTGCTCACCTTTCATTCATCTTTTAATTTCATACATATAGAGTTTTTGAGATGACCATTACAATGGAATCTTAATCGGTTCATCTTCTAAGGATGACAAATGGAAAGGTGCCAGTTTGTCATATTACAAAATTACAAAAGAAAACAAAAAGGGGGCACAATATGAATCACTTAGACTTCTTCCCCTTTTTGATTTTCGCCCTATATGCCTTAGTAGCAACCATTATTGGGATTAGCTCTTCATGGTTGGGCACATGTATATTAGTGAATCTCAAAAGCCATTTTGAATGTTCCTTTGCCAGCTCCTTTATAGCATTCAACTGATTTAGCAACTCCTCCGCAGCCACATGTATCCAACCACTGAGTGTCTGGAGTTTTGCAATTCTATTATAACTATTAGAAGCCACTCCAAATAGATTATGTAGAAATTTAGAGACGTTACTTTTCATTACATCTACTCCGATGAGAGGTTTACATTGACCATTGGTTTGAGAATTAGTGTGTAGCCCTCTCATAAGCTCAAATCCCCTACTTGAGTCTTCTTTACTTTACTCTCCATTTCCTTGAGTCCCTTCTCAGCTACTTGGATCATTTCTAGCTTGAACTACATACTTTGGAGCCACTCAAATAGAGGCTCATTTCCATTCTTCAGAATCTTTGCTTCAACTGCTTCCTTTGCTTTCATTTGGATGATTATCTTTAAAAGGGAGATGCAGTCATCACATCTGACCCTTTCTCTAGGTAGAGTATTACTATTAGACAATATGTTATCCTTTTCTATCTCCAGTCTAAGGATAGCATTTCCAATTTGATCTATAAGAGAAACTCCTTCTGATTTAAGTCTCCCAATCCATTCTCTACCAATCTGGCCATAATGCCTATCTTCCTAGAGTTGGGAAATGAGGGCTTGCACTTCAACTGTACTAGGAGTCTGGGTCACGAACATACCAAAAATAGCTGCTAGTGGAGTGACTAGTTGTGTGCTAAATGTTTTCAATTCTTCTATCTCAACTTTCATCTTGATCTTTGACAATTTGAGACTTTAAAATTGTTCTTCTATAACGTCATTACTTGATCTCCACAAGCCAACTTTTGTATCATGTCTAGCTCTACAAGATCAATTGAATGCAGAGTAAAATCATCAGGCGTCATATCCTCAATTCTCCCTCCTTTGTTTTGCTTGGTTATTTCCATTGTCAAGTGCCCTATTTCTGGATCTTGCCTAAGTATTGACAAAGTCTTTTGCTTCCTGACCTTTGTCAATGTAGTCCTAGAATAAATAGAAAGGGATACAGTGTCTTTTGTAAAAATACTTTCATCTTTTCTCTTTCTTTTCCTTTCCAAAGTAGCCTCTAACCAGGAATCGCTTC
This sequence comes from Cupressus sempervirens, assembly GCA_028749045.1. NCBI lineage: Eukaryota > Viridiplantae > Streptophyta > Pinopsida > Cupressales > Cupressaceae > Cupressus > Cupressus sempervirens. Next base: position 3,949,592 of record CM053786.1, read on the forward strand.
CTATCACTTTGGAAGCTATTCCGAGTGATTCAATACTAAACATTTTCTTCTTCATTGTAGTCATTGTTACGGTAGTTAAAGAGAAAGGATTCTTTGAATCCTTAGAGATGAGTCTGGAAGAAGTCAGGCCCTTCTCCATTTCTAAAGTCTTCTTCATCTCCTCATTAGACTCAGTAGACTTGTTGCTGCTACTCTTTCCATCTGCTAGGTCCACTATCTATATAGGGGGACCACTTGGCTTTAAAAGTGAAGCACTTTCTAATGGCATGGGGCTATGATGAGGAGATGGAATTGGGGTGATATGTGGAGAAAGAATAGGAGTAGTGTGAGGGGATGGAACTAGAGTATTATGTGGGGAAGGTACCAGAGTAGGGGCAATGTCCTTTGATTCTTCCACTTTCTTCTTTTCAATACTAGTCTGGGTCCCTATGACTAGTAAGGAACCATCATGATAGGTTTGGGCTATAAGAACATTCTTGTCTAGAGGTTGATCACCTCCACCTGCAAGTTGAGCTGGTCCTTGGGTGGAAGCTATGGTCACACCCACTATAGCACTCTAAGATGAAGTAGGCATTGTAGCTGCTACAGAAGCTTGAGTGGCTACACCCTTACTTTGGCTCTTTTTGGTTGTCCACTTGACCCATTTCCTAGTTCTCTTGATGATCCTAGCCATCATGATATCGAGATTCTCTTCCACATCCACATATGGTTTGAAACTAATAGGAATCCCCCTTAATTTGGTCAAATATGTATTTCTATACATATTTTGACCATCATCCTCCAATCCTTCAACATTGAGATCAATGCCATATGTCTTTATTTGTTCCACTGTGACCCTAGTGAAAGAAAAATCTTGGCTCTCCAACTCATCCTTACAATCTGTCTAATAATCCTCTATAGTGGTGACATGCTTGATCACACTCCCAATTTGAAGCACCTCTCTTGCATATCCATTTGGGTCAAACATGGGTCTCACAGCCTCATATTCTTCCAATTTGTACTTATTCTCAAATGCCTTGAGCATGTTTTTGGCTTCACACCGAGAATCACAACTATAAGCCTTGACCTTCATGGGGAACTCATACCCCTTCTTCCTTAAACTGGCACTCAACACATTCACCTGGATAGCTTGTCTCATGATCTCTATCAACACAATCATGTCACTTGGGAATTTGGGCAGCTTCAAAGGAAATCCGTTGAAAGTTGCAAGATGCAAATACAAGAAGGATGAGAATTGAATAAAGTAGCTACCAATCTGACTAATGGCCACTATCTCTTATGGGCTAAACCTCCTCTCTGGGCATCCTTGGACTTCCCTGAAAATCCTCATTATAAACGAGTCATTAACTCTAACATATTCTGCATAGCTATTTTGTAACTGCAAGCACAGATAAAATTCATAACTTTTCACATCATCAGGGAAATTCTCTAGTATGGGAAGGCCTAGCCACAATTGTAGAGAGCCTAACTTATAAATCAAGAAAGAATACATGTAGAAGGTATTGTAAACCTTTGCAGTACTGAGGGCTTTGGATAGATGCTCGCTTACCTCATATGCCCAATCAACATAATGTGTATCTGAGTAGATGATTTGTACCAAAAAGAAATATTGTTCTACGAAATTGAGTGCTTCTACCTCACCTTTCAATCGATCCAAAAGAACCAAAATGTCCATGATCTCGGTCTTGAGATCGATGCCAAAAAGAGTCTTAGGAACCTTACTCTTAGCTCCCCATGGCTTTTGGAACTAGGACCTCATAATTTCCTTCTGCCACACCATCTTCTTCAAGGAGAACGCAAACATGGCTCCTCCTATTATCAATTTAGAAAAAATTTCTCACTCTGGAATCCAAAGGAAATTTACTATAGTTTGCTGGTCAATTGAGATCAAGACTATATGATCAGGCAGAAAAATTTGTTTAGTGTCTAGATTATAGTGGTTAATACATTTGACAATCAACTCGGGAGCTTGAACTACCACTGGAAAATTGACTGCTTCCACTAGCTTGTTTCCTTAGAGTTTCTCTATTATTGGGTGAATTGGCTCCATCCTCATCCTCCTTTGAAAATCTTGCATTTCAAAGAAATGGAGCAAGGTGTCTATAACATTTTGTAGAGTCGACTTAATTCCATTCAGTCCATCAAAACCAGTAAATCTAGTTGCCATCTAATCTAATATAGAGATGAATTTAAATCTTGAATTTGAAAGCAATGTAGAGAGTAGAACTTGGCAACTGTGAGAGCTTTGAAATCACTATTCAATTCAATAGCATAAAAATTCAATAAAGAGAGCAATAATTTGAAAATCCATTATGTTCATCTCTATATAGAAATCCTAATTCACCTGTTGATCTTCAAGATCCACACCACACGAGTGAATTAAAGGATAAATCCATTAAGTTAGTAAATGTGGGGGTTTCTAACGGATTTTTGCATGTCTTTTCACTATTTTTGTTGGCCCAATGATAACTTTCCTTTATTACAGACTTACTTTCCCATTTTTCACCAAGTTTTAGAAAATTGAGAATGGAGTACTCTATAAAGAAAAATCTCCTCAGGTAGATTTTTCTTAAGATGCCTTCCCAAATGTGATTAACTTGCTTCCATTACCATTTTTAAGTATCTTGCAATCAATCTATGAGCCCAACATGCTTGCAGAAGTGATTTTTCAATAGATGTTGAAAATCACTTTCGAGGTTTGAAAACCCACTAAGGAGAAGACAACTTCTATTTTTCTACCTTTGCTTTTATTTTTGCTTTACCCTTTAAGTCAAAGTGCCTCTAAGCTTCAAAAAATCTAAAAAGGGTCTATGAAAGTGAAAAAGGAAGCCACTTGCTTGCTTTTCTCCCTCACAAATGTCTTTGTTGGAAAACTGACTTCTTGGGTCGAAACCCACCATGGAGAAGTTACTTCAAAGTTTTTCGCTAGATGTTATTCTGATCATTATGATGAATTATAAATGACTCCCAAGGTAGAATACTGCAATGTAGGGATGATCTATCCATAAAACAACTCATGTCTTCCTTGCTCGTGCTTGTAAACCTCATTCATTGACCTCTGCAGAAAATCACCTTCACGGGTCAAAAACCCGTCGAGGAGAAGGCAATGCTAGATTTTCCACAAACTTCATTTTCTTTATGTGCAAACTATAATGAGCCACGAGCAAGTTCATCCTTGGAAATAACTCTATGAAAATCATTATATGACCCAAGAATCTCCATCAAATAAGGTTCTAAACTACCTACATAACTCACAACAAGAAGGAAAACTCACCTGGTTATGTAATGCGGGGGAAGAGGAAAGATGAAAACCCAATGGAGAAACTTTTTGCTTGAGGTGAAAGAACTAGACTTTGACCTAAACAAACTAAATTAAGACACAAGATCATTTTCCATTTTGCAAAATGGGTACAGGATAAAAAGTGGGGCAACAAACTTAAATGTGATTCAATGTCACGAAACCCTAAGAGATGTAATTTGTTTATGATGGATGTTATGTATGTGAGTTAATTCTTTTGGTATTATTTTATCTCTTATTGTTATTGCTTCTGCTATATTATCTATTGATGTTATTATCTTTCAAAAAAGAAAAATTTTGACAAACTTAGTGAAATTTTAGGTTAATTTCATTTGGATTCCCTAACGGGTCATTACAAAGAAATTTCCCTACTTGTAAGAAGAGTGAAAAAGGAATTTCCTTTGTTTTTCAATACTTTTTAATACGGAAAAAAACATCATCATACTAAACATCGCTTTTTAATTTCTCATCAAATACCATGAAATACTTTCAAACTATAAAATGTAACAAGTGCCACATAGTGGCTTGTACTTACATTAAACTATAGTTTGATTAATATGGTTAAAAAAAGATAATATATTAAATAAATTTATTATATGTTAATATTTGATTATTTTAAACATTTTTTATGAAACTTTTACAAAACAATAAATTTAATTTTTAATTTTGAAAGATTAAGAATTGTCATTCTATTTTAAACATTGAATTATTTAATATAAAATATTTATAATTAACTTATGTGGATGATAAAATATTTGTAAAGGAAATATAGCTATTCATTTTAATTTATAATTTAGAAAAATTAAGAAATTATCATTAAAAATATTAATTAACTTGTGTTGATGACAAAACATTTGTAATAAATTACAATAATTTTTAACATAAAATATTACTTTCTTATAGATATAATCATTTTGGACACAAAGTTAAAATGTATAAATTTTGGCCTTTGCTAACCATAAAATAATTATATTATATTTTAACCAAACTATAGTGACTTGATAAATTCTTATAATTAATTATTTTTACCTTTTTATTTGTTCAAGTATCTAATATAAAATAGTTGTACTATATTTTAACTATACTATAGTGAGTGATAATTACATTTTTTTTATTAATAACTTATTTTTTACCTTCTCACTTCTTTATGTTAATTTATAGCATTAAGTATTATCGAAGTTAATATTATAAATACTATCATCATGCTTAAATATATACAACTCAAAAAATAAAATCAAAAATCATACAATGTTTATTTTACTTATCAAGGAAGCATGCTACAATATCAAGTAGTGCTTGCTTAAAAGCCGCATGAGCCTAACGATATGAGCCAATCAAGTTCAAGTAAATTAATTTAATCTTTTTAGAAATTAAAAATTTCACACATAAACATTACAAAAATCAAAACTGCAAATTAAAAATAATAATACTTACATCTCCTTAGCTTGAAAGATTTAATCACTAATTAAATACAAGTGCCACGTAGTGCCGTTATAATTTTTATAGTAATTTTAATTGAAAATTTAAATAATAAATTTAGAAATTTTATTATAATAGTCTATCTTTTGAAAATAAAATAGATTAGTGAATTGAAATAAATTTTTAAAAATGTTTTAATATTAGCTACAATTATTATTTTTCATTTATCTATATTAATATTGTAGAAGTAATAGAATTTAAAGATGGTAAGAGTTTTAATCTTTTATATATGTGTGTCTTTTATGTATGTGTGTTTATAATAAGACCAAATAAATAGTTATTTCTAATTAGTGAAAACTAATTACTAATAGAAGAAAGTGAATATTGTCTTTCTATTAGAGCCAATAGAATTTGAGATAAATAATTTTATAATTAAAAAAATAATAAATTAAAATCAAAACTTTATAGATATTCAATTTGTAGAAAATAATTATTGTTGATTGGTGAAAAGGATAGAATTATTACACTAATTGTAGAGAATTGAATGTAATAGTATATTGCCTATGGCAAATACAATAAGTTATATTAAGATAATTGACATTGTGTCTTAGGTAGAAGCATTTGTGCCATGTTAATTAAATTAGGCATCTCATGGTCCTTCACGTAAGTTAAGCTATCTAACTACAAACGTTGTCATCCACTTAATAAGAAACAACACAGCCTCGTACTGGTTGAGTACAAAGGTCAATGAGACCCAAACATGTCCCATGATATCTTGATGTAGTGAATCTAAATTACAGATCTTCTATTTGGTATCTAACTAAAAGGCTCTAATTGTATACATACAATTAATAACAAAAGCTAAATTACCTTGGAAAGTCCACGGAGTTGAGCTTAATTAGTTAAAAGCTTTGGGTTTTCATTGCATAGATCTAAGCTCAAATCTCAATACGTGACTCTTGATCTTCCTAGTTGGCGTATGGTTTCTACTAGAAAGATTTCAATTACTGATAAATTAGACAATTGAAAAAGAAATACATTAGATTGCCTATAATAGATGGTTTATAGTTTTTTTACATTTCTTATAGTTTTTTTCTCAGAACCATGGTTTATAGCAGGTACACCTCTAAGTAAAACTCTGTTCCCACTATCACGAAGGGCGGGCCAATGGATTGGCTCATTTAAACGGAAAGTCTCCCACTTCATCGCAATTGGGACAATCTGTCATCGATAGACTCCGACTTGTTCGTCTCTAGCCTCTTACTTGGTAATTGAATACAATTCTGCCAGCTCACCTTCAACGTTTTCTATTAACTGGTGGATTAAAAATATAGATTGAAAGAGGAACACTTAGCGTGATGGCGAAATTACAACCTTCTCCGTAGCCTCCAATATACTAAATAAAAATGCATAATCTACAATTTGATTTGGTCAATGCTGTTAGATCCTTGCGAGAAAGGGAAACATTATTTTGATATTAATTTCAGATTAAATAAAATTTATTTTAACTTTGGCCTACGTAAACCGTGGGTCTCCCACTTTGTCGCTATTGTACTGTTCACCTTATACATTTTAAAAGAACAGCTATATATATATGATAAGGTGAAAATGCATCTGTTTCATTCAAACACAGAACTTGCTTGGTGGATTAAAAAAATACTTCTATAATACAAAATTTGAATTGAAAATCATAAATGAGACCCACATTGATAATTAATTGAGAAATGTCTTACATACGATAGATTACATTGATAAAAGGTCAGAGAGCCCTGCCAATGATCGATCATCTTGTGCCTTAAGCAAGAAGAGGAACCTCTTTATTTTTTCTGCTCTGGTTTGTTTTCTCAGTGCAATAGTAATGGGAAAGTTTCCCTCTCCATTGCGGTGTTTCTCATGCACTTGCTTCTCGTCTTCTTCTCGTCCATCTCAACAGCCAGAAAATGCTGGGCCTTCTCAACAACCAGAAAATACAGGGCCTTCTACTCCTCCATACTCTTCTTAACCTTCTCAGCAACCAGAAATTGCTGGGCCTTCCACCACCACAAGTTCTGATTTGGATGGTTTTCTACGCAGTTTGAAAGATGTAAGCCAGCTTGACATACTGATTAAGTTCATCGAAGATCTATTGAAGAACGCAGTGAGTTATCTGATTATAAGAATCTGTGGAATTCTAATTCTAGAATATATTTAGCTTTCCAACAATTCCAGTAATCAATTTATTTCCTTAATATAATTAGTGTGAATGCATTGTTGTCGATACGCAGTCACGAGAGAAGAGTGAAGGAGGAGTATCTGGTTCAGAAGTGGGTTCTTATATCCAGGATGGCCAAAGATTCCTCGAATTTGTAGATAAACACATTGACAAACTTTCCAAAGAGGTAAAGTTCCCATATCCGAACTCTAAAATCAAGTTTTAGTCATAAAATTCCAATTCCATTATGATTTAACTCTAGTCATTTATAAATCATTGCGTCGCAGTAGATACAGATATACGAGAAAGAAATTGGACTAAATAAATGTTGATTCTCATAGCTTGTTTACATATCATGGATTTCTCTGTCCAGAAAGACACCGTGGGTGGCTTGAGTGCAGAGTCAAAGAAAATTCTCACAAGTTTGCTGAAAGACGCCGGGAAAATTCATTGGGTGGGAGCAGCACTTTCTGTGGTGGGATTCGTACTTAGTAGATTTAACGACGAGTAAAAATAAAAAAGAGTGTCTTGAAATTTTGAAAGCTATGGTTAATCTTGGGAAACAAATTAAAAAATTGAATGAGCACATGCCAGAACAGAAGCAGAAATTAAACGAGGCAGTGGAGTACATCGTTGTACGATGCTGTATGTGCACCTCTCAACTTGTCAATTCCAAACTTTTCAGGTCAGTTCCGTTATTTGAGCTAGTTTTGACCATTCTTAAATATTACAATACCCTAATCCTCATAGGAAGCCAAGCGAGATAATTGATTTATGTGAGTTTTGTACAAGGTAAGATTTGCAAAATTTATCTTTTCAAATAGGTCTGATTAGATTTTACAATGGCATTGGACATCTTCTTAATAATTGTTGTGTGCAAATATGTAGCTTCCTCCAAATCTGCGTGCTATGTACATCACAGATATAATTTGTTCTGAAAGTGGAATTGCAAATTCTAAAAGTTCTCCCGAGGTCGCTCAAGATTCTTCTCTTGTAAGATTGCTTTTTGGGGGAATTTCAAGTATGAAAAGGTTTCAAAATTGAAGAGATCAGATTTGTCGGGATGTTCTTTAATGTTAAAAGAATCCGTACCTAACAATGTAAAAGAAAATTATAAAATATATGAACTGCATATTCTTTAATTGTTATTTTGAAGTGTTTTCCAATTGTTTAATTTGTGATGACATAGCTGAGATGTGAAATTTCAATGACATTTTATATTTAAATTCAAAATATTCGATTTTACTCTATATATATAATATAATTCTTATTTCAAGTTAAATATAACATATATTGACTATAATGAAATAATTATAAAAAAAAAAACATAAACTCTAGAATTAGGTTATTTAAATGCATATTATTGAGAGTGGTTTGAAAGTATCAATGTACTTTTAGTATTATTAGTCCCTGTTTTTAAAAGGTAGGAGACTAAAGTTTTCGAGTGATTCATTTCAATTAATTATGCTTTGAAAACATGGAATACATATAAACATTCACATAAAATTCCTAATCATTCAATATATTATGTTTAACATAAATTATGAGTTGAATGTTACTAATTTGTCATTGACAGATAACTTTATTATGGGTAGCCTTTTCCAAAATTTTCACCATAAATTTCATATAAAATATGAACCAAAAGCTTATTGCCAATTGTCACATCCATGGTAGCCAAGTTTCGTCAAGGTGGCTTTTGTGGCTTATGCATGTTGTCCTCACTGACATGTGTCATTTTGAAATAGAAGTGGCCATTGCATGTAATGTCTTCTTCACTACCACCATAGTCCTAACTTTTGAAATTTTTATTTCTAATTTCATATTGGCTCTGAGCTTTTTTCCCAATAGTCTTTTCTATTTTTGGTGTGGGAAGTTTCAAAAAAAATAAGAATAACAAAATGGGAATGTGCAAGTTGCAAAAGGAATAGACGTGTCATTTGTTCTGTCTGCACGTGCATGTATTCATTCGAACGTGTGTACTTATTGGGTCCCTTCATTGTACTCCACACCACCATGGGTCTCAAATATTGATCTACTGATGGTTTGATTCCGCTATGCAATCGCTTATTATTGCAATGCCTCTAGCTGCATATATTGATGTGGTAGAAAATCTCAGGCACTCGCTCTCTAAAGTTCTGCTAAGTTTTTATCAGCTGTAGACAAACTAATTATTGATACCTTTGGCAGAACTATTGTTCACTGTAATGGTGAGGGTGCTTTGTTTTTGAAGGCCATCATTGAGTCGAGAATCAATGATTTTGGGGGAGTTTTTGTCCACTAAAAAGCTCACTACTTTTATTCCTTCATTCAGTCATGAGAATGACATCACCACATCTCCTCTACTCAAGATTTAGGTAAATTTTATAATGAAAGATTATTTGAATAATTTGATACATTGAATGGTTATAACTATACTCATATGCTACACTTAAACATAAATTTAGGAACAATTTCATTTTTTCGAAGCTAAAAATCACAGCAGAAATTTTAAAGAAGAATACATCAGGGAAGTGCATAAATTCATGCCTTTGCAATCTAGTGATGAGGGAATGAGGCCTGCAAGTTTGTGTAGGATTGAATTTTTCAAATGCTGAGAAATTACTATTTGTATATTATTTTTTTAAGACTTTTCAAGCTTCACACTAATCGAACCAAATGAGAATATATAGGGTTTTCCTATAAAACTTTTTGCCAGATCCTAAAATTATTCCATGGAGGCACCCAAAATGCATTTGCAAGTCACTCAAGTGTTGTTTTCAAATCTTTCTAGCACACATATGCCTTATAAAATAGGATTACAAATTATTATGGTAGACTAGATTCTAACTTGTTTATAGTTGTGTCGCTATCTCTTATGAGCTATATGTTTTCAATGCTTCTATAGAAATGCATGCAATACTTGAGCTATGACATGACTTTTTAGTACAACTTGAGCTATGTAAAACTCCTAATGTTTCTAGTGAATTTTGGGCTGTTGATTACCTATGAATATACATTTTAGACTTGGGGGATTCTAGAGCATTGACATAATTAAAGCTTGATAGTAGTGGACTTCCAACTTATTTCTATAATTTGTGTGGTTGCAAAATGTAAATTAAATAATTAATTACATAAGTTTTTCTGTTTGAATTTAGTATAACACAACATAATGTGGTTATCATTGCAGATTGAAGGCTTCGTGCCTATTCAAAATTCTAGATCTCTAATCCCTTAAAGATTAGATTGATCTATATAATACTTATAAACATTGAACCACTCATGTTCCTATCAATTATCATTTAGTATTCTAATATCTCCCAAATGATAGATTCTTAATTGGACAATTACTTAAATCATAGAGATAAAATCTAACTTTTATCCTTATATTAATTCAATGCAAATTTGAAGTGGCACATTATTATATTTGTGTTGGCGCTCTGATTGTAGGAATCCTTATTCTTAGGTAAATATTTTTGCAACACAGATTCCATGAGTTTCATTTGGGAAGTTCTGAAGTATATTATTTTTAAGCCTTATAATTTTGTATAACACAGACCCATGAATTCCATTTGAGAAGCTCTGAATTATATTCACTTTGAAACCTAATATTTTTGTATGCTAGATGAATCCGTATCTCTCTGACCTTTTTACACATGATAATTTACATGTTGACATCTCATCTTTTTCAAGGCCTTTATTAGTATGATTCTAGAGATGCATATTGATTTATCGGTTCTAGTGCTTAAATAATAATGTATTCTAATCTAAAGATTATAAAAAGGTAATATAGTTTAATATAAATATTAGAAAAATGAAAACTATTATAGCATATTGATTTATTGGTTCTAGTGCTCAAAGAATAATATATTCTAATCTAAAGACAATAAAAAGGTAATATAGTTTAATATAAATATTAGAAAATGAAAACTATTATAGTTATGAGAATAATTGAAGATTTCGCTTCACTGCTAGAAAATGTTTGTTTTATATTCTAATCTAAAGATTATAAAAAGGTAATATAGTTTAATATAAATATTAGAAAATGAAAACTATTATAGTTACAAGAATAATTGAAGCTTTCACTTCACTGCTAGAAAATGTTTGTTTTATAAGATATTAATAGAATGTACTCAATGAAGGGACATAGGCTTGTCTATGCCTTTATTAATGAGCTTGAATAATACTGAGCAATCTATAATTATTTATACCAATTATATTTCTTTTAGTTTGAAATGTCCTTATTATGTATTCAATTATAAAGTATTTCTCTTTTCCAGAGCTATTACATGTTTTTTAATTTCTATTTTCCAATGCTAATACATATTTTTAAATATATTTTTTAAGGATATGTTGCCAAAATTGGGTAGAGTAAGGGCAGTAAATTAAGAGGTGTGGGATGGACTTCTCTTCCTTATAACATAGAACACACTTATTACACATTGGAATGTTGCACCTTTGAAGGTTAGCAATAGTTAGAATACTACTGTGCATAACGAACCACCAGAAGAAGTTAATTTTTTGGATATAAAGTTGGTGTTCCATACATTTTTCCACTCTGAATCTCCCCTATCACCCACTAGGAAAGTGTAAGAGGAATTCACACAAAAATTCCCCATTTGAGCTTTTGTTCCATATTAATCTATCCCCGTCTTGCAAGGAAGGGATATGATTGCCCTTCAATTTGATGTTTAGCTCTTCAACTAACACTCATTCCTACCATCAAAATTATCTGCTTTGAATACCTTCCATTGATTATTTTGGATATAGTGTTTCACCTTTTCTCCTGTCCCAATCTCCTCACTTCCTTCTAATACCGTCAAGTTAGTTTCTTGTAATGGGATTTCCTCCATCCATTTGTCCATCTAGAATCTAATCTGGTTACCATCTCCTAAGGTTCGTCGCATATCTCTTTCAATTATTTCCTTATCTTGGTGATATTATTCCATATCTTTGAACTAGTTGACAAGTCCTCACTAGAAAGAGTTTGGGAGAAAGGTTAGGAATTCAAATACTTAACTCTCATAATAGAACACCAAGGGGCAGAATATTGAGCCAACTTCCATCCAACCTTCATCACTAGGGCTTTGTTAAGGTCTCCACCTCTTCTTTGATTCAGGCCTCCTTGGGATTTTGGCTTAAAAACTTTGTCCCAGCTGATGAAGCTTAATTTCTTTCTTTCCTCTATTTCCGTTCACAAGAAATTACATTGAATCAACAAATATTAAATAAAGATATAGGAAGTAAACAGGTTTGAAGCTTGCCAACATTGCTTAAGACCTTCCCCTTCCAACCTACCAGCGTCCTCTGCATTCTTTCAATCACCGCATGCCACAATTGGGGGGTCACTTCTTTTATAGTGAGAGGGAGACCTAGATAAATGTGTTAGGAAGGGAGGCCACATAACATTCCAATTCCATGGTAATTCTTTGTTGAATGGCCATATCTTTGTGTTGTTGAAATATAGGTTACTTTTCCGATAATTTATATGTTGTCCTAAACTTCCGCATAACCATTTTGAGTCCTTTTCCAAGCCTTCACCTCTCTTATAGAAGATATTCCATAGAGAAAGGTATCATCAAAGAACTATTGAAAAATTTTAGGAGGAAGAGTCGTAGTAGACTTAATTCCTTTTGTGCCTCGTTCATAAGATTCCTACCAAGAACATTAGCAATCATTACAAATAGAGAAAGCCGCAACAGATCCCTTGTCTAATCCCCCTCTTTTCAAGAAGAACCTGAAGTTTCGAACCTCTCATGTGAAAATGTATATTATACTTTGTTGACCAGACCAATTCATTATACGTGCTTTGAAGATAGACTCCTTCAATTAGCTTTCTAAGGTCAGTGTATTCGGTCATTTCAATAGACAGATATGTTGCATTTCCATCTTTTCAACGTCACACATTGAAATTTGCAAGAAAATATTGCCTTGTATAATAATACACCAAGCCATTCCACAATTATTTCATGTGTGGGTCTCACAACAAGTTTTTCAATACAGCTGTCTTGCACATACATCTTTTTAACCATGCCCCACTTTGACAATTGTTTGGAAAACACTCGAATGAATGATAGAAGGCCACGCCAGCCCAGTGAGTTATCGATCATTCTTGTTCCCAAAGAAAGGATAAGGAGGAGCGTTTTAATATATTTTTTCTTCTGTGTTCTATTTCCTGACTGTTAGTTATGGGAAAGTCTGCTTCTCCATTGTCTTGTTTCTCCTGCACTAATTGCCTTTCATCCTCTTCTCCACAGCCACCCGATGCTGGAACTTCTACCCCTCCATCATCTTCTCAACAGGCCGCAAATGTTGGGGTTTCTACTTCTCCATCATCTCCACAACAACATTCGTCCTCTTCTCAACCTTCAACCGCCACTGTTACCGATTTGAAGGCCTTTCTACAAAATTTCAATGATATGAGCCAGCTTCGAGATCTGATTAACTTGCTCGAAGATTTATTGAAGATAGCGGTGAGTTTATTTAGTTTTGTATAGTAGGTGTTTCTTCGGTTCTAATTTAAGAATATCTTTTGGTTCTCGAAAATTATGGCTGTGTACACATGGCTTCTTAATATATTCTTGGTAGGATATAATATTTTGGTCAAAACGCAGTCGGGAGAGAAGGACGAAGGAGGATCTAGTTCAGAAGTGAGTACATATATTCAGGATGGTCAAACATTCCTCGAGTTAGTAGATAAACACGTTGGCAAACTTCCTCAAAAGGTAAAGCTTCTGTTTCAGAGCGCACTCAAATCAATTTCTTGTAAAACTCCAATTCCACTTGTATAATCAATTATTAATCAATGTGTGGCTATAAATCAAAAAAACATTTAGGAAAGGAATTAAATATATAGAGTAGATGTTGATTATCATAGCTTCCTCACATTTTGATGGATTTCTCCGTACAGAAAGATTCGATAGATGGCTTGAGTGCAGAGAGCCATAAAATCCTCATAAAATTGCTGGAAAGCGCTGGGAAAATTCATTGGGTGGGGGCAGCACTTTCTGTAGTGGGATTCGTACTTAGTAGATTTAACGAGATGTCTAACAACAAGATCGAGTGCCTTGACCTTTTGAAAGCTATGGTTAATCTTGGGAAGCAAATCGTAGAGTTGAATGAGCAAATGCCAGACCAGAAGCAGAAGTTAAAGGAGGCAGTGGAGTGCATCGTTGTCGGATGTTGTTTGTGCACCTCCCATCTCGGAACCTCAAACGCTTTCAGGTGAGTTCAATTACTTGATCAGTTTTATTTGCGAGGAAAATCCAAAAAGTTATCCCCTGTTTTTCAGCTTCACTGTTTAACTTCTTTTGAGATGTTTTTTTGTTGAGAATTTATATTGTTAAAATCGAGTTAGATATAATTTGGTGTGAAACAATTGTATGATAAAATGGAAAATTTTCAATGTAAGGTTTAATGGTCAAAATTTAAAAAAATTCTGTCTTAGCATTTTATTTGAAAGGTTCAAAGCAGATTATCTTTTTATAAAAATGTAAACAAGGTTGAATTATATATAATCTCAATCGAAAATTTGAAATATGTGTAGGTTTCTCACTTCTTCAGTCACTGCCGATAGTTTAAAGGCCTTCCAAGTCAGAATAGACCGTCTGTACAGCGATCTCCAAATGTGGGGTATTATTGACTTACAGAAAAGACTGCCAAGGCTTGCTTCGCAGTCACAGAAACTCTACGCAAATGAAGGGGCAGGTAAGATATTCTTATCTTTTACTCATTCTTTTTAACTATTATGTTAGGTTTTGAGTTCTGCTAAAAACATTGATTTGAGAATTTATACAAATTTTACAGTTGGAATCGACAGTGCACGGGATGAAGTAATTCGACTTTTAAATTTGAGTGCACAACATACATCAGCAAGAGTTGTGGTTGTCCATGGTTTTGGCGGAATAGGAAAAACCACTCTAGCCGATGCTGTCTATGCACATATTGACCTCCACAGTTATAAATATTGTAGAATTCACATGGATCAAAATTGTACAAAGAATGATCTCAAAGTTCTCCAAGAACAGATTTTGTACGGATTGTTCCAACAGGATCTGAAGTTGACAAACTGTGACCATGGTCGAGGAATGATCAAGTCACTCTCTGTAAAGAATCCTGATCAGCCTTTGTTTCTCTACATTGACAATGGCCTCAAAAGTACAGATCTGGAAGATCTCTTACCTGCAGACTTGGGCACTTGGCTTCCACAGAAGAGTAGAATTCTTGTCACTACTCGAAATCTGCAAGAGACAGACATGTTTGTCAGCAGGAATATTCAACGCAAGCAATATGCTGTGATTCCTCTCCCAAAAAGAGAGGCCAGAGAGATTTTGTTGAAGAAAGTGTGGGACTACAGTGATGAAGAGAATATAGAGCACCTCCTTGATTTGTGTGGCGGGGTTCCACTTCTGCTGGAGTTAGCTGGTTCGCAACTGGTTATAAATAGTAAAAGTAGAGATTACATAATATTAGAGATGCTTAGACAAGGAGAGAAGGTGGGGGAAGAGGGAGATATAAGTGACCGAATGGTTGATTTTGTATACCACAGATTATTACCACCTGTTCAAGAGGCTTTCCTAGATATAGCAGGCTTCTTTCCAACAGGATGTGGTAATAAATATGTGGCATGCAGTGTTGGAGAGGAGGAGTTCAGAGGTCTAGAGGAGGCCTCATTGGTCAAGACAGATGAAAGTGACTGTATGATTGTCCACGACATAGTCCGAGCAAGAGGGAAAAAGATGTCAGAGGGAAGCAGAATTACAGAGCCCGAGAGATTGAGCGAATGTTTGAAAGATGAAGAGGTACGTCAGTACAAAATTTCTATTGTTAATTAATATAAACAAAACATATTTGCTCTTCATAATCATAGTAACATAACACTTTATTTTGGTGCAGAAACTCAAAAATCTAAAAGGTATCCGTTTTGATAGATCGTTGGAGCAGCCTCCAATAGAAATTAACGAATATCATCTGAATTGTATGAGTAACTCGTTAAGAATATTATCATGTTATATAGAATCTCAAATTACATTCAGTGGGAAATGCCATAGCCAGTTTAAGCAGCTCAGGGACCTCACTCTTCCAAGTGGCACTTCCGATTTACCGATGGAGTTCGAGAAACTAAAGCATCTTCGCTCCTATTGGGGCCCATTGACGCAAGGCATGAGTTTGTACAAGGTAAGATTTGCAATATTTATCTTTTCAAATAGCTCTGACTAGATTTTACAATGGCATTTGACATCTTCTTAATAATTGTTGTGTGCAAATATGTAGCTTCCCCCAAATCTGCGTGCTATGTACATCACAGATATAATTTGTTCTGAACGTGGAATTGCAATTTCTAAAAATTCTCCCGAGGTATCTCAAGATTCTTCTCTTGTAAGATTGCACTTTTGGAATATATCAAGTATGGAAAGGTTACCAGATGGAGTAGAAACGCTAACAAAGCTAGAGGAATTAATAGTTTTCGATTACCATGAGTTGAGGGAACTTCCTTCCAAAATAGGGGAACTTACGAATTTGGAAGAATTAGGTATCTGCGGCTGTCCTCTCTTACAGGAATGGCCCTTGAGTTTTGGAGATCTTTCAAAATTGAAGACATTAAAATTGAAGGGTTGTTCTTCAAAATTAAAAGAATCCGTACCCCACAATATCAAACAAAATTGTAAAATAATATCTTAAACAATTTTTCTACATTATATTCTTTAATTGTTATTTGAAGATTTTTTCTATTGTTCAATATGTGATGAGATAAGTAAGAAACTTCTAATAATCTTTTATATTCTAAATAAAAATGTTTATTTTACTTTGTATATATAATTGTTATTTAAAATTAAAATAAAATATATTTTAAACTTTTAAAACTAAAATAATATACATATAAAGAAAAACTCTATATTGTAAAATTAAGTTCTCTATATATAACAATTAATCTACATTAATTGAAAGTGATTTGAAAGTATTAATGTCTATTTATTATTATTTTTTAAATTTAAATGTAAAGAAAATGTGTATATGATTCATAATTTGAAGATTAAATCTCTCTCTATTTTTGTAATGTAAATGATTTACAAGTGGTGTGTATATTTTGATCATATAAGTTAATATAATATAATAGTACTAATGTTTATAAAATTCTGAAATTCTTTGAAAATGGGTAGAATATAATTTTGTGAAAAAATATTCAAGTTAATAATTTCGATTTGATGAAAAATGGTGGAAAATAGGAAATATGATTTTTTTAATAGCCTAAGATATGATACATAAGAAAAATTGATTAAATATTTGTTTATTTATATATTTCTAAAATCAATTATTCTAAAATTTCATATGATTTATGGAACATTATACATTATCAACACAATAAACAAATCTTATGCATGTGTAGAATTATATATAGAAAATCCATTGATGGAAATTTGCAAAACTTGCACAAGCACTAGCTCATCTACAGGTTGAAGTGGAAGCCAATATATTTAGTTATTAGTCCTACCTAACTATAGGCAGGGACTATAGTTTTTGCTTGCTTATCTTCAATTAATCCATGTTATGTGGCACCCTTCGCTTATATTATTTGGGGTAATTCTATAATATTGATTAATAGTGACCAAATTTAAGCATTTCTACTTCATCATATTTTTGCTATAATTTTGGTGTGTTCCTCTTTCTTGTTCCTCTTTTCTTGACGGTGTGTTCTCTGCTTTGTTGCATGATTGATTGTGTGAGTATTTTTTATTATAGGTTTGTTAAAGCTTGAGGTTAGAGATTGGGCAAGGATCTTTTATTATGGGTTTGTTAATGCTTGAGATTTTGAGATTGTGCAAGTCTCTTTCATTACAATTTTTTTAAAGCTTAAGTTTTGAAATTATGGAGGTGCATTTCATTACAAGTTTGTTAAAGTTTCAATTTGAGGTTATCGGAAAATGATTTAGTACTTTGAAGCTTAAATCTTGAAACTATGTGAGAATGTTTTAAGAACTCTTGTTAAAACTTGAAATTACTGAAAATTAGAGATGAATCTATGTAGATTTTTGTGGTTTCAATTCTTGGTGCAAGTGTTTGCAAAACCATACAAAACTTAAAGGAAGCAACAGGGCATCGTACACAATGTTAAAGTAATGTAGTATGGATTTTGACAAGACTACACACAAACTTCTTTATCAAGGTATGACCTTAGGTTTTATCATTCTTTTTTGTCCATTGCTTAATTTTGCTACTATTTATTATTTAAGGCCTTTAGAACATATCACCTCGGACTAGTTTGAGCACATGTTGAGTTTGAATAAAATGTAATTAAAAGGTATACTTAATTTTACCAAAGTCCTATTGTAATGAAAAAAATGTTTTTCTTTTTTTTCTTTTTTGGGTTGATAAAATCTAGAGTACTAGTTTTTTATCAAAAGAGATGTTACTGCCTTGGCATGATTATTATTCAATAAGTCAGAATCACTTTTCTATGGATTTCTATAGCCATGTTTGTAATAGTTCTAGGGAAAGAGAAAATTTGAAAATTCAAGTAGATAAACTAAAGAGTGTAGATTGTGCATAATTTTAACCTTAATGAAAATCTTAAATTTTATTTTCTTATGAAAAATCATATAAGATTTTTTTCTATATGGTAGGAGTAATATAAAAAATGTACCCAATGATTTTAGTATAATGCTTCATATTTTTAATTTATATAATTCTAACTAATAGCTTACTTATAAATATTACCTTATTTTTTACATACATATAATTTCCTCTAATTGTATCCCTAGATGTCTGCAATGACTACAACTACACAATAGTGGCTCATTAAATAACACCTCTTAAACCCTAAAACCTCAATACTTAGTATATCTAATAAAATTAGTTTTGAGAGCATAGATAAAGAAACACCGATAAAGTTATTTAAAAACATTATTTTTTGTAGTGTGTATAAAGTTATTGGAAAGCATTGTTGTTTGATGTGTGTATAAAGTTATTGGACAACATTGTTGTTTGCAGCGTGTATAAAGTTATTGGAAAATATTGTTGTTAGAAGTCTTTATTTTCTAAATTATATCTTGGTCATATAATTTTTTATTATAATATATTTGTATTGAACTAATTTGAGTTATCTTAAATCTTGTCTTCAAAATCATTTTTTTAATGTTATTCTGGCAAGATGTACATTTTTAATTAAATGTAGACAAATGTAACTTTCAACGTTTTTAAAAAATAAAAAATAGGTTAAAATTTACATCACATTGTCAACCTCTTTCATTGCAAAATCACTTTCTCATTGTATTGGAACATAGATTTGAAACTTAATACAATAATATTTTTCTTGTGGTGTTGTAACAAGCCCAAAGATTATAAATGAAATACGCACGCACACACACATGTGCGCGCGTGCACGCGCGCACACACACACATGCATGCATGCACTTACGCACACACATGTGCACACACACACACACACACACACACACACACACACACACACACACACACACACGCACGCACGCACGCACGCACACACACATGCACACGTGCATGCGCACACACACATGTGCGCGCGTGTGCACACACACACACACACACACACTTTTATCATAAAGAAAAGTGCATATATACAAACCAGATACTGTTCAGGTAATTGAGTAAAACTATATTAATAGTTACATAGTTAAGCAACCAAAGAACTACTTCCTAAATAATAAATAAACTAAAGATAATCTCAAAGGATTAGTTAGCATTCTCCCCTTAATTTGAAGGGAAATTTGTCATGCCAAGTAGCATTTTTAATTGTTCAAATTTAACACATCCCAGTGCAATAGTAAAGATATTAGCAAATTATTCTTTAGTGGAGCAATGTTTCAGCCATAAAGTCTTGGCTTCAACATGATGTTGAATCAAGTGATATTTGGTATTGATATGCTTCATTCGATCATGAGATTTAGGATTCTTGGCCAATTGTATTATAGAATTATTATCAACAAATAAAGTTGTTTAAGTTATGTAGTTCTCCTACAAGTCATCATGTTTTTTTTTGAACCACATAACTTCTTTTGTAGCTCGGTTGGAACCTTGTGTAGAGGAAAACCAACATGACAATGATTGGGAAGAGGAATCTCATCATGGAAATTCCCACAGGTCTGAGCATAGAGAAGAGGAATATGACCGCGAGTGTGAACATTCTCATACATCACCTAATGGAAGAAGGAATTGATGGAGGGGCCATGGTCGGGATGATGATGACTTCACCTGGATGGAGATGATGTGAGAAATTCAAAGGTCCAAACCACCACTATTTGATGGCCATGGAAAAGGGCTCAAAGTTGAGACCTAGTTACTAGATATGGGGCGTTGTTTCTCCTTACTACCTTATGGGAGCAATGTGAAGGCTTGTTGTGCTATCACACAGTTGAGAGAACATGGTTGTATTTGGTGGGATATGGAGAGCGAGAAGCTCCATATTACTGTGGCAAATCTCACTTGGGAGATCTTTAAGGAGAGGTTTAGGGAGAAATTTCTTTCTCCATAGTATCGTAAGGCCCGTATTGATGAGTTTCATGAGATCAAGCAAAGGAATATGATGGTGGACTAGTATGAAAAGTGTTTCCTTGGGTTGAGGTAGTATTCAAGTTATCAACATGATGAGGCACTCATTTCACAATATTTTGTTAGGGGCCTTCAGGACTTTATCATTGGGGATGTCCGTGTTCACCAAGGATGCTTGTAGTTGTTATGGAGAAGGAAAGAATTCTCAAGAGCAATGTGGCTAGGGGGTTCAGTGGAAAATTAGGCTCTTAGAGCATTAGTGCATGAACCTTGGGGCAGGTTTTTTAGGTACCTCAGTCCTTAGGAAAGGGCCAGACCCAATCAACACCCTCTCAGGGTGGTAAATGCTGAGGGTATTGGACCAAGGGTGAATAGTCTTTAGGTACCTCAGGGAAGAAAGGAAATGACCTGAGTCGTGGAGAGATGTCTAAGTAGTGTTGAGATAATGGGTGTTGCACACATTGCATAATATTGTTATTTTATTATTTTATTTTTATTATGTAATGTTGTACCTAGATGGACGTGCAACATGTAAAGATTCCCATGGAATATTCTTGATGAGTTGTATTGTAACATTGTAAAAATATTTTATGTAATTATTTAATATTGGGGAAAAGAATTAAATGCCCAATATTAAATGTGGAGTTAGTGAGTTAGGTAGCATATAGTTTTAGCACATGGTTTATGTAATACCACTTAGTGGTTTTGTGAGACTTGCTACTATATAAGCAGCCATAAGGGTAGTTGTTGTAGAAAGAGTGACAAGGAGAAGACAAAAGGCAAGAGTCAAGTGGGACAAGGCTTGACAGGTTAGCCAAGGGAGCATTTGTGAAGGTTGAAAGCATGGCATGGGATGTGTGGATTCATGCTTGTTCACATAGTTTGCTCGGTTGTGGCTATGGCCATGAAGGCTTCCATGGTTGTATGGCAATGGTATTTTTGCTGAATAATACATGGTGATGGATGCTTTTGGAGGCTGGGTTTTTCCCTCAATGAGGGTTTCTCAGGGTATATCTTGTGTCACATTTTGTGGGTATGTTGTCTATTCTCTTGCATGTGGATTTTAATTACGTATTTATTTCAGATCTATTATGGGTTATGTGGAAATAATTATATTCTTTATTGCCAAGTTTCCTTACAAGTGGTATCAGAGCTATGGTTTTATTATTGTAACCCTAGATTGAATCCATGGGAATGCATGAGAGGATAAAAGAAAGGGCAAGATATATGATTGATTTATTACAGATCTGAGGGTTTTGGATTTGCTGTTATGATGGGATGTTAAAATATTTGGGTATGTGAAATTTTTTGGACAAAAAGATTTTTTGGATGTTTCATTTAAAATGAGGTTTTTGGGGGTAGCTTGCAAAAATGACCTCCTGGGTAAAAATAGACCTCACCATTGGATCCGGGTCGACATTTCCATAAATTTTGATATATAATATGCCCTAGTTTGGCCATGTTTAGAGGAAATGAAAGAGTTTTTTGGTTTCAGCTCATGATGGCCATCAAATTTAATCCCGTTAGAATTTTCATCACAAAAAAAAAAAAAAAAAAAATTAAAAATGAAAAATCGTACTGAAAATGGTAAAAAGATTGTCTTAGTGAAATGGCGATAACTTTCTCTCAGAATATCAGATTTCAGAGTTCTTACAGGCATTGGAAAGCTAATTCAGAGCACTACAACATGGTGTAGGTTTGGTTCTATAATTTTGAGATTTTTTCAGGTTTTAAGAGCCCTAAAGTCAGATGTTATTTATTTTGAGCACGGATTAGGGCATAACTTGGGCATACGGAATCGGATTTTGGACTTCGAGTAGTCAATGGAAAGTTGTTGGAGAGCTCTACACATTGGTTCAAATTTGGTGCAGGTTTGGCATGATTTATTTGTTGATATATTGATCTGAACAGTTTATAGATATATTTTGACTATGGTAACTTGTGAGTTTATGACATTAGAGATTTAAGTTTTGATCTCATTATATACTCAAGTTTAGTCTCATGATGATATGGTTATCAGTGTTTGGTTTGGATATGCATGATGACTTGTTGGATCTACAAGTTGTGCAGTGTTGTAAGCGGTCTATACTTACAGGTTGCATTTATAGCTTGGTTATGGGTTGTCTTTGCCCATTGATCTTTCATTATTGATGCATATTCAAATTAGTGGCTTGGATTTGGATTGTCTATGCCCTAAGTCACATGATTTTATCTTCATGTATAAGGGATGAGATGTTGTTACCAGGTACAGTCATGGCAGAGGATTATGGTTGACTATGCTGACAGGTTGGATATATTGAGAGCCAAATGCTCGGTTCATGGATGTGATCACGGTGTCATGGATTTTGGCATGACATGATTGGTTATACAAGTACATCCTTGATGTTCATTAGCTGGATTTTCTGATTTGGTTATGGTGGTATATCTTCTTGGTTGAGGATCATGGTTATTTGGTTTCTTTTGAGGAGCTCATGATGTGCACTTTGAGTTCTTTGATAGTTTGATGCCTTGGTTGATTCTCATGGTTAGAGGATGGTATTTTTTTCATCATTATGTCATGGATAGCTTGGATACACGATTTAGTGGGAGCTTGTGACAGTGATGGGGTGACATTGCAGGATTAGTTCCTCGTTTGATTTGGATCTTCATATAGGAGATGGATTTTATGATGCCATAGGTGACTTGGTACCACGGTTGAGTGGAAGTTGTTGGCATTGATATATTTATTGAGTTTTTGTAGATGTTGGAGGTTTGTCTTAGATCCTATTGCTGCAGAAACATCTTTGACATTTGCATGGTGCACTTGTTATCTTCAAGGTGTTTGAAGATGGTTAGATCTTGAGGACTCATGGAGTTCTTGGTTATCTTCATGGTGTATGGAGATGGTTCTTCTTGGTATGTGGAGATGGTCTTCTTCATGGTGTGTGGAGATGGTTGCATCTTGAGGACTCACAAGGTTCTTGGCAAAGGTGTGGTTTATGCTTTTATTTGGCATGTTATCCTTGGTGTGAGGATGGTTTCATTATTATGTCATGGTATACTCTTGATACACGTTTAGAGTTGTGACATGTTATAGTATGTTCATATGGAGCATGTTATCTCTTTAGTTGAGATGGTAAGATCATGTTGTCCTATTTATGTTCTTGAGGCCATGGTTGGAACTTTGACATTGATCTTGATTTAGTTTCTTGGTATTGAGTACACTGATCATAAGCTAGATACTTTATGATATTGCTATGTTGCATTTGGAGTTGGCATGGATTGATTGGTTACAGGTGCTCATGGATACTTAGAGATGGTGGTGATGCTGATTTCTCTTGGATTAGAGAAGTATTTGTTGGGATGGTTGATGGTTTCAGTAGGAAGTCTGAGGGGTAGTCACCTGATATAGACTTGAGAGGAGATTGTTCTTAGATGAGTCTTGCTTGGAGACTTGGGTATCTTGATGAGCATTCGCATTCCCCACTCTTGGTCTACTCGGCGGTTTGCTACTTGAGAGGTATAGCCCATTATTTCTCTCAGTTGCATTATATTTATGCTTGTCTTTCATGGATATGGATCTTGAGCTATGGTACATGAGTTAGTTCTGGAGGGTTCATTTGAGAGATGGTTTAGCATTGGTTATCTCCATGTGCATATGTTGTTATGCTGGTTGAGTTTGGGAGATGGTTTTATATTGGGCATTTTCCTTGGATTAGGAATGGTTATTCCTTGGTTTAGGAATATTTTATTGAGTTTGATCTTCTTGTGAGAGGCTTACATCCATGATTAGCTATATGGTATGGTTTAGGTGTTGTTGAGGCTTCTTGTTGGGGTTTTATGGAGGAGATCTAACTTGCACAATTTACATCTAGAGGTGTGTGTAGAAGGACATGATACAGGTTATGATTTGCATGGTTTCTTTGGTCTTGGTTATCTTCTTGGATGTTCAGTTTTGCCTACATTGGATTTGAGATTGGTTTGAGATTGTGATCACTGGTTTGTGCTCATGTTTGTCATGTGAGAGATGACATGGTTATTTCTTTATCTCTTTCCTTTATTGGTTATGGAGAATTTCGGAGACTGTTGGAGACTTGTTATGAGAGTTGTTCTTGCAGGATATTAGTTTATGTATTGTGAATGTCCTTGATACTACATGGATTCACTTCTTTGAGATGTGTTGAGTGGATTGGTTATAGATTTGACATTATCTTTTGCAGTGGGAGCTTCTTGGTATATATGTGGCAGGTATTTCTCTTGAGGCTTGTGATTGCAAGTTACAGATTAGGTATGTCAGTGATATGAGATTCACTTGTTATACCTTTGAGGTATGGATAGTTGGATGGGTTTGGCACTTTGCTGTGGGTGCTATTTTAGCTACAGATATTTTGACAACTAAAAATACATGTGATTACCTTTGGATCAGGTTTTTTTTTTGTGCTCAGAATTTCAGTTGGTACAGGATTTTATGATCTTCTAATGTGACAGGTTGGGTGGTTTTCTCTTTGGATGGCTTCTATGTATGTCCAGTGGGAGTGGCATAATAGGAGGTGAGATCATTCATGTTCAAGATGCTGGATACTTTGATTTTGTTACGGGTACCAGGATGGAGCACTTGGTGTATTTTGATCCATGATGGTGGATGTGCTAGGAGGGATTGTTCCCTTGTTCATTTATGTGGCTACAGATTGACCCTATGCAATGTATACAACAAGTGGGAGATTGTTGAGATAATGGGTGTTGCACACATTGCATAATATTGTTATTTTATTATTTTATTTTTATTATGTAATGTTGTACCTAGATGGACGTGCAACATGTAAAGATTCCCATGGAATATTCTTGATGAGTTGTATTGTAACATTGTAAAAATATTTTATGTAATTATTTAATATTGGAGAAAAGAATTAAATGCCCAATATTAAATGTGGGGTCAGTGAGTTAGGTAGCACATGGTTTTAGCACATGGTTTATGTAATACCACTTAGTGGTGTTGTGGGACTTGCTACTATATAAGCAGCTATAAGGGTAGTTGTTGTAGAAAGAGTGACAAGGAGAAGACAAAAGGCAAGAGTCAAGTGGGACAAGGCTTGACAGGTTAGCCAAGGGAGCATTTGTGAAGGTTGAAAGCATGGCATGGGATGTGTGGATTCATGCTTGTTCACATAGTTTGCTCGGTTGTGGCTATGGCCATGAAGGCTTCCATGGTTGTATGGAAATGGTATTTTTGCTGAATAATACATGGTGATGGATGCTTTTGGAGGCTGGGTTTTTCCCTCAATGAGGGTTTCTCGGGATATATCTTGTGTCACATTTTGTGGGTATGTTGTCTATTCTCTTGCATGTGGATTTTAATTTCATATTTATTTCAGATCTATTATAGGTTATGTGGAAATAGTTATATTCTTTATTGCCAAGTTTCCTTACAAGTAGGATCACCCCCCTCAAAGTAGTCAGTAGAACTCTAGCAAGGGTAGTGCACCATACTCCAATATTGATCAAGGTGGGTGTGGAACTGGTTCTAGCTTTCCAAGAAACTATTATTCTTGTGGCCAACCTAGCCATAGAACTTCGAGATGTCCTAGTAAACCATCTACAAGATCTAGCAGAGGTACAACTACATCGAAGCCTACTATGGGAGATGCAAGAAGGAGTCATCGAGTCTTTGCAACGATTGATAACCATTGAGCTGAGCATCAAGGTACTATAGTTGAGGCTATAGGTAAGTTGCATGGTATTTCATCTTTAGTACCATTTGAATCAGGGTCTTTAGATTCTTTTATTTCACCATCTCTTATTCAGCGATGTGGGCTAGTGGCAACACATTAGGTCAATAGGTGGTAGGTTGAGTTAGCCACAGGTTCCAAAGTTGCTATAGACTCCTTGGTCAGTGGTTGTAGTTTGAACTTGGGTAACTTCACCACCATAGTGGATCTTTGTATCCTACCTCTGGGATTGTATGACATTTTGTTTAGCATGGATTGGTTAGCTGCCCCTCATGAAAATATAGACTGCTTCTGTAAGTTGGTACAATTTTTTGATGATACAAGTGGGTAGGTGGAACTTTTAGGGGTCCAGAGACCAGTCTCACTTCAGATGATATCAACTAATTAGTTGAAGCGAAGTGTGTGGAAGGGATGTCAGTTGTTCATTATTTTTATCAATGATCTTGAGGGAGCCGAGAGCTATACAGTGACACTTGATGATCACCCACTCCTTCATGAGTACGAAAATGCGTTTCCTGATGAGATACCAAGTATGCCACTACAGTGTGACATTGACTTTTGGATCGATCTCATACTAGAAGCGAAGCCAATTTCATGAGCACCTCACTACATAACTACTCACGAGTTGAGTGGGGTTAGATTATAGTTGGAGGTATTGTTGGCCAAGGGCAACATTTGTCCTCATGTATCCTCGTGGAGTGCCCCAGTCATCTTTGTGATAAAGAAGGATGGATCATTGTGTTTGTGCATTGACTACCAACAATTGAATAAGGTGACAGTGAAGAACTAGCATCCCTTGCCAAGGATAGATGACTTGTTTGATTAGATTAGGGAGCTCGAGCATTCTCAAAGATTTGATTTTAAGTCGAGATACCATCAACTTCATATCTAGGAGGCTAACATTCATTAGATAGTTTTTCGTACACAATATGGGAAATATGAGTTCATGGTTATACCCTTTAGGTTAACCAATGCACCATCAATTTTCATGAATTTGATGAATGGAGTATTTCACACATACCTTGATCGATGTGTCATTGTGTTCTTAGGTGACATATTAATCTATTCAAAGACTATTGAGGAGCATGAAGTCCATTTATGTCAGGTGTTTTAGTGCTTGAGAGACCATCAATTGTATGGGAACTTTGGTAAATGAAAATTCTTCTAGTTGGAGGTGAAATATTTGGGGCATATCATCACTGGTGATGGTATTGTGGTGGATTCAGAGAAAAATTGAGCTATTATGGATTGACCAGTACCCACTAATGTCTTTGAGGTTCTTAGTTTCATGGGATGGGCAGGTTATTACCATTGCTTCGTGAATGATTTCTCATGTGTGGCTCATCCCATCACCTCTCTTCAGTGGAAAGGGAAGAAGTATGTTTGGTCAGACTAGTGTGAGGCAGCATTTAATGGTATTAATGAGTGTTTGACCAGTGCACCAGTCCTTGTAGTGCTCAATCTTGTAGGTGATTTTATGGTTTGCACAGATGCTCCATTGGAAGGTGTGGGTGCAATGTTGATGCAAGATGGTCTAGCACGATTACATATGAGTGTAGGAAACTCAAGGACTATGAGCTTAACTACCCCACTCATAATTTGGAACCCACAATTGTAGCACATTGCTCTTGTACATTGGAGACATTTCCTTTTGGGACACACATTTGAGTTGTATAGTGACCATTAGAGATTGTAGTATATCTTTACTTAGGCAAATCTGAATGCACGACAACATCAATGGATAAAACTTCTATGTGTTCATATGACTTTGATGTTCACTACATTAAAGGCAAAGAAAATGTTATTGTGGATGCTTTGAGTAGGAGGCGACACAGAATATCAATTTTATCATTGAGAGTGGATTTGCGAGGTTATATCTTGGAGGTGTTGCTTAGTGTCACATGGTATCAAGAGGTGAGGCCAAAGATTGAGTTTGGAAATACCATTGAGGGGAGATTTTCTAGTTAATTACTTGAGTTTGATGGACTACTACGACACTTGGGGCATATCTATGTACCAATTCCTGGTGATCTTTTTACTTCAGTTTTATTGGAAGTGCATCATGTATTGTATTCGACACATTATGGCATCAAGAAGATGCATGCTGATTTTAAATAATTGTACTTTTGGGCAAGGATGAGGCACAATGTTGCTGATTTTTTTGCAAGATCTCTCGAGTGCCAGAGGGTGAAGGCAAAGCATCAGCATCTAGTGGGATTTTTGTAGCTACATACCATCCCAAAGTGGAAGTGGGATACAATATCTATTGATTTCATTATAGAGTTTCCTATGTCATCAAGATAACATGATTGTATTATGGTGAGAGTGGATAATTTTTCCAAGGTAGTAGATTTTTCACCCATGAGAACATCCTACACAACTTCTTTTGTAGCGCATGTTTTCTTGGAAGATATTGTTCATTTGCATGGGATCTGTCATTAGAATATTTTAGATAGAGATCCAGGATTTACTTCAACATTGTGGACATCTCTCTAGCATGCTTTGGGCACACAACTCAATTTTAGTTTAGCTTGTCACCCAGAGACCAATGGTCAGATTGAGAGAGTCAACCAAGTTCCTGAGGACATGATTTGCATGTATGTGATGGAAAGACATGTGAAGTGAGAGGATTATTTATACCTTATTGAGTTTTCATACAAAAATGGGTATCATAGTTCTCTTGGCATGTCACCTTTTTAGGCCTTGTACAGTAGACCGTATTGTACCCCTTTGATTTGGGATCATTTGGAGGATCGTGTACTTTTAGGTCTAGAGATTCTTTAGGATATGGAGCATTAGGTTGTTTTCATTAGAGAGTATTTGGTTACTACTCAAGACAGGTAGAAGAAGTATGTAGATTCCCATAGGTTGGATCGTCACTTTTTTGTTGGTGACAAAGTGTTTTTGAGAGTGTGCCTAGAAAGGTTCTAAATTGGTGCCACATTTTGTTAGACCATTTGAGATCCTCAAGGGGATTGGTCCTCTTTCTTATCGACTAGCATTGCCACCTAGCCTATCATGCATCCATGATGTTTTTAGTGTTTCTATTTTGAGATAGTATGTTCCCAATGTGACACATGTTCTTGATTGGGATGCTTTACAGGTGGAGGATGGGTAGCTTTCTTTGGAGTGCATATATATCCTTTAGCATTAGAGTCTAACTTTGAGAGGTCCTAGTGGGACCTGAGGAATGAGACCTTCGTTACTTGGGAAGATGCTACACGGTTGAGAGATTTGTACCCCTATCTTTTTGTAAGTTTCCAGGAGTAAGCTTATGGCTAGTGGGGGAGGATGCAGTGCCTCCCATGTTTGTAGTTTGTGTTGATCCTTAGACTTTTGCAGATGCGAAAGGACATTGAGAATGGGACAGTGCAATGGAGAAGGAATATTCTTCTTTGATGAAGAACCACACATGGGATCTTTGTCCTCTTCCCAAAGGGAGAAAGCTAGTGTGTTGTAAGTGGATTTATCACACTAAGTATGTTGCTGATGGTTCTATTGATAAGCATAAGGCTCGTCTTATTGTGAAGTTTTTTTCGCAGGTTGAGGGTGTTGATTATTTTGAGACATTTGCCCCTGTCGCCAAGATGAATCCTATACGCCTTGTCTTGTCCCTTGCAGCTTCACAGGGATGGCCAATTTATCAGATGGATGTGAAGAGTGCCTTCTTGCATAGTGATATCATTGAGGAGATTTATATGAAGCAACCTCTAGGTTTTGTGTAGGATCCTACCTTGGTTTGCAGGCTTCGACATTCATTATATGGTCTCAAGCAAGCCCCCAGGGCTTGGTATGAGAAGATTGACTCATTTATGCTATTAATAGGCTTCACTCGTTGCCATTATGATCCCATAGTGTACATTCAATGTCTTGGTGATGGCATTCTGATTCTTGTTTTGTATGTTGATGATCTTATTCTTACAGGTAGTTTATCGTCCATGCTCCAGGATATTAAGCATGCACTGATGGACTAGTATGAGATGACTAATCCTGGTTTGCTATACTACTTTCTTGGTCTATAGATTCATCAGTCTCCTATTGGTATTTTTGTGTATTAGCAGAAGTATGCTCTTGACATGCTTTGTCACTTTCACATGCTTGATTATAAGGCTGCTCCTACACCATTTCAGTCAGGTCTTACTTTTTCTACCTCCTGCTCCTCACCTTCAATGGATGCTACTTTGTATTGACAATTGGTTGGCAACTTGTTGAACCTAACACACACGTTCCCTGATCTTTCTTTTGTGGTTGGCCTAGTCTCTTGATTTTCTCAAGACCCTCATGAGAGTCATTGACAAGCTACCAGGCATATTCTACACTATATTCAGGGCATACTCATGTATGGCATTCACTACACTTTAGGGACTCCACACATTGTTGGCTACATTGACTCAAATTGGGCCAGTGATGTTGATGATCGGAAGTCTACTTTTGGCTTTGTGTTTTGCCTTGGCTTAGGTCCTATCACATGGTCATGCAAGAAGAAACATGCTTGAGCACTTTCATCTACAGAGGCTAAGTACAGGGCTATAGTTCTTGCTAGTCAGGAGGCTTTATGGCTTCGTTAGTTGATAATTGAGTTTGGCTTTCCTCTCAATCATCCCACTTTTTTGTGGTGTGATAAGGGTAAAAGCATAGAGCTGTGTCACCCTTTGTGATACAAAAACCTGTTTTGGTCAAATTTCATTTCTCTATCAAAACTCAATTGTTTTCAAAAACTAAAAATACCCTTTTATAGATCTCAGATTCAATATCATCATTTTATAAATTTTTGAGTGTTTTGATTAGTTATAATATGTTATAATCTCAAAATATTATAAGTCGATATTTCAACATTTCAGAATATGCACTCTCAAAAAATGAAAAAAAATAGTAAATCATATCAAAAAAATAAAAAAATTATATTTATCACTAGAGGAGAGAATCCTCTTCATGAATATGTAATTTTTTTTCAAGAAGGTATAGATTTGATAAGGAAGTTTTGACAAGAGGAAAAAACTGTTGGATTCTGACAAGGTCGAACTTGAGTACTTATAACTAAGAAAATATACATCAAAAATAATTATTTCTTTTTTTGTTCACTAGCTATAGTTGTCATCTATAAACTATTTTCAAATCAGAACAAAAAAAGATGATTTGCACATACTTGTTTGACGGGAACTACATCTTATATTTTTTATAGTTAAAAAAAGGACTTCAAAAGAAAATAAAATAAATAAATTCTTACTCAAAAAATTTATAAAAATTATAGGCATAAAATTCATACAATTCTACACATTTCATTAGTTTACATAATCTTCATATTTTAAACACATACTATTTTTTTTGTCATTAATGTTGAACTGTCACATTCTGATATCATGTTTCTTTATAAAAGATGACACAGGTTTGTGCTTTTACCCATAATCAAAGTGCCATCCACATTTCTTGCAACCTAGTGGAACATCAACGTACCAAGCACATTGAGTTGCATATGCATTTCATCCGTCAGTTGATCCAGGATGGTGTTATTGCATTAGAGTACATTCCTACCACCAATCAGCTTGCAGACATCTTCACTAAACCTTTTGCATCACCACACTATCTTCAGTTGTGGTCTATGCTCGGGGTTACAAAAGTTTTCCTTGGGGGGATTGGTTGAGGCCTTCCTTCCTTCACTTCATGTTTTTTTAGCATGTTGTTTTTCACCTGTTTTTAGGAGAGACTTTTTCCCATGTTGTTTTCTCTTTTTCGCCATTTTTTAGAGGTTGCATTTAGTTGCACTATACTTGGATACCTAAAATGGCCTCATTGTTGGGACCCATTTCGCATTTTTTTTCTTTTTTTTGTGAGCTTTAGGCATTCCCCTAAGTTGCACTTGAGGGGGGGGGTGTTAGAGTAAATAATTAATTAATTATTAATTATTTATTCTATTTACTTAAGCTTACTTAGGTTAATGCATGTAGTTAAGTTAGTTGTTGACAACACGGGAGTTTGTTCCCTTTAGCATACTTATCTTTTCCACCTCTTGTGGATGTGTGCTTAGTTGTTAGTCTTATCTCCTACCTCATTCCAGCTTGTTCTACAAGCTTCCATGAGGCCTTTTTATTTGGTCTCTCATTCATTGTAAATTCATTCCATTCACATAGGAATTCTAATTTCCTATTGTGAAATATTCTCTTGTGCGACGTTTGCTTCAATCTCTTTGCTCCCTAGGTTTCTCTTCAGCAAGCTATTTGCATTGTAGGTGATCTTGGCGCATTTTCGAAGTCCAATTCTCAACTCCTACAATTTGGTTATCCAGTATTAGGACATATCTTTGATTTGGGTTGTGTAGATTTAATGCTATGGTGATTTACTTCATTCTTTCTTTGATTATGCTTTATCTAGACATGAGTGATGTAAATGGATTATTTTAGTATAGTTGAATAAATAGGTAAATTAGGTATTTAATACATTTATTGCTTCAACTATGTTATTATATGCAATTGCACTTGATCATGTGTTTTAGTGTGCATGATTTATATCCTTGGTAGTGGCACATAGAGTTAGTGATTTAGTTGTTTATTTTACCAATGTCATTCCTGTACGGTCAATGTATCTTATTTTAGTGCTTAATTTAAACTTTTTGGTGATTTAATAAATCCATACTCATTTGCATTATGTGATTAGACCTATGAATATGTCTGTGTAGTTAGAGATTCGCATTTTCGCAAAGTTTGTTATGAAATTTGTGATTTTGGGTTTTTGAGAATTAATTTTTATATATTTTAATTTCTGCCAGCTTTGATATAGATGAATTCCAATTACTTGAAATAGCCTATTTTCATTTGGGTTGATTTAGGGTTTAACTAGGTGGGTTGGTTATTTACCCTAATCAATTGTTCAATTGAAAAGTGAATTCATATTGGAAGAGGAAATTAATTCCTCATTTCTCACTTTTTCAATTTAGAAAATTGAGAGCTTTTTTTTCAAAATTATTTTCTCGATGATTGTGTTTCTTTTCATTGTGAGAGCTGCAAGTGTGGGATCTTCATGAGATCAGTCTCATTGGATCTAGCTTGGGGAGACCTTGTTTTGTCATGATTTTTTACAACTTCTATGGTTATTTATTTTATTGTGTTGATTCTATTTTTGCCCCTTTTGCTATCGAGTAGGGCTCTCCCATTTTTTTATTTCAACTCCATTTTTACTTATGTTTCTAGTAGCTATTTGTTAGGAGACTGAGAACTAGTGTTCTCTTCTATTTTTGTATGCTAGTTCTACCCAGTTGCTCGGGTATGAATGTTTTCCTAGTTTTTGAGAAGAGAGTTCGAGGTTTCACACCATTATGCTTGTCATTTGTCCATACGTTGTCCGAACCTAAATTTTATTAGATTTTTGTGGCTTTTTTAACTTGAGACCAAATGGATTTTATTTTTGAAGTTTTTCAATTTTAGGGTTTTTAGCTCGATTTATGTACCACCCATTTTTCTTAGGTTTTCTTAGCATGATGTTGGTCGTGAACCTAGATCATCCATTGGGATGCTAGTTAGATCATTATTTCACTTTTATGTTGCATTGGGATGTGTACCACATCCGTCCTTCCAGACTTGATTTCGGTTGAGAGATATTTTTCTTATGTTCTTGTCCAGCCCTTGTTTTATGATCTTTGTAATGTTCGTATGCCACATACGAGCATGCATGTGCCTACACTTTTTGGGTGACTTGTGAGATCCAAACTCTTGGTTGTATTCTGGTGGAGTTATTTTTATTGGGGTTGGGTTGTGAATATGCATGCTTATGGGCACTCATCATGTGATGAGCATGGGTATGTAGGGTAGGTAGTGGAGGGGCTTCTCTCATAGCCTTGGTGACCATTTTCCCAAGGGTTGGCATGAAGGATTTTTTAAACAATTTATAACTAATTAAATTACTAGGTAATTAAACTAAGATAATAAAAAGTGATATCCTTCGGTTTGACTTTGAGGATACTCTATGATGGCCTTAAAGGGAGTACCTTGAGTGAGTGTGTGCATTAGTGTGATGGCCTCCAAGGGAGTACCTTGAGAGTGTTTCAACATTTGATTTGGCTTGGGAGTACCAAGCATATTACTCTCCACTATAGCCCCTACATAGTAACCCATTAAGAGCCTGACTAGGACCTGTTGTACTTGCATTGGCTCATGATGTTGGTCTCAGTCATCTTATTGTCTAGTGTGAGTGTTAGCCATAGATGTTTGTTTTATCTATGTTTGGGATCGGATCATTATCTCCATCAGCACAACAGGAGTGATCCTATGGGTTCCACATGGTTGGAAGGCATAACTACCTTCACTACTATTGGGGATCAGTGTATAGAGATAGTCTAAAATTCTAGTGTGACTATTGCTTGATGTTTTCACTTGATGCTTTAGGTTCCAGAGTATGCTTTCTTGTGATTTATGCTTTCATTGGAATATTTGGATATTATGTTTAGATGATGTTAGTTTATTTAACATATTCCCTTATTATGATGTTTAGCATATCATTAGATGATGTTATTTTCATAGTTGGAGTATTTATTGCTTATTGGTTAGCATTTTAGATTTCCTTATTCTTACGATATTATTACACAAGTTAGCAGTGACATCCTCATAAGACAACTCTGACTATCTAGTTGGTAGTTTGGGATGTTACATGCAGGGGATGGCGAGGAGCTTCGAGGTCTCATAATGCTAATATGGTTGGGAGGAATTGTGCATGAGATTTGTTATGTTCATTTAAGTACATTTTGATGTTACCTTTAGTACATTTTTCTTATGTTGTCATGGTTTAGATGGTTAGATGTGTTCCATCTTCCTGCTGTTGTGTTTGAGTGTCAAAGCCTCAACTTGTGGATCTAGTACTCCTTGATGTGGAGGTTCTAACTCTCTTTGTACTTCTCTAAATATTCATTGGAACATTCTTGCATTTCCTAGGTGACAATATTCTAGCACTAGATGATATTTATAAAGTATCGCATGCCCATAGAAGTATCGTGTGATACTTGAAAGTATCACACTCCTAAAGGGATCTTATCACATGATAGGATTGGTACCAATTGGAGGGTCATCTAAACTCCAAGCTTAATTTTTTATTAGAGCATCATACTCTCTTTGCATTCCACTTCTCCATGCATCACTTGTTGCTACTTCTTAAAATGAAGAGGGCTCATCAAAAACACATGAATTTAATTCAAAATCTTCATACCTTCTTTTAATTTTCTTGGTTTGCATTGATCTATGGATTGATTGCTCTAATGTTTTCTCAATCTCAAGAGCGTTTGAATTAGATTCTTCACAAGATGGTTCATATGCATTTTCAACAAGTTCTTCAAAAATAATTTTAGATTTTTTAGAACCGTTATCTTCTCTTTCAACAAGCTCTTCACAAACTATATCAAATTATTTAGAATTATTCTCTTTCATATTGTCTTCATTCTCTATAATTTCCAAAGATTAACCTAGAACGGGAATCCCCCCTTCAAGAGTTGGAAGTTCATTATTCCATTCATGATAGGATTTCTTTGATTGAAATCTATCAAGATGAGCAATTTGTTTGTCAAAACTATGTGTATCCTTTTCAAATTCAAGAAATATAACATCTCTAGTAATATTTTTTTTTAAAACTCTCCTCATCATATAGACGATAAGCTTTGGAAGTAGTAGAATATCCCCAAAAAATGCCTTTTCTATTCATAGCTTCCAATTTTTTTCTTAACTGAGTGGAATTTAAAGAATAATAGGTGGAACCAACAACCCTAAAATGCTTGACACTTGGAAGATGACCATGCCACATTTCATAGGGAGTTACATTTTAGTGCAACAGAAGGACTTATGTTCTTTATGTAGATAGCATAGAGAATTGCTTCTCCCCAAAATATTAATTTTAAATTTTAAAAAAATATCATAGATCTTACCATAGTATTTATCAAAATCATTAGAAGTGTACTCATGACCATTATCACTTCTTAGGATTCCACTATTGAGTTGAGTCTCGTTTTTAATCCACAAATAGAAATTTTTGAATGTATCAAAAGCTTGAGATTTCTCTATTAATAAATAAACCCAACACATCCTAGTATAGTCATCAATAAAATTCATTATGTATTTGTTTCTATTATCTAATGGGAAAGGCATAAACCCTCACAAATATGAATGAATGAGACCTAGCTTTCTAGAAGCTCTAAACATAGAATCATGAAAATGTTGTTTACTGTGTTTGCCTAAAATGCAAGCATCACATTGAGAGATTAGTTTTGGGGTGGTGGAAAGTCCTTGAATTGCATTTTTAAAATAATTCTAAGACTATCATAGTTAATATGACCAAATCTTGCATGCCATAACAAGATAGAAGAAAAATTACAGTTGTGAAAAAAATGCATGATTATGAGAACTTGATGAAGTGCTTTCAAATATAAAAGTTAGTCATCCTTCACTCTAGTCATTAAAATCACATGATTAGTATCTCTTCTAATCTCAATAATACCATCAAACATATCTATTGAATAACCTTGCTATCTAATATTCACAAGGGATATTAAATTTCTCTTCAATTATAGAAGATAACAAACATTAGAAAGTATGAAATCATAAAGACTTCTAATTTAAGTCTAACATATCCAATGCTTGAAGGTTTTAACTTAGAATTGTCCACAAAATATACTACTCCATCCAATTGATCATTGAATCTCTCAAAAAATAATAATTCTAAATGTCATATGACATGTGGCTCCAATATCTAACAACTAGGTATCATTCAAAATAGAATTTGAAGTACTAAAAACTTCTTCAATCCTAAAATTAAAATGTTTTATAATATAATGTGTAGATTCAAGAGGGTTACCCCTGTCCAGTGGCTTCTCCTTCTTGTCACAAATCTTCTCCCATGGAGTTTGATAAAGAATTGCACTATGACCCATTTTTCCACAACTATAGCATTGTATAGATTGCCTCCCTTTTTATTGATAATCTCTATGCTGGTGTTGTGGCTAAGAATATTGTCTATCACCTTATAATTTTTACCCCCCAACCTCTAGACTATCTTTTACCATGACTTCTGTTGCAACTGTCATGTCTAGAAGACTCATGTTTGGATGTTTTTCCATGTTGTTGTGCAAGACACAAAGTCTTGACATCGAAAAATGATTCTTTCTTCCCAAATGCTCTTTCTCAAGCTCTACAGTTTTCTCCACAAGTTTTTCAAATGTTATATCTTTCATCTTTCAATAGGTTTAAGAGATTCAAGATAGTGTGAATAGGTAGGATAAAGAGCTTTAATAAAAGTAATGAGTTGTAGATATACTATTACACCCATGGCTTCAATATCATGAAATAAAGCCCTAATTCAAGAGGTTAACTTCATTGGACAATTATCATTCATTTCTAAGTTGAATAACTTCATTAATAATTGAATGATTTCAAGTTATGAATGAGAATCATACAAATCTTTGAGTTTCATAAAAGGATTTATAAATGAAATGCACACACACATAGAGAGTGATTTATTATAAAAAAGAAGTGCATATATACAAACCAAAAATTGTTCAGGTAGTTGAGTAAAACTACATAAATAGTTACATAACTAAATTTCCAAAAAAATACTTCTTAAATAATAAATAAACTAAAGGTGATCCCAAAGGATTAGTTAGAAAATTCGAGTCCATATGTGTCAGTACAGTGCAAAAGAATGGATTTTTTTGGATTAGTAATTTGCCAATAAATACACCAAATCAAAAATTAGTATTTTAATCTCTAGTTAAGTTATATGAGAATGTACCAGTTTTCTACCATCATAAAGAAACTTCATACATCTTCACTTCGATAGAGTTTAGAACCAATTTGTGACAATAAAAATTGGGATCTCTTTTATGAAAACTAGTGAACATGACAAACTATGTAGAGATGGGTCTCTTTATGATAGAAGATACTTTTCACACTATGCTAAAGTACATGTAATTAGATTTTTTTTTTCGCATGTAGAGAAGAGAGGTAGAAATGGCATTAGAAAAGGTTTAGTCTTTTTTTTTTGGAGGAAACCTAACTTACAAAACTATTAAATTATTATGAGTTCCATGAAACTTATATAAACAAGAACTTTGTTGAGCTATAGTCCTACCTTGTGTAAAAAAAATTTAAAAATACTACAATACTTATTTGGATGAAAGAAAATTTGATAAAAATGTTAGTCTATATAAGAAATGTTATCATATGTTGTGTATTGTTCATACATTGTGCATTTTATTGTGTAAATCTTGATTCCAAATAAAATCAAACCTGAAACTAAAAGAAACAAGACTAAAAATATGCAACTAAATAGTAGCAGTACATGAAGTGCTTGAATGAAAATATGTAACCAACTACATGAAATGTATCCTTTATACTCCTTAGATGCTTCATACTAAGTTAGCACTTCATGTTTTTTTTGGATTCTATTCTTTATGCTTCTTAGATGCTTTGGAATCATTGTAGTATCCATGAGAGTCTAATGAGATCTATGGCATCTATATATGTGTATAACCTATAGAGGTAGGGGAAAATTAATAGCTAGATGTAGTACCATAAGAAACATAGTAGAAAAGCAAGAAGTTTATCCAGTTTCCTATAGATAAGTATGTTGGCTCTCGATTTAACAGAATTTGAACAACCAAGTATGCAAGGAAAAATTGCATCTATGGGCAGCTATCTCCAATAATGGACACAATTTACCAAGAACTTGGGCCAACTATAAGGCCACACTCCTTCTATACTCCAAGTTCTGCAAAACTTGGGTGGGTGAACCTCTTAGGATCCAATTATGTGACCAGTGTAATGAGCATAATCAGAATCTAGAATAATAGATGAAACCCCTAATTCTTCTATACTTAACCAGTATTTCATAAGCATGAAATAGCTAATGACCTGACTCATGAAATTGGTAAGCTAAGTGAGGGTTAACATTGACTAAATTTCAACATGAAAGAGGAAATGTTTGATTAATGTTGTTGATTCAACACAATCTCAAATATGTTGAAGTATAACAAGTGATCCTATAATTGATCAGGGCCTAATCCATTTGGCAATTCCATGAATTCAAAACATACATCTATGACATCAAGACATACTTCGTATACCTAGACATTAGATCTATCTAATCACCTTGTGATTAAGACATCAATGTTCATTCAGATCTCATTCTCACAAAATATTCTTCTCAAATAACCAATAACCTTGTTAAACATATCAAGCATTTACTTGGCCCTTTGGTCCAATAGCAAAATACATCAAACATACAACCTAAAAGGGATGCAAATGGATCATAGATCTTTTTTCCAAAACCACATAAGACTTACAAATTTCTGAGATAGGAGACAAGAACCATAATGAAATGTATTCATTTCCTTTATACAATACAACCAAATGCATGAAATCAAAACATGAAACAACCTAACATCTTGGAACTATCTATATTATCTTTACACTTGTTGTTCACATGAGAGAAATATGTTGAAGAATGAAGGTGGAATCATAGATTTGGATCCAACAAAGTGGTCTCACAGAAAGACTAAATATTTCCAACCCACAAAGGTCTCCCAGTAACAAAAAACTAGAACCTGTACAATAAGAAAGAAAGGGAATGATATAGGAAGAAGTGAATTCTCAATTCTATTCTACAACTGACAACTATCTCTTCAGAATTCCTTCCCAAGAAGCTAGAAAAGGCCTCTCTCTACCTTCTCTTTGTAACTAAACATAAAATCCCATCATTCTGGCTCTATAAGGCATCAAGAATCTTAGATATTTGGTTCATCATCATAACCGCTTTTGATGCCAAATTTTAAATCATGGTTAAGCCAAAAATAAGTTAAGAGGCCTCCAAAATGCAATACAATCTTCTCAAAGTCATTTTTTCCACATTCTAGCTTCAAATAGTGTTCATAACTACCCTCTAACCAATTCTGATGACCAATCTTGAAATCTGCTCATTCTACTGCCGATGTCTTGGATTTTACAAATTAACCTAAAGCTTAAACTGGTGAGCACTTGTGCACAAACTAAATTCAAAAATGGAAAATTCAGATTCTCCTAGTTTTGGTAGTATATTGAAGTGCCCATTTTTTATTAAAAAACACCCAGGTTATGGCCCTTTGAAAATTAGGCCTCTGCTCCATGGCTCCATAGAATTTTACAAAAATTTCAAATATTTGACATATTATAAAGTCTAAACTATGATATAAGTTCAAACTTTATTTAAAAAGAGTAGGCACGTGCATAGAAGACAAAACAAAAATTAATTTTATAACCTTGAAATTTCCTTCAATCTTCCATCCGGGTCAAACTTGGTTTAACCATTGGTGACACATGGGGCATTCTGATTGGTTTGATCCTACATAGTGGGTGCCACATGGAATACCCTAATTCATCCTTATCATTTCCACATCATCGCACTGCATCATACTCTCTATGTTGCTATACTAATGGGTGAGCAACTTCCTTATAGCAAGTTAACAACGGCTACACAATCTGCCACATGGTGCGATCTGGTGTGCTCTTGAGACTTTCCTGCCATCTCACTTTTAGTTGCTACTTGTCATCCTTTGGTTCATGCTAATGCATTTAGGTGGACTCACATCTCATTCAACTCCTTGCTGGATTGTTAGATTTTTCAGCGGGTCGCCATGTCGCTAGCCAAAATTTCTCAACTTTTTCGATGGAGACTTGGCAACCATCGAATTTTGACCATCTTTTTTGACATCTTACTCTAACCACTCAAGGGTGTCACTTGGAAACTTTTGGTTTGTCAGAGACATCTGGGCAGGACCCACATTAGCACTTGCCGAATTCCAAGGTTTTTTTGTGGGTCGCTAAGTCGCTTGCCAAATTTTCTTTGATTTTCCAGAAAGTGCCATAGCAACTTGCCAAATTCTTCAAATTTTTTGGCACATCCAATGTTAGCACATTTGTTTAAAATTAAATTTTAGTTTGCATGCTAGCTGGACACTGGTGGGACCCCCATGCACAGGCCGCTGCCTTTCCAAAAGGTCATTTCCTTAATACATTCCATGTTGTGTGTAGAATAGTATTTAAAGTATTAAAAATCCTATTGCCTAGCTAATGTGGGATAATGATTTTAACCTTCTCTTCCTTTGTGGCTTCGACTTTGTTGAAACTGGATGCTTCTTTGCTCATACTGGCGCTTTCTCCATACTGCGTGAGTAATAGGCATGGATTTTCCTTCACATCACATTATGATTCATGCAAGACT
Source organism: Cupressus sempervirens (assembly GCA_028749045.1). Taxonomy (NCBI): domain Eukaryota; kingdom Viridiplantae; phylum Streptophyta; class Pinopsida; order Cupressales; family Cupressaceae; genus Cupressus; species Cupressus sempervirens. The sequence continues at coordinate 3,990,930 of CM053786.1, forward strand.
GCACATCGTGCTTCATCAAAACTAGAGCCCAATTGGTCACAACACCAGACCACAATTCTCCTTTGCAATCAAATGCTTAGTGGCAATGGAATCAAATAGTTTCACATTTTGGGCATGTCAAAACCCTGCTCAAATGGTAGAAATGAAAAGGATTGCATACTTCATCCAAGGTATTTGTTTTTCCTTCTTGATTGCCAGCTATAGACATCTTTGTTCCTTGTTGCACATGAGCTCCTTTTAACATGTCTCTAGTTTGAATTGCTTCTCTGCCTTGACTGTGCCAATCTACCTTTTGCAATCTTCTTGAGGCATATTTCTTCCATGGTCAGCCCCTTTCTCAAAACGTGGTCCTCTTTAATTCGTAAGTATCCTCTATTTGCTCCTACGGCTTCCAGACTAGCATGGAAATCTCCTTTCAATTGTTGGGCGTGCTTCATTCTTTTGTTGATGCATGGATGAATTTTTGGCCAGCTCCTCGTTCGTTGTTGACTCCTACTCTCAAACCATTTTTGCCTTTAAAAACATTGATTGATCCCTTTTTATGCGTGGGAGGCTTGCGAGCTAAATGGGAATCTCTTTTTCTTGTCTATGCCTAGCTCTTACGTGGGTGTCTGATCTTTCCTATGCCGCAACTTATATCACTAATGGCCTGGACTATGACTTGGTTAGCATCTCTTTTCTACTACGCCCTGGAGTGCTCTTTTATATGTAGACTTTATCTTTAATATGTTGTATTTTCCATCATGGGTTTGTTTTACCTCCTATGCTCCTCACATGGATTGCAAACATCCTTCTTCAATGAGGGTGGAGGGTCTAGCTTCTTCTTTTCAGACTCCAATGGCTTCCCTTTCTTCAAAGTAGCCATTCCCCAAATTGCCTCAGATGCTAATCAATGTCATCCAATGCTATGGACTTCATTTAATTGAATGGGTAATTTGAATATGTGGGGTCTTAAGAATAGTCAAACTTGACCTTAGAAATTTTAAATAAGGCCCCATGGAAATCTTTCTAAGATTATGTAAGCTCACAATAGACTACTTGGAAACTAACTAGAGTAGGAACAATGATAGGTTTGCAATCCTTGTAAGTATCATCTTTTATCCTTTGCAACATTAATGGTCGTGAGATAGCTTGGACAAACTTTAATCCATGTTCATCAACCTCCTCAAATGGCTTCTAAGTCAATTTGTACCACCATCCCCAATTGCTCCAAGGTGCAACATGAAGAAAGTGAAGAAAATTGTACACATCCTGCAAGTCATTCTGATCATTTATGAATGCAAATCGGATGATTCCATTCAAGAATTTAAAAGTAATGTCTACCTCCCCATCTTATCTCATTGTTACATTCTCCCATCAATTTGATGAATTTCGTTGGGCCCCAAAGTGCGTTCAGCTAAAAAAAAGTTTTGTTTTCAAACAACTAAACCTTCAAATTAGCCCGTTGATTGTCTCAAACCGATTAGAATCAAGTTTGATCATTAAACCAACAATTAAAATTCATTTTATCACTTTCTACATACTATCAGATTTGTGTTAGGAGGTCCATTGACTAGCCTTAAAAATTGACCCAAACACCTAATAGAGCTCTGAAAACTGGCATGATGATTCTTTGCTCCACAAACTTGTACCATGTCAAATCTCACCTTGTGAAAAATTTAGGGTCAAAAGATATTCTCTATCAAAGTTTACCTCTCAGAACTGCCTGCAAGAAAACATGTTAGAAAACAACAAATTGAGTTCGAATTTGGCATCAAAAACTAGGCAAATGGACACTTGGAAGAACAAAACTCGGGGTGTTGGTTCTCTGTCATGAGGACAATATGAATGTGTGATTTGGGCTCATGATGAATAACTAGGTGCATTTGGTGAACCATCAAATTGAGATACTCGGATTTTGCAGACTGGAAACAATGATAGAAAGGTGATTTTTGCAAATGCAATTGACCTAGAAAAGTGTACAAATGGATTCGTCATTAATTAAAAACTGACACACTCGAAGTATTTTTAGAGGAAAACATAGTGGTACAATTCATTTGATTTCACCAATCATAGGTTTTGAATTATAACACCATGAATAGGGGTCCTGACAAATCTGCAAATGTTGACACAAGTCAAAAGATAGAAATTATGTTTGGAATCGCATTTGAAAACTGATCAAACAGATTCATCATGAGTTGAAACTTGAAACATAACAAGTATCTGATGTCTAAAATACAATGCAAAAGGAATTTCAACATTTTGGTCAGTTGGTCAAAATTTATAACTCGTCAAACAGGGCTTCCTAGAATTATATGCAATGTGTATCAACATGACAAATTTAAAATGACTGACTTTGAGGGATTCAAAACCTAGTCAAACAAACTTGAAATAACTCAAAATTTGAGACATAGGTTCTTGGGTATGGACACTAAACACTCCCAAAGTGGCATGTCATGAAACATTACTGGGTGCAAGATATTAAGTTGCAAACATAACCTCCTGTCGCTATTTGACATTTAGGGTAAAATGCAGATTTAACACTTGCTTAAAACAAGACTTCACAGGATAGCTCATAATGGAAATTTAACTTCATGGCACAAGTAGACACACTAAATGGAAGGTGTTAGAAGCATTGAACACCTCTTAGGATTCAAAAGTATAGCTGGGTACAAAGACATCAATAAGCATTTATGGGTCTCAATTTCTCAATGGTACTCAAAATCAGGAACGCAAATTTTGAGTCCCAACAAAGTAGACATTAGTTAAGTAGTTGATTAAGTATATTATTTTGTGGTTTATCAATATAAAATAGCCATATTATTTCCAGGATCAATAGGTTTAGTCCCTTGCCTTCATAGAGTTCATATAAGGGAGGACCTTTTGAAATGACTCTATCCCCAAACTAGAAGATCACATTAGCAACATATGGAAGAACTAAATTATTTTAATCATTCCAAAGATTTTGTATCTTCTTCCTATTATCAAAACTATTCTTTAGTTTGATATTGTCTCTTACATGATAGATAATGTTTGTCAATCGTAAAATATAATAAGTCTATTCATTTGAACCTTATAGGAGTTATTCTGAGTCATGTTTTATTTCAAAGAAATGGTATTCTACATTTTCTCTATTCATTAATACAAATAGATTTTACCTTTCTTGTTGACCAAATTTTCTATCCATTCCTTTTCATGTGCATGCCACTAAAATTTTGTTATGCATCATTTTTTGGTTGAAGAACTATCAGTTGTATTATGGGATAACATAATGATATGTCCGATTAACTAGTCCCTAGATTATATAACATGTTGAGACTTAGCACATATTTCTGTAAGACATTAAAGATATTGAATTATTCACCATACACCTTTTTCATAGTCTATTTTATATTTCCTAATTTAAAAATGCTAAAGCTTAAATAATTCTACAATAATCAAAGACATCCCAACTTTTTTCTTCGGTCTAGATTATTGCCCCTTCTCATGTTCTATAGAAATTCTAAATGGGAAGAAACAATCATATATTTTGTAAGGAATTCCTTGTCGAAAAATATATTATTAAAATTTAGATTTCTATTTCAGGGTAGTCAAGGCCAACATTCTTTCTTGATGAAGATTTCTAGCATAAGATATTTAGTTCTTAAGGCCGACATTCTTTCTTGAAGAAGATTTCTAGCATAAGAAATTTAGTTCTTGGATTCAAGAATGTTAAAAGAATTATAAATCTAGTTCAATTATTGTAAAATTAAAAATCAATAGAAGGTAGGTTTAATGGACAACCCTTCGAAATCAATGACAAATTTAAATTTTCATGTGGTAAGGAAATCCAAGGATTTCAAGGTACTAACGTTATTGTCTATCAATGAATGACATTCTGATTGGGAAATTTGAACCAATCCAAAAAAAACTATTAAAATTGGATTCTTATCACTATCATAGAGGCAATCACCACTGATAATGAAGAAAACAAAAGTGGTGTTATTTAATGTGACTAAATTGTAACTAAATTATTATTACTATATTAATATTTGTTAATTATATAAGATCTATTAGTTAATAATATAACATTTTAATATTTTTTTACATTTAATATTAGATCAATTATTGATATAAATAGATAAAACATTTTTTTAATATAAAAGTAACAAAAAATAATAATTTTATTTTGATTTACTCTTAAAAAATTTAAATCATTCGAAGAAAATTAGTTTTAATGTATTTATTTTATTAAATTTAATTTGAAAATATGATAAAACAACTTTTTATATAAAAGTTTTTGGAGTATTTGATAGCAGCCAAAATGATGATGGGTCACCCCACCCTTACAAACTCACAACCAAAATCACTACAAGATGGAGACAAAGAGATGACAAAATGCTTCATAAAACTTCCATTAATACTTGAAATTCATTACAATATTCTCCAAATGGAAAAACTCCAAACTCTTATAATATAAGAGAGCTTCCTCACTAAGGGCTTCTACATGAAGAGCCTATCCTTCAAGAGGTTATACTCAAAGAGCTTCTACTTCCCAAACTTCTACTTCTCAAGCTTTCTTACAAGAGATTACATTCAAAGTGCTTTACTATAAGAGCTTACACTTGAAGAGCTTGATTACAAATGAACATAAGCCTTCCTTAAATAGGCAGTTACCACCCAATGGATGATTTATCCACAACATTCTATAATATCCACAACCTTGTAGAATTTCACCTACAACCTTCAACAATATCTACAACTTTCTAGAATTTACACCTAAATACAACTAAGCACCACCATGTGGCCCATTTAGAAAATTACATTTCCTTTATGGATCAGAACAAATATTAAATGCATGACTTAAGGAACTTTTCACAGACTTCTAAGATGCCACCTACACACTTCGATAATGGAATGACACTATTTTTTTTAATTTTCTATTTATGCCACCTATGCACCTTGAAAATAGAAATTCCTCTTTTCTCCTTTTTTCTTATTTTCATTTTTTTTCTTCCTATTTTCGTCACTTTCTCTCTCCTCCATTTCTTTTTCTAATAATTTAATTTTCCCATGCAAGATGCTCCTGCATCAGACTCCCCTAGTAGATAGAAAAGTGTGTCCCACATTTTGATGCCAAAAGAAAGATATACAATCATCTTCATCTCCACTAAAGGCTTCCACATTTTTTTTCCTGATGCATGATCCTCCTGCATTTGACTCCCATTGTAGGAGAAATTTTGTGAATATGGATTCACAAAATGAAGTAGCCACTGTTGACATATATATATATATATATATATATATATATATATATATATATATATATATATATATATATATATATATATATATATATATATATATATATATATATATATATTCTCTTCCTACAACACATAGCTGGAACAAGTGTCTATTGCTGAAATTTCTCCTTTGCAATGAATGCTGGCCAAGTATAAATCTCATCCTCATCCAATCTTGTTGAACTAATCACACATGTAATCAACCCAGCACCACCATACCAATCTTTCTTTGCATACCACACATGACTAACAAGATCCTCATGCAAACCATCATCAATATCTTTCAAACTCATCTCAAATTCAACATCATATAATTCATAGAAATTTACCTCTTTGACATAGTCATCTTTGCTTGCCTCTTTCATGTCGTCAAAAATGCATGTAACTACTTCACTTGCTTGATCTGCAACTAAGACACTATATTTTTCCTCCATTGCTGCGATCTTTAAATCTTCTTGATCTACTTCAAGTTTGTAAATCTTGTCATCTTCATGCTCTTCCTCTTCTCTTTCATCTTCTTCAACTTTAGGTTCGCAAATGATTTCCTCTTCATCCACTTGCTCTTCTTTTGTTCCACATGTTTGATACTCCACTGGATCTTCTATCTTTTTCGCATCCAAGGAATTATCAACATCCCTTTTCTGGTAATACACTCTTTGTTTCTGCAACTTAGCTTCTAATTCATTCACTTGCTTCTGCAAATCAACTATCAATGCCTCTTGATTTCTTGCCCTAATTTTCTCTAGTTGAGGAATCCTTAGAATCCATCCAATCACAAAATTCATCTTCTTCTTTCCCTTCTCCATACTCAAGTCTATATAAGACAAATCTTGTGCAACATAAGCACCTCGTGCAAACTGCCTCACAATCGGTGATTTGTCTACACAATCATGAACTTCTTCACCTAACTCAAGGTCATGGTGCAAAATGCCTCACATTTAGTGATCTGTTCGCATGCTAAGGAACTCCTACTCAGATACCACTGATGACGAGTCACACCACCCTTACAAACTCACAACCAAAATCACTACAAGATGGAGACAAAGAGATGACAAAATGCTTCATAAAACTTCCATTAATACTTGAAATTCATTACAATATTCTTCAAATGGAAAAACTCCAAACTCTTATAGTATAAGAGAGCTTCCTCACTAAGGGCTTCTACAAGAAGAGCCTATCCTTCAAGAGGTTATACTCAAAGAGCTTCTACTTCCCAAACTTCTACTTCTCAAGCTTTCTTACAAGAGATTACAGTTGAAGAGCTTTACTACAAGAGCTTACACTTGAAGAGCTTGATTACAAATGAACATAAGCCTTCCTTAAATAGGCACTTACCACCCAATGGATGATTTATCCACAACATTCTAGAATATACACAACCTTCTAGAATTTCACCTACAACCTTCTACAATATCTACAACTTTCTAGAATTTCCACCTAAATACAACTAAGCACCACCATGTGCCCCAATTAGAAAATTGCATTTCCTTTATGGATCACAACAAATATTAAATGCATGATTTAAGGAACTTTCCACAAACTTCTAAGATGCCACCTACACACTTCGATAAATGGAATGACACTATTTTTTTTTCTATTTACGCCACCTATGCACCTTGAAAATAGAAATTCCCCTTTTCTCCTTTTTTCCTATTTTCATTTTTTTATTAATTTCTTCCTATTTTCATCACTTTCTCTCTCCTCCACAAATTTTTTTTTTTTTTTCTAATAATTTAATTTTCCCATGCAAGATGTTGCTGCATTAGAATGCATCACAAAAAGAAAGGGGGCTGATCCCAAAGTATAAATAAGGTTGCGAACTAGCCGAAGGTTACCTCTCAGAAGTCTATCCTATACCAACTTTAAACATAAAAAACCATAAAGCTTTAAGAGATGAATTTTCATCAACGACAACCCTTAAACTACTATGCATAAGAAATTGAATAATAAACCAAGAACATTTAAAAAAATTGTTTCTATTGGTCCACTTAATCGACATAGTCCAAAAAACCCCGTGGGGTGCAATGTTCAGAGACATAATCATAAAAATAGAAAAAAAACACAATAGAACCAGCTAGATGCCCTCTTCCTTCTCCTGGTTACCATTCTTCTTCTCCTCAGAGTCTTCCCCTGTTGAATCCCCCTCCTCCACTTTTACTAGTTAGTCAAGGATGGTTTTTAGCAAATCTTCCACCAAGAACCCATAAATGGATCAGGTTGTCTCATTAGTCTTTCCCATGTCATGTTCTTCTTTGTTAGCCTATAGGAAGTAGAGGGTTTTGGTCGCGGAGTACATAACCTTGGTGGAGAACTTAACTAGGGTTTCAAATCTATGGCATATAGTGGTATGGTTATCCGCCAAGTCCCTCATAGCCATCTCAAGCCTCTCCAACTGCATCTTGGTGTGATTATGTTTGGCTCTCCTCCTAGTAACCTCAGGGTTAACCTTCCTAGGAGAAGTGATGTCTTCCCCCCCACTACAAGCTAGGGTAACTTCTAGGAAGGGTTCATAGAGTTGGGGCTAGGTTTGATGTCTTGGTGGTGTCTTTTCTTTTTAGCAAGTTTCTCCTCACTATCAAAGGAGCCATAGCTAGATTTGTACTTTGTGGGGGTCTTGAATTTTTCCATCTAGAGATTCTTATTAGTTCTCCTAGCATACTGCATGCCCTTCTTGGAATATGAGTCTGACTCAATAATGTGAACTTTAACCTAAGGGTTAATTTTGACCTCACTGGCATGACCTTTCTTAGTAATTCGATATAGTAAGAATTTTATTTTGATTAAATGTTAAAAAATTTAAAATTATATAACCAAAAATATTTTCAACACATGTATTTTATTAAATTTAATAAGAAAATATATATTAAGAATTTAAGAATGTTTATAGGTAAGAGTCTATTATAACACAATAGTAAATTGAGAGCCTCTTATTTTCGAATGTTTATTGTATTAAATTTAATAAAATTAAGTCTAGTTTAAAAAACTATATTATTAATGTTTTAAAATTAAATTAAATTTTAGAAGAGCTTTCAAATTGTAATTTTAATACCAAATATTTGAAAATCATAACATTATTAAACATAAATTGGTTCAAATGAATTGTCATCCTGTTAGGGTTTCATGTGTTCTTTGAGTTTCCTTGTGTATGACTCTCTGTTTGAGCTCTCCTTCTATGTTTTCCACTTTTCAAACTACATTTAGTATGAGATTTTTTCAGGCTAGTTTATAATGGCTCTAACTAGTGGTGACCTAGTTGTTGATACTGGTGTTCATGTTGTTGCTTCAAAAAGCCATGGCACCTCCATTAAACAAATGTCCTCGCAAATTCGTCCTGAATCCTAATATTATCCTTCCTTTGCAAGAATTTGATGCTACTTGTGATTGGTTAGAACAATATACCTTGATAGGGTATTTTTTGGGTAGAACTCTTCCTGAAGCTATGCTTTGAGAATGGGTTAACAAGAGTTGGACTCCTCATGGAGTCCACCTTGATAATGTGAAAAAACCTTACCAAAGATTTTTTTTATTTCATTTTTCCAACCTGTCTCAAGAAGACACAATTTTTAGCAATGGCCCTTGGTCAATGTGTTCTTCCCTACTTGTTTTTGAAAGATGGTCGAGAGACTTCACTATCTCTAATGACAAAAAGTGTAGGGTTCCTATGTGGGTTGAGTTCCCAAGTTAATTCTTGCTATGTTGGCCTTTTATCGAGTCCATTTCCAATACTCTTGTCAAAGTTATTACAAAGGAATATGAACTCTTTTTCAATGCACATCCTTAGAAACACGTGTGCATTGAGGTTGATCTCTCCAAGGATCTCAAGGATTCTATGGAGATATAGATTGGTTCTCAAACCTTCTCTCAGAAGATGCTCTATTGAACCTGCGCAACACCTATTATAGGTGTCAGTCAGTGAAACACAAGATTAGGGATTTCCCATTAGTTATGCCTAGGGTTAAACCCCTACCTAAGGAGGTCCCTATCAAACCTATAGAAGGGAAAGAAAAAGATGAATGAACTACTATTGAGTGCAAGGGAAAGACCTCCTTGGCTCCTAAAAATTCATATGTGGCTATCATCTCGATTCCTCCTATTTCAAAAGTAGTGCAAACCACAACTATTGTAGGGTTGAAACTACTTTTTTTGGAATCAAACCCTATTATTTCTCAAGATTCAAACCTTGGTAGTTCATAGGGGATCAGGGTAGCTGTAAGGGTTACCACTTCTATTATGATTTGCACTCCTTTTGCTGCCTCCTCCATTATGACTCAAAATGTGAAGTGTTCTCGTAGTCCTCGTAGATGTGCTGAGAAACCAGAGGATAAATCATGGGTTATCAGTCCAAAGATGTTTCCTTCTAGCTTTAACCAAGTTTCAACTTTCTTGTAAAATAGTTACTCCTTTCTCAAGGATGAGGAAGATATGGAAGGATTTTCATGAATTTTTTTATCATAGAATGTGCAAGGTCTTGCAAACCTCTCCAAAAAGTACTATGTCAAGGATACACATCATAGACTTGGTAATATAGATTTTCTTTGGATGCAAGAGGTTAAAATTTCTAGTTTCATGCTTTCCTCTGCATGTAGCGTCATTTGGCCAGATGATATTATGTTTTCCTCTCAACACGAAACTAGTAGAGGTGGTGTAGTTACTCTTCTATCTCCTCATCTTCTTTCTATTCTTGTTTTGCATGGTTCTAACCCCATGCATAGAATAATTTGTCTTTTTCTTTCTATCAATAATCATTCCTTTAGAGTAGTTAACGTTTATGCTTTCAATGATGTTGTGGAAAGATCTTAATTGTGGGGCTAGATGGCTAAAAAATTGCCTCCAACTACTTGGGTTATGTGTGGTGACTTCAAAATGGTTGAGTTGGCCTTTGACAAAGACATCATTTTTCCTTTCTGCTAGATAGCTGAGGAAAGGGAAGCCTGGTACTACATGTGTAATAAATTGGTCCTTTATGATCCCAATACTAACTCTTGCTAGCATAGTGGGGTTTGGCACACTTGGTCTAACTTTCGAGCTGGCACTGACCACATTTTAAAATGTCTTGATCATGCTATGATTACTACACAATCATTTTTCTCCTTTTCTGAGGATCAAAATTTACCTCTCATTCCTTTTCCAGATGTGACATTATCAAAACACTATCCCATCTATTTTTTTTATTTCTTCATATACAATTGTCCAACGTGTTGTCAAGACTCAATTTTTCTTTACTACATTAGTGTTGATGCATGCTTCTACTATTTCTTATATCGTACATATCTAGAATTTGGAGCCACATCCACATACTTAGACAAGTTGGATTCAATGGTGGAATGATGTTGTTACTAGAATAGCTAGATTTTTATGCATCTATGAGTGAGAGTTGGTGGTTCTCAGATGAAGGTCTTATGAATCAACTACCAGGAATCTCAAAAAAGCTTTAGAAGCTCTCACCCTTAACCTTTTTGATGTTGATTTGAAAATTTAGCTTTCCAAGCTTCATCATGACAAATAGAGTGCAGATAATTATATTTCTCAAGGGGCCCAAATCAAAGCTCACCTCCATTAGTTAGAGGGTGGCGATAAGGCTTCTAAAGAATTCTTCCAGGCTCTTAGAGCTCATCACACCAATTTTGGGATTAGAAAGATCAAGCAAGGCAATTTTTTTCTCTCTAGTCTCCTTGACATCCTGCAAGCTTTTGTTCACCACTACAAAAATGTGTTTGCTTCGCAGGGAAATTTGGTTGCTTGGGAGGAAGCCCTCAGAAAGTGTATTATTGTTACTCCAAACTGCCTAGCAGTCAAACAACATGCTTGTTATGAGAAACTTCTCACCATCCAAGACCTCAAGGAGGTGATCTTTTCTATGGATTATGACAAATCCCCTAGGTGTGATGGGTTTCCCTGTGAATTTTACAAATACCTTTGGGAGTCAATGGGCACTTTGTTGATGATTCCTTTCTCACTCTTTTGGAGGATGAGGAAAACATCACTATTGCCTTGCAATACCTAGACACCTTTTGTCAAGCCTTTGGCTCTTCTATTCAATGACACAAAATGTTCTATTATCAACAATCTTTCCTTCCAGCTCCGCCATGGCTTGACTAGTTTGAATGGAAATGGGTCACACATGAGGAGATCTTTTGCTTCCTAGGCATCCCATTTTCCTTTCAAGCTTAGCCAATTGATTTGTGGAATGCTGTGCTTATCAAGATTGAAAACAAGCTTGACTATTGGGTTACTAAAACCCTTTCTCTTGTAGAGAAATTTCAAATTTTCTCAAAGGTCCTAGTAGCTACAAATGTTTATTATTCTTCTTATTGGGCTCCTTTTAAAGCCTCTTATTTGAAATGCTCTATGACTTTCTTTGGGCTTCTGGTTTTGACCATCATGGTTTTTACAGAGTAGCTTGGGATTTTTGTTATCTCCCAAAAGAGTCTGGAGGCCTTGGCATTCTTTCCACGTAGAAGCAAGGACTTGCTCTTTGTGACAAATGGATTATACATGCCATTATTGAAGATGAAGGTTGGAAAGTTTTGGTTCAACATTGCATTTCTTTTGGATTTCTTGTTAATAATCCTACATGAAGTCGGATTGGCTTTCGAACCCTTCTTATCATGCAGGACCCTATGCACATACATGGCTCTTTTGTTATCAAGAGCATCTAGAAAGTGTGGAAAGTTGTAAAGCCTTGGCTTCATTGGTCTGGTGATGGGTTTCGTGATGGGCTCTCTTTGAATCAACAAAAAATTTGGTGGTCTCTGTTATTTGTCATCCACAATGTTCCTTTGGCCAAGACTCAAGGTGCAGTGCTCTAGATTTTTTCAAATATGGCATCAAGAAACCTAAGGACCTCTATTCTATGGTCTCTATGAGTATCAGATCTTGGGACAATATGCAAGTCCAATTCCATCTTGCCCATTCAGATTGATGAACTTTTGATTTGTTGCTTTCTACAATTCTAGATCACTTAATTCACAAGGTGGGTATCTAGTCTATTCAACCTTGGTGTACAAAATGGAAGTGGTATCCTTCCACTCCCTTCACTAGCTATAGACCAAGTCTATGGTATCAATGGCTTTCTCCCCATTTTCTAATGGTGGATACCCTCAACCAGTGTTGGCATTTGTAGTCTTCCCTTTCTCAGTGGAGAAAGCATTTTGACACTATTTGGACTGTCATTACAAAGCCCAAGATTGCTCACTTTTCTTAGTGTCTAGTTTTTCAAGGTCTTCCCCTTGGGCCTCAGCTCAAGCATATTGGGCTTCTGGATCCTCGATGTCCTTTTTGTGGGTAGTCATAGACATGTTTGCATAATTTTTGGTTCTATAGGTGTGGTCTAAACTATTGGAACTAGATTCATGATTTCTTTAAGTCATTTTAGCTTGAACCTTTTTCCTGGCATATGGTTATTTTGGGTGACTCCCCCAGGTTCCCTAGACAATTTACCTTGATCTGGCATACTTTCAGGATGGAGATTTTGTTTACTTTGTGGAAATAGGAATGTTGTTATTTTCACTCATAGTATTTTTGATATAAATGTTGTTATGTTCACTAAAACATGCATTTGTAACAATGTAATGATGCAGATTCAAGTACAAGCCAATAAGGTAGCTCTGGAGGTGGCCTACCTTCAGGAGTTACTCATTCTTTGGGGTAATTCTCCTTGTAACAGATTACCTCCTGATGCATTGACTAACACTACTCCACCCAGGGGCTACCACCGAGAGCACTACTCTTTTGGATGTGGCTCACAGGCTTCTTGCCACTGCTATCCCAATGGTGATGATAGTTGTTGGTGTCCTCGCTTAGCTTCCTCACCTTGTAGTCGCACAGGCTAGTCCTTGGGATAGGTGGCTCCCCCTCCTAGTGCTCGACATATTGTTTATGGTAAATGGCTTTTTTTCTTGGAGTTGGTTATTTCACCTCCACTGACTGATACCAAAGATGAAAACTAGACCCCTGATGATGCTACTCATGGCTAGACTATTCCCAGCCTACTTGCCAATCCTAACGATGACTGGGGATTTCATGTGCAGGATGAACCACCCCCTCAACTGGCACTGCATTGACAGCCTAAGGGTTGTTTCTTATAAGTTTTTTTAGATGAATAGTTGTTGATTCTAGGTTCGGCCGTGTGAACTTTTGTGGGGTGATCTTGTATCCCCCAACCCATTTTTTTGTGAATTGTAGCTAAGTATATTTATTAATAGAAAATGAGTATTCATTAAAAAAAAAAAATCAATTTAATTAAGGTCAATTATAATTAATAAAAATTTACTTTAAAAACTACAATATTATTAATATTAAACATAAATTAATAATTCTTTCAAGTTTCATTCAATTTCAAAATGCACTTGTCATGATTTTGAAAGCTTAAGCCCTAAAATTCTTTCAGCAAAAACTAGTAGAGGAGATGTGTTTGGGAGTGAACAATTTAATAAGTAGAGAGTACCATAGAAAATCACTATTTCATATTCTTAATCAATATTGTTCTATTTTGTAATTGTGATATAATGAAGCCTAAATGGCTATGTGAGTTTTGGCATTGTTGAATGAAAAATAATTATTGTGATCTAAAGAGTAATCAAACTATATAATCAAAGAGATTAATTATTATCTATTTGTTTGAAGCAAATTTATTTTGCCTCAACTTCTAGCTAGTTTGAAATTTGTGATGAATTTTATGCCTACTACTAGAGAAAAAAACTTTTCTTGTTCCTTGCAATGAGCTTTCTATGAATGAGGTTTGAACTCGTGTCCTCTGTATCTTCAATCATTCAGAGTGCACCATTTAAAATTTGAACCTCTACCTCATATTGGATAGTCAATTCTCCACTTGTAGGGGATAAACAAACATTACAATAATAGCTTCAAGAATTGATAGATTTATAAGAGCAATAGTGAACTTATTTATAAATCCTCAAGTGCAAAATTAAATAAATTATTTTCAAAATATTTCATAGATCAAACCGCGAAATGCTAAATTGGAAATTGTATAGTGCTACGGATGAGAAAGGTGATAAATTAAATTGATGTAAAGAAATTAAAACTCATTTGAAAATAATGAATTTAAATGAAATTTTAATAGTAATCCATATGAACTGATACCTTAAACTGATATGAGTTTAATCAAGTGTAATTGATAATTAATACATAACAAATTAGAATCATTTTCTTGACAATCAATTCTAAAGAAATAGTAAACTAAATTGAAATTTGTATGAATTGAACCCAATGCAATTAATAAATATCCAAGGAAATTATGAATATTAAAGATGATCATAAAATAGATTGATGCAGATAAATTATAATTAATTTTAAAACAATGAATTCTACATAGTAATGTAAGTTGATTGAAAAATCAAAAATTCATATGAGTTGAATGAGATGAATTCTAAAGTGATGGTACTATCAAAAAAACTAAATTGATATGAATTGAACACGATGAAATTAACATTTAATATCTAAATTAATCACAGAATTTACCTAATGTAGTGTCAAAGGACTAAGCTTGACAAGCTCAAGATTCTTCTCCTTGGTAGCATAAGGATTACTCATATGCCACTGGTGCTACCCTAGCCATTTCCATTGATGGATCACAAGGAGCCACCTATATCTATACTGATGGTGTGCTAAACTTTTCACTTCACAATATGCATTCAAACCCTAATCTCAAAATTTCCCCTTTTATACTTCTATGACTTTCAAATGCATGACCTAGAATGACAAGTGAATAGTACAAAAATCTTAGGGCCTTTGTTTTGTTGCATTCTCTCCCACTTAATTTGTAACTCACTTGGAACCCAAATCGTATAGTGTGAAAAATTACACGACAAACATAACTAAATTATGCAAAACCCCATTACAACCCTCACTATAGTTCTTTCAATTGTAATAGAAATTTTATTGTAGTATAATAAAACCATAACAATCAATTCGAACAAAAAAGAAAAAAATATGAAATAAACTGAATTGATAATAAATTAGAGTTGATACATTTGCCTAATTCATTGCTTATGGATATGAGGGTCTTGCAAATCTAAACAAGAAATATTAGGATAGGAAAACCTCACCTTCCTCTACTCCTATCTTGTATAATAATATTTCTTGTGATAAGATAAAAGTGGATGGGTTCTAAACAAAACATTTATAAATAATACATTTATTATTGAATACATGCAGCTCTTCGAATTGATGGTATGCCAATGTGTTGATGGGAATGTTTGCATGCAAAAGGCCATGTTAAATACTCTATACAAGTCTCTTCACCACTTGTCACCACTTCATCCATTGCTTGATGGTTGAACTCAATTTTATGCTGAATTTTTAAAAAATTTAAAAAAAGATCGCCAAGAAAAATACTTCAACAAATCAAAAATTAGTAATTGTGTAAGGGAAAATTCATTATATTAGAAATTAATCTTGCGACCATAATATAGAGCAATTTTTTTTACTATTTTCACACAAATGTATATAAAAACTATTGAAAAGAAGAGAATAAAAAACTATAGTCTCCCCCTATAAATAGGTAGGACTAAAAATATGAGTAATATAAGAAACAAAAACTTTGAAATGGAACATCTATGTCATATAAGACCTACTGCTCTGTTGTCTATTGATTTGGTTAAAGAGTGCATGGTGTACATACAAATAGATGAGGTAGTCAAAGGATACATTTAAAAGGTTCCAAGCTTATTATTTTTATTTTAATATTCAAAAAAAGGTTTATCCACTTATGTGACTACAAGCCATCTTCATTACAACCTACATGACTACAACATATTTAGTTCAAATTATCACTATATTCATTTAAACATTTTTAAGGGAATGCAAAATAACATTTAAGTGACTCTTCTTTCAAACATTGAAATAATAATACATGGAGTTAATCTCTTTCACAAGTGCTGATAGAAAAAAATTACATGGAGATCATCTCTTTCGTGAGTCCCAGTGCCCCATTGCTAGACTTTTTTTTTTTAAGTTTGATTTTTTGGACAATGTTTTTTTAAGAGTTTTTCTTAATGAAGGATTCTTATGTATGTAGATTCTTAAATTTCTTAAATTTCTAGTTATACGTTCCTTTCCTTTTAGGTATAATTGTTTACCCTTTTTCTCTCTATTGAAATTTGTTTGTAGAACCATTATGTAGTAACATTATCTGGGTGTGAATAAAATAATAATTTTTTTAATATTAGAAATCATTTATGAATTATATTCATATGATTTTTGGGCTCTTTTTAATCACAGTGTTCTAGACTTTGGACTCACAAGGACATGATCAATTAGTGTTGATAGATACTCTCTCTAGATGCAATTTTTCTTCTTTTGTATCAATGACTAGATTTTTTCTTTTCTTGTTCTTTTCTCTAGGAGCCATTTTTGAATCAGTTATTATTAATATAAATATAATGTTTTGTCAAAAAAAAATTAAATTTTTTCTGTCTTCATGAATTGTGTGAGAGAAGGGAAACAGTTGAGAGAAGGGCAACAGTTGAGGAGGCAAACCATGAATGATGCAGACTAGTATTGTTGCATGATTTTGGATATTTTTAAACCTAATATGTTCATGCATACTATATGAGGGAATTGACTTCTATTTAGCGTAGTCAGAGTTAATAAATGACCTCTTATTTATATAGATTTTTTCTTCTTATAATGCATGTGTTCAATTTAAATGTTTTATATTGTTATATATTTTTAAAATTATAGTTTGATCATTTGGAAAAAGAGGGATAAATATTTATTAATACATAAAGGATTACAACAAGGAGATCTCAACAAGGACCTCTATCTTGAGCTTCTCATCAAATTCATGTAACAACTCAGGTGGAAGCTGCCCCTATCCATAATATTCTAGCCCAAAGTATGACCAGAAGCCCATTTGGCCAAACAATCAATGGCTATGTTCCATTCATGAGGAATATAAGTAAACCTAATAAACTCAAGAGAGGTATAAAATAGAAGAGTTTGATTAACAATAGTGGCCAGCTGCCAACTAACATCCTCAAGCTTCAGAGAGGAAAGCAAGTTCACCACTTCTTGGGAGTCAGACTCACAGATAATCTTGTGCCATCCCTGCAAACAATATTGATCCACAACATTTAAAATGGCCTAAGCCTCCATAAGATTGTTAGTATGGTCACCCTTATGCACTAAGAAAAATAATTTAACTTCACGAGAACTACAACAAACCACTCCCCCAATATTAGCAGGGCCTAGATTCCCCCAGGAAGAGCCACCAGTGTTAATTTTTAGAACTCCATGAGGGGGAGGAGTCCAATTCCCCTCTCAGTTGACCCATCCTTTCCCATGTTACTGAGGTTGTTTGGGCACTGTTTGATACAATTGAGTTTCCACCCCATCCTGAAGATAAAAATTGAGGCGATTGCATATAGCAAGATCAGCTGGATCCATACCCCCTTCTAGCACACACTTCACTTGAATAGTTTTCTAAAGAGAATGTGAGATCTTCCACCAAAGATGCATAACACCAATCATAATATCTTTGAAGATTTGATGATTCCTCTCTAGCCAAATATGCCAAAGAATGAAAGATGGACCAACAATCCAAGCATCATGGAGAGGAGAAGACTTGGAAGGATCACTGCTAATTAGGCCTAGAACATGGTCAACGAACGAAGGACTTTCCTATTTTGGCATATTAAGTGCAATTGATTTATTCGTTGTTCTAGTCGACTAGGGTGATGAATATTAATTATTCTAAGTTGTATTCTATCTAACTTGACAATATGAAATATATAAATATAATGTCAAGTTGAGATTTAGAAAGTAAGAAAAATGCATGGAAGATAATTAAAGATTTAATGATTCTAAGAGGAAGAAAATCAGAAGGATACGAAGAATATCCTTGAGTAGTTGAAAAGATATATTCAATTAAGAAGGATCAAGTATACAAGCTAGAATTGAGATCTATAATCAACAATTCAGGTGCATCAAAATTTAGGTCATGTCATTGTTATTCTCCAACCATTGTAACAGTGATCTAAATCTCTTAATACAGTTGGCTTAATAGCTATTTGAAAATCCTTTAACATGGTAGCATTTCTATTGAATTGTCCAAAGACATCTAACAAGGACACTCCTAACAGGGTGATTAAATCCTCTAATAGGGTCACACCTAACAGTTTGTTTTGTAACCTTCAACAGAGTCAGCTCCTAACAAGGCTCACTTCAAAAGAGTGAAAATCAGTAATTAGTTGCAATTGGTGATTTTTTCCAAATTGGGTTTCCACATTAAATCTTGGAGTCAAATATGTTCAAGCTATTTCTCTTATATGTTTACACCTATATTAAAGTAATAACAATCACACAAAATATCTTAAGAATTACATGTTAAGTATTTGTCGAGCATTTTTAGAATTTACCGAGTTACAACATTTTTGTGTGTTTGTTGAGCATCAACAGAGTTCAATTTTTAGAGTTTATTTTGTACTAACATCTGAGGGATCTGGGATTTATTTTTGTGCTAACTGATTCACCCCTTCCCTCTTAGTTACTCCTCTTATATTTCCAACAATTGGTATCAGAGCATTTGGTGCTTGCAGAGAAGGTTTCAAGGACCTAAGCTAAAGATCAAGATGTCTTACAGAAGAGAGATTCCCAGCTTGAAATGAGACAACTTTGTAGCATCGTAAGGACTTATGAGATTACATTAAAAAACTATCAGCAATCTAGGTTGTGTTGGTTTTTGAAAATGCTAGAGGGTTTTCAATTATCCCAATGAGAATATGAAACATCTAGGGGTAGCTAACTCCAATTTTCAACATGCCATTTCAAACACCAGGCCAACTATAAGGCATGACTCTTCTTCTACTTCAGGCTCTGCTAAACCTAGGTGGGTAGACGACAAATTTAATTGATACCATACAAGTGTAAAAACATATCCCTGAATTTATTAAGCGGATGAAAACCCTTATATCTCCTAATGACATATGAAATGACACAAATTTACAGTAGCTAATGTTAGTCTCAAAATGGCTTTTGACAATTGAGTGCCAACACACTTAATCACTTTTTACATTGGAGCTAAGCACACTACATATACTGGGCCACAACATGAGCCGAGTTAGGAAACCCAATAGGTGCTGACTAGACTTCAGGTGTCGAGTGAAGATTAGGTGCTGAGCATGATACAAGTGCCAAGTGACATTTGAGTGCCGAGTCATAGATGATGCCGAGCAATATAGAAATACAACAAGTGTTGAGTAAGCCAGTTTAGTATAAGTGTCGAGCATCAGAGATCAATAAGTGTTAAGCAACACAGAATGCACATATGAGTTTGTAACATTAAAAATTTAGATGTAAACTATTTTTATGGCCGACACATGATGAATCTTGAAGGATTGAAAGATAAGATCGAATCTTTTTTTTTCTCATGCAATCAACATGCAGCTAATAAGAAAAATGGATAAGGCATGCAACCAATTGTTAATATGCGAGGAATGAGCGGGAAATAGAGATTCAATATGTATCGTAGATACATACCTAACCCTAAGTCTTTGAATGTCTTTATAAGGAAGATGAAATCACATTGAATCCTATGGTGGATGGATGAGGGTGTGCAAGGAAAATTAATTCTCAGAGTGAAGAGTATCAGATCACAAAGGATCAAGATCAGAATAAGAAGATCAAGTTCTTGCATTTAGCAATCGAAGGATTGTAAGCTATCAGGTTTATTATACTTAATACTCTCCAGCAATTGTATTAGAAAGAAAATCCTATGGTAATAGGTTAGCTCAGCAGCTATTTTTTAAATCCTATAAATAGGTGATGAAATCCTTTAGCAAGGTAACACTTCGTGTAAAGTGTTTGAAATCCTTTAACCAGGTCACTATTGATATAGTGTAAAGCCTTTAACAAGGTAGACCATCAGAAGTGGTTAAAACCTTATTGCTACAATAAATTTTGTGGGTATCATCCCCACCCTAGTTTTACCTTCTTATTTCTAGAGGGTTTCTGGGTTACCAAAATATCATGTGGTATGTGGTGATGATTATATGTTTTTCATAATTGTTTAATACGTTTATATGCATGCAATCTATTTTCAGTAAATAAAAAGTTTTAATGGACAAAGCACAATACTTCTGATTCACCCCCCCCCCTCTCAGAAGCATTATTCCTATTTGAATATTCCAACAATTGGTATCAAAGCAGCAAGGTTCTTACAAGAAGAAGTCTAACAACTTGGAGAAAAAGATCTAAAGATGGAAGTCTTCAAACTTGGGAAGATTATTGAAAATCAATTGATCAATGTGCAACTGGCTCTACACAAAGTAGAGAAAGCAAGGGAGGAATTGAGAAAATCCTTGAAAAAAAGGAAGGATATAGCCATAACTGAAATTAATATAAACTACAAGAAGATTGATACCACAAAATTATGCACCAATGGAGACACCAAAGAGTAGTTGAGGACAAAATCATGATGGAAAATGACAAAATAAATCTTGCAAATAGACTTGAAGAAAAATGTACTGAATTGACAAGGATCTTAAACATGCAGATGGATACACTTGCCCAAATGATGAATCTTCATCATGAACTCAACATAAAAGATATTGAGATTTCTACTTTAAAAATGTAGAATGAAAAACTACAAAATGAATTGAATAGAGAAAAAGAGGTAGTAGAGAATCTCAACAAATCAAGTGAAGTCATCAAGTACTTTGAACAATTGATGAAATTTCCAAGATCAGCCCATGATACATTAGGACTTGGATACAATAGCACTGAAATTGGAGAATCATCAAAGAGCATTGAACAAAGAAGTGACAAAGGTAAGGATTCTAAACCTACTTTTCATTACTGTAATAAAAGGGGGCATACTGCTAATGTTTGCAGAAGTAGAAGAATCAAGCAGACAAGCACACCCAAAAACAAAAGTTACTATCACAAATGCAACATGCAAGGACATATGACACAAGATTGTAGATCCAAAGTTACAAGGACACAAAGATTTGATGGACATTGTTATAATTGTAAGAAGTATGGATACAGAGCATTTGAATGCAAATCAAAGCCTATGTGGACATTAAATCAACAAACAAAAACAAAAGGAAATGAAAGTCAGTACCATTGGGATTACAACACCAGGTATAACTGTCATTATTGTCAAGAATATGGACATATACCCCAAAATTGCACAAGAAAATTTTTTAGAGGGAATTATAGCAAGTGGCTAAGCCAAACCACATGTTTCAGTTGCTTGAAAACTGGTCACATCAGCAGAAATTGTCCTACAAGGTCAAAAGCACCAAAAATTGAATAAAAAAAGGGCAAAGAAAAGATTGATGAGGAATACATTAGAACAAACATGAAGAAGACATGGCAAAAAAAGAAAGAATCAAGTACATCCAATGAAAGGGTCACTTCACCCACAAGGTCAAGTGATCATTTCTCATCTAATTAATCTCAAGATGAGTCTATGGGGTTGATACATACAAGGAAGTATCTTACATCAGCCCTAAATCATGAAGAAGCAATGAAAAGTACAAATCTGCATGAAACAAGATGCCAAGACTGTCTTTGGATGCCAAGTAAAATACTAGTGGAAGCCGAGTTCCTAACAGTGATCGAGTTGATGACTGATGTCAAGTTAAGAAACTCCTATGCAAGCCGAGTAAAATAAGAATGTAGTGCAAGCTGAGTAGTGTTAAAAATCCTTCATAAGCCAAGTTTGGTGTTGAGCATTTAATGCGATGGAAATAGGGTATATTATTGTGATTTCAATCATTTTTCCTCATCGTAATCAAGGAGCAGAGGAGATAAAGAGTACAGAGCAACTTCACAACAGAGAATCTAGTATTTCAAGAAAATTACAACCTCCTACAATGAGTTTTCATCAATCTTAAGGTATTTTTATTTGTGCCAAGCTACGCAGTTTCGTATTTCTATGTAAAAGAAACCCTAGTTTACATAAATGGCTTTGAGTTCCAAGAAAACCCTAGAAAAAGAATCGTTTAAAGTCCAGCTAGTGTCTAATGAAGTTAGGTAGCTTGATTTTTTCCCTATTCCTAAAGTGGCATACAGGAATGACCCAACTGGAGCCCTTTCTTGCATACCCCCAAACGTCATCATGGTTCAGGATGTAAGAAGATGTTACAATTGGAAGATAGGAGCCCTAGGAGACATGGAAATTAGAGAAGCCTTTACAAAGCTATGTGTCAATGGAGTATTAAAAGATGAATACAAAATTGTTGAAAGGAAGGGTTTGACACAAGTTTTAAGTTTTCCCATCGTATTCAAGACAGAGTGGATCAGACTTGTATTGAGTTGAATTCATGATGGTAGTCTATGGTTAGGAGATGTCCCTGTCAAACTAACAAAAGGAATAATTCATAGGGTAACTGGATATCCTACTCTAGATCGACACAAGACCTTGAGAAGTGAATCCAAGGAGATCATTGAAAAGAATACAGGTGCTCAGTGGAACAAGAGAGGAATGACTATTTATACCATTCAAGATCCTCTAGTTGAGTTTGCTGTTAGAGTTATTGCCCAAAAATTCTACCAATCCAGTAGACTCAACAGTGTGCTGTGCATAGTAGAAGATGTAGGTTATAAACTGGTGAAAAAGGATCATACTTATGATCTTGTTGAACTACAACTACAATAGATAAATAAAAACCTAACTGCCATAAGAAGGAAAATGGGTGCTCAATGTAAATTTGGAGCAATTTTGGTTTGTATATTCTTTTATGTTCAGAATGAATTTCCTTCTTTCGGAAAAGTGACATGGAGGAATGATAAGACAATTATATCCCAAATAAATGATTATATAGAACAAATGGGAGAAAATTTTGATACTTTGATGACAAGCTATTTTGAGGATTTCAAGAAATCCTTGAAGCAAAGGGTGAGAATACCAGTTTCTTTAGTAGTAAAACATATTAATGATATATGTTTCTTAGTTGATATTGACTTCACCTACATTCAAGCTGCAATTCCAAGGTTGAGATGGCTAAGGCCATTTGGTTATGAAATCAATGTTGATGAAGCATCTGCAGCAATAACTGCATTGTTGGCAGAAGAAATAGATAAGAGTGCCCCACATTTTGGCACTTATGATGTGGTAAGATAAAAGATAAATCTAGAATTATAAACTACTTCCACATTGAAAAAGAAAGATAAATTGATGAAGAAACTTAAGAAGCAATTTGGTGAAGGGGTAGACGCTGAAGCTGAAGATGACGATGATGAAAATGATGATGAAGAGGATGAACAAGAGCAAGGCCCAATGGAATTATCTCAAGGCCTAGGTGAAGAGAAGGAGGAAGGTGCTAAGGAAGAAGAAACCAAAGAAGCACCAACCTAGGCTGAGCCAAAGAAAAGAAAGACAAAAGATCAGCTTTCAGCTTAGCCCAAACCAAAGAAAGCTACTATACCATCACCCCAAAAGACAACAACCAGAGCTACAACAAGGGCCTCAACTCAAAAAGCCAAAGAGAAAGAAAAAAGGAAGAAACCAATCAAGAAGACATAGGATGAGCTTAGGAAAAGAAGAAGATATGTAGCTCAACCTGATATAGATGAAGAAGATCAATCTGAAAACGTAAGTCATTCTTTAGTTGATATATTATGTAAAAAGATTGGAAATGGAGATTTAAGAAATTTAAATAAAGTTGATTTTAATAAGTTCACTAAAGAAGAATAGAATAGAATAGAGGAATCAATTTATGGAATGATGGCACAGTTCAAGTACACCCCTCTTGAACTAGATGGAAAATTGCCAGATGAACTGTCAAAAATTGTAGAAGACAGATGACATTTTTGTTTAAGAATGGAAAAGGAGATGAGAGAAACAACTCTAGCAAGAATACTCCTTGATTTAACCAAGAAGGAAGTAGAAAAAGTAGTCAAAAGGCACAATGCCAGGTTTACACCTAAATACAGGGCATTCTTCATTCTCTAAAACAACATGGAAGATATTGTACAAAGAACAACCAAATCATGGAAGACCTTGTACAAAAAGATTGAAGATTTTTTTGAAGAAGAATACAAGGAAGAAGCCTCTGCTCCACCAGAAGAAAGAAGAAAAAGGAGAGAAGAGAAGACATAAGTAGAGCAAGGTAGAGAAGTGAAGAAGGAAGAAGAAAAGAAACAAGAAGAAGAGAAGAAGGAAGAAGAAAAGAGAGAAATGGAGGAGGCGACACCAAAGCAAGATAAAACTGCAACAACTGAGCAAACAAGATCAGAATGTGCAAGACACACAATTGCCACCACCAAGCCCTCTGTTGGTCTGATTTTTCAAACCTAAAATTCTTTAAAATCATGGTAAGAAATCATTTGAATTCTTAGGTTGCCCTAAGTCTTGCCCTGTCTCATATGTTATCAGAGTCTGTTTATTTCTCCAGGTTGATCTCCTAAAAACACCCATGATTTTGTCCTAGGTCCGAATTTGATGGCATCCCTTTTGAATTTCTCAGAAGGAGTTGTAAAATGTTTTAAGTTGGTCCTTTACGTTCCTACGGTGTGAGGATTCATGTAACAACGGAATGCCTTTTGTTTTTTTTTTTCCGTGGCCACGCTTTTTTGATACAGCAAAGAGGCGTAAAGGATTATCACACCTGGAAAAGCTCTCGTTACGGGCTTACGAGTAAATACCCTGAGCGAAGGAGCAGGGAAGCCTACAATGTGGCCTACGCATATGCACCTCAATGGGTAGCGTAAAAGGCATAAAGCATGATTTGAAGGGCACGCGAGGGTATCACGGTGTTACGAGTAAAGGTTTTCCGTAAGCACGGAAGCAAGGTTTCATGGTGTTTACGTGTCTACGATTCTTACGTTTGTAGACAATCGTAAAGCTTTGCTCTTAGTGGTGAAGGAATCATGTGGGACCTATTGAAGTGTTAGAAGGGCTCAGTTGCAGAAAATCAGATGGAGACACGACATTTATGTCAGATAGGCCCATCCCTCGTGGCATATGACTTAAGCCTTTGATATTACGCCCTTACCCTTGTGGGTTAAGCATATGAATGAAGAGCTATTTTTTCTTTCCTCCATGGTTACAGATCCAGTCTCAGTGTGTAAGCGTAAAGAGGTGAGAAGGAAAATCAGTAAAAGGGGTTTATGCTCATACGACAAAAGGAAGACGTAAGATCGCAATAGCAGTTGAGAGGGCTCTCCGGTGATATGAATAAAGCTGAGTCGTAAGAGCGGGAGATAAATTTTGAAGCCTTACGCTACTTCGAGGAATGAAGTAAGCGAAAACACGTAGAAGGAATTTCCAAGGTCTCCACAGATACGTGCACGTAGGAGCGTAAAGGCAACCAGAATGGCTTGAATGAGGGTTTTACGCTCGCACGAGGAATATTAAATCGTAGAGGCGGAGATACATAGTAATAGGGCTTGAGATCCTACGGGGTAAAAGGTTTCATAGGAACGTAAAAGGGATTTGTAAAACATTGTAAGAGCATCATTACGTTCCTACGACTAGGGCATTTTGAAGCTTTCTTCGAGTCAGCGTAGAGATCCATCAAGAGCTTTTTTGGCATCACGAAGATTGAAGATGTAACTCAGCGTAAGAACGGAAGGTAGTCATATAAGAAAGAACTTTTGATGTATCATGACAGATAAGCAAAAAGGACAAAACTACTGTAATCAAGCAAAGTAAGGTTTTGAAAAGTACAATCAGAATCAAATTTTGCAGCCGATATACCTTGATGATGACCTTGCGATCATAAGTTTTAAAGATCATGCATGCTAAATTTATTAAAAGGGTTGGCAGATATATAATTAAAACATCAAGGATTTATCTAAATTACCAGCCTCAAGAAGCTTGTTCCTGTGTTGTTCTGAAGTTTTAAAAAATACAGAGCTCTGTGTATCCTATGAAGTTGCAGAAGAATTCAAAGTAAAAAATGGCCGACCAAGAAGTTGAAGAAGTTCACGCAGAAGAATTTGAAGTCGAAGATGAGGGTGATGATATGGTAGAAGTCACACCAGAAGGAAAAAGGAAGAAAATTGTTGTTAAAATAGAAAAGAAGACAAGGATCAGAAAATCGAATAAGCATGCAGAAGACTAGTTAAAAATTCCTCCAGGGTTGTCAAATGCAATTTTTGCAAATGATCATATATTCAGGGACCCTTATGCTTTTTTTCGAGATGCTGAATGCCCTAGAATTACCGGCTATGATCTTTTCATGTACTTTTATCAGAACAGAATAGAGAATGTGCCAGTATGTAACCCTTGGAATAGAAATATGGCAAAACTAATTTTTCCAGAAGTGTTTGTTGATGTTGACCTATTGAAGGCCCTAATAAAGTCATACAATCCAGTAACCAAGACTTTTCATAGGCATAATGGGAGTGTATTATGTACATTGAATAGAACTTCTTTTATTGAAGCTTTTGGATTGATGGGACAAATGGATGTACCTATTGACATAGCAGACTTACAAGAAAAGTTCGCTAGGAATAAAACCTATTTTGTAAACAATGTCATGCTGCCACACATTCCTTACAGAGTTAAGAAGGCAAGGTTAATTCCAAGAAAGGTGGGAGATTTTTTACCTCTGAGTAGGTTCAAGAATTATTTCAAAAACACAGTTTATGAGTTGTACAAAGTATTGGGAAGTGATGGCGCAGAGGATTGTGTATATGGTTCTCTTTTTCTAATGGCATGCGACATACAGGATCCTTTTCATCATAAAGAGTATGATTATTGGCCTTTATCATTGATAGTATGCACATGCAAATCTGTGATGCTAAGAAAGGAGAACTGAAAGACTTCAAGTTCCACCATTACTCATTATTGATGCACCTTATCCTGTATAACAACATTGGGTACATCAGTGGAGACTTCATTGATCAAAATTATGATGAATTTGGTGAGTTACCTATGCAACTCTGGACTCGTATCTGGCACAAAGATTTCTTCTATTCAAATGCTCTAGTTTTTTTCAATTTGTTTAATTCTGTTATTATGAGGCAGCTAGATCATACTTTCTTTAGGGCACCCAATGTTTTGAAGACTCTTCTTAGGCCCCTTTTCTTAGATGAAAAAACAAAATTAGATCATAACTGGGGAAGCATATTTTTGTTTAAAGAATGTACTTTAATCAGAGTTTTTGCATGCCCACAGCCTCCTCATCTATTGCCTAAATATCTACCCCCTAGATTAGCCATTATTGAATTCTTTTGGCAATTCTTGGTGATGAATAAAGAAATGATCCCTCCCTCGTTGCATAAGCCTACTTTTGTGTGTAGAACCTTTAAGGTAGGAGATTTTGAAATAGGCAAGAATTCTTTTGAGGAATTGAGTGACTATTTAGGTCAGTATAAATTTTCTATTGGGCCCTATAGGGTATATGATCTTGACGGTTACATTGCAAACAAGGTTAAGACCATTAGGGGTTTTGTTCTGCCTCCAAGTAAGCCTATCCCTGTAGAGGACCTAATTGCCAACATAGTAGCAACAGGGGAGGCAGATGAGTTACTAAGGAAATATGAAGAAATAAGGAAAGTAGAAAATGCTCTGAAGAGGACCAACCCTAATTTTAAGGGTTTTTATACAGAAATCCCATATCCTAATAATTTGAGGAAAATGATTGAAGAATTTGATCATATTATGTTACAAATGCCTCATGAGCCAGAGGGAGAAGAAGCTGTTGTAAATAGAAAATCCCCTGAACCAGATACATAATTAGAAATTGATTTGGAAGAAGAGTAGCCATCAACTTTAGCCTTGATACCACAAGGAAATAAAAGAAAAAAGACAATGCACATCCCTGAAAAGGTGGTAAGCAGAGCTATATAGGTCATGTCTGGAAGTATTGAGTATTTTGCTGATATTAGGCAAAATTATTTTCATCAAAGGGCTACTGAAGCAGGAAAAGCTTCTAGTGACATGCAAATTGCAGTGTCAAGGTTGGATGACAGGCTCATTCAATCTGAGAAATTCATGGAAGATGATGATTTTATTAAATCATCATAATTTAAAAGTTTTCTCTATAAAATCAAACAAAATGAACTCACATTGAGTCTCATGCCAGGAGAAGATCCAGAAAAAAATAAAGAGTTAGTTGAAAAACTATTGGCTTATGACCCTGAAAGCGAAACAATGACTGCCATAGAAGCTAGGGAATTAGTACATAGGAGTGGTATGATTCTAATACCACATTGGGATATAGAGAAAGCTTTTATATTGGACCAAATGAGAAGACAAGATAAGGCCATCAGTTATGAAGCCACTAGCAGTGAAGGTTTTAAAAGAGGGTCAGGTTTTAATGTGGACACTAGAACCCTAGCAGTATGGAGCATGGCTCCTGACACCAAGAAGCCTAAGATGATGGATATAGAAGAAACTGCACAGGGAAATATGATTGTGTGGACATTGGAGAGCACTACTGGGAAGGAAATCTCCAGTTTGGTAAAACATTTTCCTCTAATGAATGAGGAAAAGGTTGATGAAATTGAGGATAAGTTAGCTGCAATGTTTAATGAATGCCTTGATATCAGGAGAACATACAAAGAAGAGCTCAAAATGAGCCATGTACAGAAACAAAGAATAGAGGAGTTGGAGGAAAAAATTAAAATTTTGGAAACAAAAATAAAATCCCTCAAAAAACAGCTCAAGATAGCAGCAGAGGCAGAGCATGCACCAAGACAAGAGGAAGAAAGAGGGCACAAAGTAGAAGCAGAGGCCCAAACAGAAGAAATTCTCATGGAAACAACAGTGTTAGTGCCTATGATTAGTGTGGAAACAGAAGTTTCCCAAGTTGACAATAATACCAAGAAAACTGTTTTGATGAATGTATTAAATCATAGAATCAGCATTCTGAAAAGAATATCTCAGGATACTTATAATACATTCATGAGTCTACAATCTGTGGAACAGGTATACATGGGTGCAGTTGGGTGGCTTGAGCCTATTTTTCAACAATGGGGACCCTATATGCAATTTTTTGACAGGTTGATACCCTTGTTAGACAAGAAGCCAGATCTCCCAGATAAAGTTATTATTGTGAAGGAAGGTATGGACAAAGTGAAAGAATTATTGCAAATCTTCACAGGGAAGTTGGCAATAATCCAAAGTAAATTAAAAATGCTAACAAATGGTTTCTATTCTTTGGTTCCTTCTGTTATCGATTCTAATGATAAGTTAAAAGATTTTGATGAGTGGTCTAATTCTTTTGATCACATTATAGACTTGCCACAAATGGTGTCCGTCCTCCAAGATGGTATTGATGGATGTCTTTTCAACAAACTAATTGATACCCTTTTCAAAATTGAAATTGAAGTGAATAGGTTTATCATAGAAGGAAGGTTGATTACTGATGCCAGGTGGCAGAATACAGTGAATGAATTAACAACAGTTAAAGAATGTGATTGGCCCACTAAAAGAGAAATATTTGTCTGGGAAGCAATCATAGAAATCAAAGCACTACCAACTGGGAGCAGTTAGAGAAAAGGACAAAATTGAAGATTTTATGCTCTAGCTGTCATTTGCCTTTTGTTTTATTTGTTTTGGTTTTGTTTGTTCGGCTCTCTTTTGAAAAGGGGTAATTTACCAAATTTTTGTAAAAGGACACATGTCACTCTCTTTAGCCCTAAGCTTGTTGCATCTCACACTATTTAAGTGATATCCCAAGGCTAAAGAAGGGTCCGAATTCTTTTGTTCTAAGTGTTGTGCTTAGTCTAGTTTTTGGTCCAAATTTTGAAGGCAAATTTGTAATGTGCTTTTCTGTCAAATTTTTTGAAAATACATGAAGATAGAATGAACTGTGTTTATTTCTGAAGGCTATTCTGAGTTTATTGTAAAAGATGTACCATTTTCAAAGGAAATGAATACAAACTATGAACTGTCCCCATATCAGTTCTTTCTGAATTTTGTCTCCTGCTCAATACTTAGCTACCTTGATGTTGTATGAGTAAAAGCCTGTGCAATTGAATGCAATCTAGTTAGGTTGTATATCCATCTATCATTGCTGTTAATTCAATGGATTAAGTAAAAGCTTTGATGAATGTGATAAGATTCCTTAAGTATTGAAAAGGATTTTGAATGATAAATTCTGATAAGAATTGCTGATATAATTTGTTGTAAGGCAACAAATTAGATCTTATATTTTGCTATAGACTCTGAAACCCCAATGGATTAGGCACTGATGAAGTTATTTCAGCTGAAAGAGAAGTACCTTACAAATGGTTGTTCAAATACATCATCAAATCAAATTTTACTTTTATTTCCTGTAGATCTTCAAAGTTGGCCAGCACTTGTCTGCATGAGATCTTTTTAGCTTCAGTTAGCCATTGTTGTTAAAAAAAAAATGTCTGCAGATCTATAGAAGATTTCTTGGCCATATCTATTTATGGGATGTGTTTTGGCAAATTAGTAAGAATTATGTATATATTTGAGGATTTTGAAATGCGAATCAGAATGAAACTAAGAGTAATCCTCATACAGTAGTTTCATATTTGAACCATCCCTGGGTATGCCGACCCTGGTTGTGCAGAGCCAAAAGAGTAGAAAACCATTTGTGTTTTTATTGAAGTTGGGTCCAAATACCTTACATATGCAATTGTTGATAAGAATAGGCTAGTCTTTAGATTGTGTATGTACTGTCATTCTGGTATTAAGCTTTTTGTCGCTTAGTAGTTTTATTACCTTTTCAACAATAATATTATTGCTTGCTATTCCACCCAACCATGACAAAGCCTTATTCTTATGTTCTTCCATTCTAAAAAGTTCAGACAGGGGCACTTTTACAGTAATTTGAGATAACATGGATATCATATCAACAGGTTCAACCACAGTAGGTTTTACAATAGTACCTGAAGTCGGAGTCTTTTGAGCAGTAGGCACCACATTTTTCTTTACAACATCCGGTTCTGATTTTTTTGGTTGCACGACTGGTGTTGTTGCTTCACTTATTTAAAATTGAACCTTCTTCTTTGGTTCCCATTTCTTACCCTTGTTCTCCTTGATTTTAGGCACATATACATGGAATTTCTTGTCTTGATCATTTATCTTATGAGTGATGTCCTTGATGAAGACACTAGATGGCTTTCCTGCATCATTCTTTATTGCTCTATTTCTCAAATTATAATTGCTATGAACTTGTGAAATCATTTCGGCTGTAATTCTGTCAATTTCCTCCTTGGAGGGCATTCTTGGACTTGTGAGACCTACATCAGAAAATGTACTGCATACCTTATCTGCATCATACCCTTCATCATCTGAGAGTACTTGCTGATGATGTAGCTGGTAAGCAATTCTTTGGCTAGTAACATCATTTTTAGGCTCTTCTAGATCATAATCTATCAAATCATCATACATGCTCACCATATTGCAGCTTATATCATCATGGCTTTTATCTTCAGTTTCTTCTTCAGCTTGCACTCCTTGGACTTGGGCAAATGACTGAGCAACAGCACAATAATCAGTAGAATGAGGTGATTGGCATATAATGCACCATGGTACATCATCATTCATATTTACAATGTTCTTTTGCAGGGGGTCTGGAGTACCCTTGTCCTTCACATTTTGGGTCTGGTTAGGAACCGGTTTACCATCTTTCCACTGAGTGGTATAAGGGTAATTCTGCATCCTAGGCTATCTATTGAAGTTTTTTTTATTCACTGAGGGTCTTTCAGCAACATTTGGCTTATTGAAACTAGTGGGATTCATCTTCTTGAGCATTTCTAAAACCTGGCCTATAGTAGGTTCTTCGGGCTTTTTTCCTATAGGGGTTCTGTCACCCTCCCTTTTATTATTGTTCTTAGAATTAAAAAGTTTAAGATCATCCCTCCTACCTATTTTGCCAGATGCCTTTCTATTATTCTCTATATTTACTGCAACTCTATAGGCATCTCTCAAGGTTTTAGTATCTTTATCCCTCAATTGATAAGCCATTTTGCTATCAAAAGCATTGAAGTAGGTTGTAAGACAGACATCTTCATTTAACCTCATGAATTTCAAAAAGTTTGTACATACCCTTTTGGAATCTCACATTGAAATCAAATGTGGACTCATTTGGATTCTTCTTGATATTGTTGAACTCGTTCAACATGAATCCTGCATTGGTATTGTCCCCATACTGCTCTTTAAACAACTTTTCCATATCACTCCATGAGGTAATACTGTCATCAGGCAACCTCCTGAACCAATCCCTTGCATCCTCTGTTAATGAATGCACAAACAATTTCATTACCATGTCTTCGTGTTCAACTTCATAATCATTCAACATGTCAATGAAAGTCCTCAAATGTTCTTCACCAGTAACATCATTGTTTCCAAAAAACTTAACCACTTTATCCGTTAAATCAAATGATATGGGATGGGGGGCACTAGGAATACCAGCAAATGATATCTGTCTGTACTTTTCTAGGTATATAGTTTTCTTCTGGAAACCTGGAACATTTGAGGTGCTAGCTATATTAGTTTGACTAAGGGGGCTAGCTTGGGACTGTTGTGGTGGGATAAATGGGACTTGGGTGCCAATATTTGGGTATGAGGTAGGCGCAGATTGGGGTATTCCTTGGGTTGAAATTGTGGGAGCACTAACTGGTGTAGGATTTGCAGGTGGGATAGACAAATTGGGCCATGAAGCCAATGCAGAATTAGACTTTATGAATTGGATTTTCCTTCTAGTTTCTGCAGCTTGAGCTTCATTTTCAACCTTCTTAAGTTCTTTTGCAAGATCTTCCCTCTCTTTTCGAGCCTTCTCAAGATCTAGATCTAGCTTCGACATGGAGGGTTGTATAGGTTTTCTTGGTATAGCTTGAGGCTTGTTTATGTGGATTCCTATAGCCTTGTCTTTCCCTTTATCTGGAGCTTTTGCAGTGGGCTCTACAGGATCAATTTGAACAGGTTTATAGGCTTGAACTTGAGCAATAACTGGTTCTTGCCTTCGATTGAGGTGTTTCTCCTGTTCTTGCACTTTAGCTCTCAGAGTATCAATATCTCCAAAAACATCCTTATGGAGAGTTATATTCTCTTCAAATTTTTTATTTTTCTCTTTCAAAGCAGCCATCCTTCTTAATAGAGTATCTCTTTCTATTATGGCATCTAAGGTGGCTTGCTCCTTCTCTTTTTCAACATGAATGCATTTAGCTTCTTCCTCAGCAATCCATTTTTTCGAAAATTCTATCTCAAAGTGCACTTCTTTAGGATCCGTAGAAGTTGCCTCGGAATTAGCAGGGTCATCCAGATCTATTAGGTTTGGTTCTACATATGGGGTTGCTCTAGGATTAAAAGGATTATCAGATGAACTCCTAAATCCTAGCCTATAATTTACATCAGCTACATGATCTTGTCTTAATGAAGCAATTCCCATAGTAGATACGTCCTTGTCTTAAAAAACTCTCTCATCTAGTAATGGGGTACTGAAAATGCCTCCTAAGAGTCTTGTAATTTCGGACTTAGAGCTAAGCAAAGAAGACTCTCTTCCTATTATTGGTTGATAATGGGAATTGACGGATGCATTACCTCTGGGTTTCCAAGTAGGATTTGGATCTATCTTTTTCTTATTTTGGTTCTTCCTACCACCTTGGGGTAAATCAGTATACATTGATACATCGGGATTGGCTCTTATGTAAGCTCTTGTATTTTTCCTCTTGTCGGCCATATTTACCTTTTGTTACAATAAGCACTAGCTTCAAAACCTTGATTGAGTCGCCACCCTATTTCGGGAAAATATATAATAAGACTTTTAGCTGATCAAAAGAAACTGACACACAAGTAGGAACAAAAATATACGGCACAGGCAGACTAATCACTGATGTCGTAAGACTGCAACTCTTGCTTGTTTAGATAAGACACTTGGATAGGCTAGATACGTCAGAGTGTAGCAATGGTACTTGGGCTCTATCTTCTTTAAATTCTCAAGGTTTGACACTAAAAAGATTCCCTTATAACCACGAGAAAGACATAGATCACATTGACACACATGTACACAGCAGGACTAAAGAAACTACAGTACTTTTCACAGAGGTGTCGGACAAGTCCGCAGCAGAGTCGCCATTTTGTTGGTGTTTTAAAAGGTAATAAAACTACTAAGCAACAAAAATCTTAATACCAGAATGAAAGTACATACACAATCTAAAGACTAGCCTATTCTTATCAACAATTGCATATGTAAGGTATTTGGACCCAACTTCAACAAAACCACAAATGGTTTTCTACTCTTTTGGCTCTGCACAACCAGGGTGGGTATACCCTGGGATGAATCATAATGAAACTAAGAGTAATCCTCATACAGTAGTTTCATATTTGAACCATCTCTGGGTATACCCACCCTGGTTGTGCAGAGCAAAAAGAGTAGAAAACCATTTGTGGTTTTGTTGAAGTTGGGTCCAAATACCTTACATATGCAATTGTTGATAAGAATAGGCTAGTCTTTAGATTGTGTATGTACTATCATTCTGGTATTAAGCTTTTTGTTGCTTAGTAGTTTTATTACCTTTTAAAACACCAACACCCTCCTCACGTACCCATAACTATAATAGTACAGGATGTCCCTGACACTTCTGGTCAGAACATCAATCCATTAACTGCAGAGGATCTCAAAAGAATCCTTGACCAATCTACGCAACAAGCAAGATTATTTGCAAATCCAGTATTGGTCAGTATGGATGAACTTAAAAAACTAGTAGAAAACACAATAAGAGATAAGGTGAAATCACAAGAACCACCTTCCAACATCTCTATAGCTACTAGTGGTCAACTTCAAATGCCAACAGTTGTTTCAACAGGCATAGTTGACACCACAGTTTAGAAGATAAGTGTTGCAGCAGACAAAGAACCAAAACAAATAGGATAGACTATTACATCTGATCCTACAGCAAAAACACAAGGTGCACTTCCTACAATTACAATAACTGATCAAGGAAGACAGCAGGAGGAGAAAATAGAAGAAACCCCTAAAGAGCAGGAGGCAATACAAAGATTGATAAATTTTCCTACCTCGGGGACTCCTACACAAAAGCCTTTGTAAATATCTACACCAGGATCAAGCTCTACAAATATTGCAAGAATACTTCACTATGGAGACCCTGAACTAGATGAAGAGATAGTCATACCGAGTTATGACTCAAAAACAATTAACATTGATCAAATCAATAAAGTGTAGGAAGCACTAAATAGATGAAAGAGGCAAGAAATACTCAGAAAGGAGTATCAACAAAAGAAAACAATGCATGAAATTAAAGATATATTTATGGATGCTTTCATTATTTAGTCACTAGATGAGTCAAAGCATATCATGGAACAATTATCAAATATTGTTGAACAAGTGACAAATGCAGACCTAGAAACAAATGCAAAACTCATGGAATGGTCTGAAAGAAAATTTCAAGGAAAAGTTAATGAGAAAATATCCAGTGAAATAGCACTTTCTTAGACAAAATTGGCAAAGTTCATAGACAAAGTCAAAAAGGTACTTGAGGCCACAACAGAAGAGGCCACCATCAGGGCCAAACTATTATAGCTCCAATCCTCTATAACTCCACATTTGGAAATCCTCCATAAAGAACAAGTCTATGCTGAAACTGTTCTCAAGAAATACCCTAATCTTTCTACTTCAGAAGGACTTATTCATCTTGCTACAGAAACTACCTTCCAGCATAAATCATTGGAAATTGCTTTGCATAATTGGGATGCAGCTCTTAGGATGATTATGGAGGTAAACAACACATTTTTGGCAAAATATGGTCTTAACCCTTAAAACCCTCTGACATAAGTGTCAAAAAGGGGGAGATAATAATAAAAAGGGGAGATAAGAATAAAAGGGAGAGATAATAAAAATAGGGGGAGACGAGATAATGGGGGAGATAAGACAACGAAGGCAGAGCATGATATACAGCATCAAATTTTGGTTACCAAGATAGCACTGATAATGATACAATCAACTAAGGGGAAGTTACAATACTTTTGAGGTATATATATTGTACATTACAAATTTTGACTATATATACCGAGTAGATTAGTACATGTACTCATAAGGGTAGTTAAGTATTTTTGTCACTCATGTCAAAGGGGGAGATTGTTAGTCTCAAAATGGTTTTTGACAATTGAGTGCCAACACACTTGATCACTTTTTACATTGGAGCCGAGCACACTACATATGCTAAGCCACAACATGAGCCGAGTTAGGAAACCCAACAGGTGCTGAGTGATCTTCAGGTGCCGAGTGAAGATCAAGTGTCGAGCATGATACAAGTGCTGAGTGACATTTGAGTGTCGAGTCATAGATAATGCCGAGCAATATAGAAATACATCAAGTGTCGAGTAAGCTAGTTTAGTATAAGTGCCAACTATCAGAGATTAGTAAGTGCCGAGTAACACAGAATGTACATATGAGTTTTTAACATTACAAATTCAAATGTAGACCATTTTTATGGCTGACACATGATGAATCTCGAAGGATTAAAAGATAAGATTGAATTTTTGTTTTTCCCATGCAATCAACATGTAGCCAATAAGAAAAATGGTTAAGGCATGCAACCAATTGTTAATATGCAAGGAATGAGTGGAAAATAGAGATTCAATATGGACCGTAGATCCATACCTAACCCTAAGTCTTTGAATGTCTTTATAAAGAAGACAAAATCACATTGAATCCTATGGTGGATGGATGAGGGTGTGCAAGGAAAATTAATTCTTAGAGTGAAGAGTATCAGATCACAAAGGATCAAGATCAAAACAAGCAGATCAAGTTCCTGTATTCAGCAATAATACTCTCCAGCAATTGTATTAGAAAGAAAAGCCTATGGTAATAGGTTAGCTTAGTAGCTATTTTGTAAATCCTATAAATAGGTGATGAAATCCTTTAGTAGGGTAACACTTCTTGTAAAGTGTTTGAAATCCTTTAACCAGGTCACTATTGATACAATGTAAAGCCTTTAACAGGGCAGACCATCAGAAGTGGTTAAAACCTTATTGCTGCAGTAAATTTTGTGGCTATCATCCCCACCCCAGTTTTACCTTCTTATTTCTAGAGGGTTTCTGGGTTACCAAAATCTCAAGTGTTATGTGGTGATGATTATGTGTTTTTCATAATTGTTTAATATGTATATATGAATGTAATCTTTTTTCAGTAAAGAAAAAGTTTTAATGGACAAAGCCCAATACTTTTGATTCACCCCCCCCTCAGAAGCGTTATTCCTATTTGAATATTCCAATAGCTAAATGTAGATCTATGAATCTCAAAAGTTGAGTGAGCGCATTACATTTAGGTCCTTCAACATGAAAGGGTAAAACATGTTTGATTAATAATGTTGAATTTAATAAACCCTCAGATATGCAGCAGTAAGACTTAATGATCCTGTAGCTAATTAGTGCCTAATCCATTGGGCAATTCCATGAATCAATCACACACATATATGGATATCTGATACTTATGTATATATTTAGATATACGATCTATCTATTTACCTTGTAAATAAACATCTGTG
Organism: Cupressus sempervirens; assembly: GCA_028749045.1. Lineage (NCBI taxonomy): Eukaryota > Viridiplantae > Streptophyta > Pinopsida > Cupressales > Cupressaceae > Cupressus > Cupressus sempervirens. The sequence goes on from CM053786.1 coordinate 4,028,597, forward strand.
CTCAATCCAAACCTCATTCTTACATGATATCCTTCTCAATAAAATTGCAACCCTGTGGATTCACTGAAGCATTTACATAACCCCTCAAGTTACAAGCAACAATAAGACAACATGCAGCCTTAAGGAATTGCGAATACAATCTAGGCTCTTTGTTCAAACATCATAAAATACTGAAGCTCATTGAGATAGGAGACAAAGATTCAAGATGAAACTCAACCTGCTATTCTTTGTATTAATTTCTTTGAAACAAGACAACCATATCCATGAAATAAAAACATGAAATGACCTAACAGATCTGAACTATCTATATTATCCTTCCTAATGCTATTCATACAAGAGAATTATGCTGAAAGAAATGGTTTCACAGTAAAACACTGGAACCTTGCTGGTATTACCCAGAGAAAACTGCCAACCTCCTGCAAAAGAGAAGAAGGAAGAAAGATATAGGAGAAGAGTTCATTCCCAGATCTAATCTGAACATGACATCTGTCGATTTGGAAAACCTTCTCAACACGTTAAAAAAAAACTCTCTAATCTCTCCCCTCAACTAGTGAATCAAATCTTCATCATTTGGCCCTCAATAGCACAAAATATCTCAGATATTTGATGAAAAGAATAACTAATTTTATGCCTAATTTTAACTCACAACAACAAAAAAAATTAGTTGAAATATGAATTCTAGAAGCATGCAAACTTTTCCAAAAATTTTTTTAGCCTCAAAAGACTCCAATATATGTTCCCCAACTGATTCTGACTTTCCATAATGAATTCTGCCCCTTTTACTAAGAATGCCCCTGAAATTGTAAATATGCTTACAGAGTGTACCGATGAAGACCTGCACAAAAATTGACCTCAAAAATGAAAATTTGGATTTTCCTGATTCTAGTGGTATATTGGAATGTCTATTTTCAATAAAAATCACCCAAGTTATGGCCTTCTGAAGTTCAAACCCCCGTTCATAGGTTTGCATAAATAAAGGAATGAAATTGAAAATTTTAAAATATTCCCTAGTTTGAACTATAGAAATATTATAATCTAAAACCAAATTTTTTAATCCTAGAATGGATGTGCAGGCGCATTTGGATTTTTTTAGAAATTTTCTTGTATCTCCTTACCCAATTAGACAACACCACTTGGCACACCCGCACTAGCTCTAATCTACTCAACAATGCCACTTGGCACTTGGTGATAGGCCACTAGATGCAAGCAAGACCCAGCTTCAAATTCCACTAGATTCTTCAAATTTTTGGCAAGTCACCAAGTCGCTTGCTGAAATTTGTCAACTTTTTTGGTGGCGACTTGGCGTGAGATTTTTTGCCTACCTCACCTATCCACATTGGTGCCACCTCACCATGTGCCACATCATCATCACTACATCGCTATGGTTATCTGGTGAGCATCTTTGCTTAGTAAGATAGCGCTGATCAGTGGATCATCCACGTGGTGCCATCTAAACACATCTTGGGTTTGGATGCCATGTTATCATTCTTGCATCTTTGTCTAAAACTTTTCTTAGGTTACCTTCATTTGACATCATTGACAAGTAGGTTCCACCATTAACTCAACCTTTCCATAAAATGTGAGGCTTTAGATACATGTGCATTGTGTAGTTTCTTATTTAAAGACTATATAAGTCTATTATGGCCTGTATGTGGGACTAAAGGCTTCAAAAGAAAAAGGCTTTCTGTTGTACTCCTGCACGCATGTCTCCTTTGTCAATACATGGGTCTGCTGGTTTGACTTTCCCTGCTATTCTTTTATAGCTGCGAGCTGATTCTCTTAACCATGCGTGAACAGAGCTCCCTATTTTAAAACTTTTCCACTCTTCCTTTGTTGGCATTGCTCACTTCCATGGTGATTTTCTCTTGCAATCATTTCTCTACTACTTAGCATGGGAAATTGCTCCATTTTTATGAGTCCTCTTTTTACATGCATTAGGGATTTTGATGCGCAAGGTTCCTACACTGAAGAATACCTCCACTCTTGGTGGCTTTTACATACATTATTTGCAACACTATTCCAAATAAAAAAGTCCATAGGATCATCCTCTTCTTCAGCAAGAAGTTCATGCACGAACCTTCCCTTAACATTGCCAATCTCAATAAATTGATCTTTTCCCTTTACAAAGCTAGTGACCCATTATCTTCAATCTCTGCTTGAACTTGACTAGATAAAATCTTTGGGTAAGTTTTCCAAGTTGAAGATAAAGAACCCTCCTAAAGATAATTGTCCTGACAGCGTGATCCATCCAGCTCCTCCACCTTAAAAATTTCATAATTAGTACCCATACAAGGCATATGATTCTCAAGTATAGATTCTCTGATTAGGCTATCAGCAAAATCATCAACTGAGAATGAATAAATGTTACAATTCTGTGATGCCTGTGCAACTTTTACAATTTTCTATATAATTTCTTCTTCTTTAGAGGGATCATTCAGCTTCTTAGATAGAGGAGATCCAATCAGAGTTCTTGGCATGCTCAACCTTGCATCACTAAGATACCCTGGAACATTCTCTACTTTTATCATTGGGTGAGGAAAGCCTTCCTGGATTCTTGGACCCTCAAATACAGAATTGTCCTTTCCATTTTTATTTGTATCACTGAATCCAAATTCCAGAAACCAATCATGTGGAGCTTTACAATCATTCTTATCATTTAGATTTTTAGATGAAGCTGCCAAGGGCGACATCAAGTTTTCCTAGATACCACCTTCCTCGTGCCTGATTTGTCAGTATTTTTTCCTCTGACCAGTATTGAACATAGTCAAATGAGGGCATGGCTTCAAAAAAGGAATTGTTCATTGAAGAAGACTATATATTATTTCCTATTTGTGCTTCATTCTTTTCACCATTCATTTGCTCTATTCCATTTTTCTTGAAAATGCGGCACAAAACAAAAGCATCCTGCAAACCACTCAGACCTACACATTGCATCTCATCTAGACGATATTCATGCATCACCCAATCTATTCTTTTCCCCTTTGGGGCTCAGCCCATGTAGAAAACTAGGGTTTTCTTCATTCCCATCGCACCCAAGTGAGAGTTTATTTTACGATCTTTACCAGTTACTTTCCAATAACTAGCTTCAGTGGCCCTATTTGTGCGTGACCCATTTGGATACTTTCTATCACGAGGACTGAAGAAATACCATTCCAAATCCCTATTGGGCAAGAAAGACTTATCTTGTTTTCTTACTCTCAAGAAAGCATTTTCAACTTTGTCACTCATTCTCTTTTGTCTACCATATGACTTTATCAGAGGAATGAATGTCCAAACATTAGGCTTTAAGCTCAATGCTCCATTTTCCTGAATAAGCTCTTCCACAACCCCAAACATATTCCATGTACATGTCATTGGATTTGAAGAGGAATATAGTTATGTCTAACATTCAATGAGTCACAATTGTTTCAATCTACCAAATTTTGCACCATCCCACATACCTATTAGCCTGATGTAATAAGTCGGGCCCCAAAGTGGGTCTGGCAAAAATTTTTTCATTTTCAAACAACTGATGTGCAAACTGATTTATCGATCACCTTAAACTAATCAAAACCAAGTTTGACCACTGATTAATCAACTGAAACCCATTTTACCACTGATTTGCAAACTGTGAATTTCATGTCAAGAGGTCTGTTGACTGGCCTTAAAAACTGACCCAAACACCTGATTGAGCTCTAAAAACTGGCACACTGACTCTTTGTTCTGCATACTTTTACCATGTTAGATCTCGTCATATGATGAATTCCCAATCAAAAGATATTTATTGTCAAAGTTGCCTTCTTAGAATTACCTACAAGTAAACAAGTCAGAAAACAATAAATTGGGTTTGGAATTGGCCTTGAAAACTGGGTAAACTGACACTTGGGGAAACAAAAACTGGGGTGTTAGTTCATTGTCAGGATGTGAGTATGAATCTATGATTTGGGCTCATGAAAATTAATAAGACGTAAATGGTGCTCAGTCAAAGTGGGCTACTTGGAAATTGTAGACTGAAACAATGGTAGAAAAGTGATTTTGACAAATGGAATGGACCTAAAAAAGTGTGCAAATGAATTCTTCATGACTTAAGAACTGACACACTTGGAGTATTTTCAGTGAACAACATAGTGGTACAATCCATTTGATCTTACCAATCACAGATCTCAAGTTATGACGTCCCAAATAGGGGTACCAAACAATCTACATTTGTTGACACCAGTAAAAAGATAGAAATTGCGTTTGGAATCGCATTTGAAAATTGATCAAATGGATTCGTTATAAGTTGAAACTTGAAACATAACAAGTCTCTGACGTCTACAATTCAACACTAAAAGAATTTCAACATTTTGGTCAATTGGGTCAAATTTATAACACGTCAAACAGGGCTACATAGAATTTGGAATTACTTGCAAAGGCATGAAAATAGTAAATGACCAACTTTGAGGGATTCAAAATCTAGTCAAACAGACTCGAAACGACTCAAAATTTGAAACATAGTTTCTTGGATATGGACACTAGACACTCCCAAAGCAGTGAATCACAAAACATTTCTGGGTGTGAGATATTCAAATGCAAATAACGCCTCCTACCACTATTTAACAAAGCTGAAAATGCAGAATCGACACTAGCTCAAAACAAGACTTCGCCAAATGACTTAGAATCTCAAAATAACTTCATGAAACACATAAATGCATTGAATGGAAGGTGCTTGAAGCATTATACACCTCATAATCTTTTCAAGTACAACCAGGTACATAGGCATCAAAAGGCATTTATAGGGCTTAGTCTCTCAATGGAACTCAAAATTGGGGCTACAATTTTGAGCACCCACTAGTACATTTGCACTTGTTGTTTTGCCAAAAATTTTGACCAAAGCTTCTTTTTTTTTTCATTCCCGCATTGGTCAAAAATTAAAAATAATTGCTCGATTTGGTCAAAATTTCGACCAACGTAAGTTTAATTAAGTTGGTCAAAATTTTGACCAACTTGAAAATCACATTATGAATTTTTTTTTTAAATGACCTTATGTTTCAATTTTATGTTGAAAATTGCAATTTTCTTGCGGGTTCATTCATGCAAGTAGTTTTGGCTTCATTCATGTGAGTAGCTTTGTTCAGCTTCTTTTGTGCATTGGGGAAGCAATTTTGTTGTGGCTTCTTTTCCATAATAATAATGCTGATCCTTTGTATTGATTCATTGTAGTTGTATATATATCATCTACCTAGATGTTAAATCATATCAATCTTTTATCAGGGATTGTGATATCATCGTGGAAATTTTAGGGTTCTCGATCAATCATCATTTTTAATGAGTTTTTATGAATCTGGGCTTAGATCTATTTCTATGCATTTTCTATAACTATTTCTGGGCTTTAATCTGCAATGTGAGATGCTTGTTTTGTTGGTAGGTAATTTAAATAGGAAGCATTTTCTACCACTAATGTTTGAGAGTTTGTTTTATAAATGATATCTAAGTTTATTATTATCAATATGCATGAAATCTTATAATAGGAGAATATTATCAATATGCATGAAATCTTTAGGGTCATACAAGATTTTCTTTCATCTAGAGTTTCATAGGTGTTGAAACTCCTTTATTATATACAGGTTGTTGCTGGAACTAACTATTTGAAAACATCATAATGTGGGTTATTTTCATATTGCAACACTGTTAGCCAATCAGAAAAGATGTAGATTTGAAATCTGTTTCACTTTTTTTTTCATCCTAAATTAAAATACATCTACATTATTAATAGTCATTTTTTGCGTTTCAGGTGCAATTTATTAGATATCCCCCTTTTTTATATGTTTTTTGAGTTAGTCCTTTGCTCAAACAATAAATTATAAGATCATTTTATCATAGGGCAATGAAGTCAGAAGTGGAGATCTACCACAGCCTATCATGCTCACAAAGGGACAAGAGTTTACTTTCACAATCAAAAGAGGAGTGGGCTCTGAAGACTGTGTAAGCGTGAATTATGATGATTTTTTGAATGATGTGGAGAAAGGAGACATACTACTTGTTGATGGTACATTCTCTTGTGTTGGCTTGAAAATTCATTTATTAGTTGAAAAGAACAAAGTTACTAATGTTATTCATAGCATTTTCATAGCTTTCTATTTCTTATCGTGATTTGAATTTCTCTAGGGGTGATGATGTCACTGCAAGTGAAGTAAAAACCATCGGATTTTATAATTTGTGAAGTAATCAATGGAGGAGAGCTTAAATCACAACGACATTTAAATGTGCGTGGAAAAAGTGCTACCCTGCCTTCCATTATAAGTTAAGACCATCTTATCAACTCTCAGGCATGCATAGAAAATTAGATTTTTGTTGCTTATTGACATGTACATCTCAATCTGCTTCTTTCTAAAGGACTTTGATTTCATTGTGATTTCCCTTTTTTATACCTAATATTGATTGATTGAAGTTACCTAGAATATAATTGAATGATATGTTTATCAATCTTGAAATATGTGTAATATTTTTATTTTTTTGTTGCTTGGATATGTGATGAGTTGTTTTGACCAACACGACATCTAAGATAGCTTAATTTGGTATTTGATAAAATCTATTTCTTGTCTTTTTGTTTTGCAGATAAAGATTGGGATGATATTAAATTTGGACTTGAGAATGGCATAGAATATTATGTTGTTTCCTTTGTTAAAGATGCTAAGGTGGTGCATGAGTTGAAAGATTACCTTAAAAGTAAACCTTTGAAGCAAAATTTTAACTTTCCAGTGTAATATAATCCTTTGTAGACAGTATTGGGCTTGATATAGCATGTTCCCTTAATTTATATTTTAAATCAAAATTTAAAAAGTGATAAAATATCAATGCATTTGTATTTGTAATCATGTGAAGGTTGTGGTGCAGATATCCATGTGACTGTGAAGATTGAAAGTGCTGATTCAATACCAAATCTTCATTCAATTCTTTTTGCATTAGATTGGGTAAGTACAATCTCCCTAGATCACAAGTTTTAGTTGGATAAGTTATTACTTTATGATTGGTGATATTTCTTTGAATGGGGCTAATAAATTATATGAAGTCATGCTTGTCAAGCATTATATAGAAAGTTAAATGCACATGCTAATTTTTTTACTATTTAGTCATGCATGTATTTGTTTGGATGTTGGTGCTCTTCCATTGTTGGTTTTTGATGGTTTTTGTATGTGTAAGAATTTTCGTAAGGGCAAAATTCACTCAAGAACTAAGAACTCAAACGCAAGCACACAGTAAACCAAAAATGGATATGATCAATTAATCAGAGTATGTCCGAATACATTTTTCTATTCAGAATGTGATGTTCAACACAGTAGGAGTGTCTGTATATAAAGGCCTCTCAGGAAGCACCTAGAATGTCTCTAGAAACAACCAAAAGATAAGACAACTAAGCACCTTATCCAACATTCTAAATGACTGGATAAGAATTACAAGTATCATATGTGTGTAGAAGATTCTTGTATTGTAGACAACATGTGCTTAAAAGAGGTGTGGATCACCCCTGTGATGTCATCATGAAAACTCACAAGAGTGCACATACTCCTAGGTGTCTCACAAATAAAATAATGCAAAATAATTAAATAATGCATAAAATTAAGTAAACTTAAGTAAGTGTAATAAGTAAATGCTTATTTACACCAACAGTATGGCTTTGATGTAAAATACAAAATATAAAAGCTTTACTTGTGAATATGTTATAATCTTCTTTAAATTGTTGGCAAGGACTATGAGCTTCAATAAAGATGTTTTTAAATCAATTTTTTTGATTGTCTATCATTCAGTGAAGTTAACTAGAATGAGACCATCATTTAGCTACCTGACTAATTCCTAGCTATTGAGTTTTTAGATTGTAGTTTCCTCATAGAGCTCAGGATGGTTATGTCAAGAAATGAGAGAGGAAAACTTAAAGGTGGACACTAATATCTAAATTGACACTTTGAAAGGAGGGATAGATATATTCTTTATCCTATAATTTTCACATGAAATCAATTAATGTGATTTTTTTTCCTGTGTGAGTAAAATCTATGAGGCCATATAGCCTTTGGAGATTTTTCTAAATGTGACATAAGTTGGTTAAAATGGCATAACTCTCAACTATGAAAATCTTGACATCTTCCTCATTCTAAGATTTTTTGCTTCTAATGGGCATTTTTATGTCATCACAACTTCTCATAATTGATTGTACTAGGTACATTCCCATGCAAGACTTGTTGGTATCTTATGCTTAAAAAATTTTAGTGTATGTATTTAAAGATGGAATTCTCTTCAGATTCTACTATTGCAATTCATAAATTTGACATTAGTTCAATCTCATAAATTATGCCTTTGTTATCTTTGTCCTCTCCATCTTTTAGCTTGACAACAAAGGGCTTAGAAGTTGTGAACTATCAAGAAACATTTTTCTATGAGAGCAAATGCAATTTTCCAGTTCCTAACAGAGATGTTGTGGCGTGCAAGGGCTATGGGTATTTTTGTGCAGTTGACATACCATGCATGGGAAAAGATCTTCTATTTGTCATAATTTTTGTCAATGCTACCTTGAGAAGAATTTAGGGTTAGCTTTAGGTTCATTCTAGCTTTGATTCCATCTTGTCACCTTTTGTTTGGGTATGAGATGACAGATTTTGAATACATAAGATACAAGCTAGGTTTTAAAAGCTAAAAAACATTGTCTTACAAGTTAGATTTCAACAATTAAGAAACAATGATCTTATTGTTAGTCCCTGCCACCCATAGGCGGGGACTAATGTTTTCATTGCACTTTTCAATTATTAGTTGCCTCGGGACTGGAGCGAATGTTAAAACAATCCCACTAAAATCCTCCTTTGTTGTGCATTTTCATTTACCATTATTTTCTAGTTCGATTTTCCCTCTATTTCTGTTGGTTCCGGATGACTTTCCTAGTAGTCTTTTAAATTTTGTTTCTATAAAATCCACTAAAATGAAAACCCACCTTCTACCTATCATATGCACAGCCTACAAGATTTCCCTTGTGCATGTTTCACTGCAATTACTTCTTCGACCTGGGTCCCTTCATTGTCGTGGCCTGTGCTCATTTTCTAGAAATGGGCGTCATTGATTTGGGCTTACAGCGACACACCCTTTACTTCTTCCATTTAATGGTATCAGATTTTTTCTTTTTTCTTTTTTCTAGATCATAACTGCCAAAGCCTAGCGTAGTTCTTGCAATTCTCATCTATGGTTAGTTTACTGAATTATTTTTATTTGTTCGTTTGCAGTCTCACATGAGTTACAGTAGAAATTTTCATATTTTCCCTAGTTTTTAGGAGCTCGCTCAGGGTTCATTCTCTAAAATATTTTTTCACACCATCGATTTATGTGGTCTTCTTCTCTTACTTTGTCTGTTAGGGATCAATTTATTTCTGTCTATTTCTTATGTTTCATCATCTAACCGTGTCTATGTTTTATCTAGACCATAGCCTCTAAATCAATGCATCCATTGTTATAGCAACCATGGCTGATATCATGAAACATATGGCATTTGTGCAGAGCTTTCACTCATAGCATAGTGTATCTTATACTCAACACCTTCTTTCCCTTTCATCTCAAGGAAAAGGATTTTGTTCATGGGGTTAAAATAGGGCAAAAATAGAGAACGTCTCTAAAAGCTCATTGCACAGTTCTCTAATCTTGTCTAAACACCATTGTTCTCATATTATGACTCCATGTTATTAATTGAATGGTAAATCAAGCAAGGCCAAACAAAACCCATCACACTTGAGACCTGAGATGGGGCATTCCATCCTTCCCATCCTTCATTGAAGCAAGTATAGAGGACACTAAATCTTGGAAAAAAAACTTCTATGGGTTTGGGCAGAATAAATGCAAGTAAAAAATGGCTCACAAAAATGTTCAGAATGATCATGAGGTGTCACAAGAACTATCGCACAGGAGAATAGATGCATAGCTAACCAAAAATGACTTTTTCTTCCTTCACAAAAGCCTCTTCATGAAAAGCAGTGATTTGTAGGCAAAAAAGGGCTGAAAAACCCTCGATCTTGCTTTCCAAAACCTTTCAAAATTGTAGAGGCTTCACAACTATTTTTTCAAAAAATGAAAAAAATAATTAAATTTTTTAAAATTGCTCAGATTTTATTGAAAAATTGCATCATTTTAATAGACGCTTGTGGTTATCCTTGGTCTACATAATAACCTAGATTAAAGATTTGATCATATGTATAGACCGTAATCAATGGATAAATTTCAAACCTACCTTTGTTCCTTTACGTGTCTATTTTCTTGTGAGTGTTTATGCCCATGTACAACATTATTTTCTTCATCCTCTTTATCCTTTTCAAACCATGATATGTTCAATTTACCAAATCAAGCTTACTTTAATGATTCACCATCTGTTAGGTTCCCATTACATTTCTAATTTAAATCAAATTTTTTAAATTGCTAGTAGCAGAACTAAATATTGGTGAACTTTTATTGTTGTGCAGATTATATCTACCATTTGTGGAGGCATTACAGATCTCTTCTTTCACGCAGTGGGCTATATGTGGCAAATTTTGAATTGTTTGTCATAGCTTCATACTCGGTAAGTTCTGTCACTAATCTATATAGTTGGCCCAATTTGAAATCATACATTCTATTAATGTCATTTGTGCCTTTATGAAAAGACAACATTCTATACATGTTTAAAAACATGTAATTCATCCCCAGGCTATTATATACTTCCCAGAAAATAGTACATTTATTTATTCAATAACAATCCTGGCTAATATTTTTGAAGTCTACACATTTAATAAGAAAAAAGAAAAATTGAATTTGGCAAACTAGTTCTAGAGAGATCATATCCTGAGCCAACACAAAAAATCTAATTTATAACTCTCTTTACTTGTCTTATGATTCTATGAAGTCTTATCAAATATTAAATGTACAAGGACTCTCATGTAGGCACAAGAAACATAGCTACTGAACTTGATAATTTGTATTAAGACATGTACTAAAAATATCAAAGGTGCATATCAATGTTGGAACCCCCATCAAGTGGTGGAGAAGGTAGACCATTCTCATCATCTTTGATATCTTTTGGACAAACAGAGTTAGGAGATGCACTTGGAAAGAGAAAATAACAACAAAAATGCACAATGCAGCTACAGTCAGAGAACCAACAGTCCTCATCCATATATAGCTCAGATAAAAAGTGTTCTTCGCAACACTCTCTATTCTCTTTGGCCATCCACAAGGATTCCCCTGTAGACTATTCCAAATCGGCCTTAAGTCTTACTTTCCTCTTATGCACTTTTCTAGTATTATTTTGATGCTCATACAATCACTCTTATTAGAGGCATAGCTAATGCCTCTATCCACTTTTAAATTTTATACACAGTAAAACAGTTTCCACTAAATTGTTTTGTTTTAATTGGATACTCTCCCTAAATGATTTAGAGTCAACAGGTGTTTGTGTTGTTTTTTAATAGAGCCACTTGGTTGTATGTTCTAGCTTATGCTTTTCCCTATTCAATAATTTTCTCGACTTCTTTTCTTTAGTAACTGCATGCATTTTTGTTTCCCCATTTATCACTTGTGGATGTCTAGAAAATTCTTTTCTTTATCCTATGCATTGTTTTTTTTTCCACCAATTTTCAGTTTCATGTTATATATAAATTTGACCATGAAAGTTGCCAGCTTGATATGGAAATTTGTTGTTCAAACATATTAGTGTAAAATTTGAGATTCAAATAAGTTTTTGATCATTACATATTTCACTATTTTGTATCCAATGTTCCTTAGTATGCGTGTTTGTTGATATTAAGGCACCGAAAGTAGTGCATTGGATGAGAAATGGCAACAACCATTTCAGAAGTAGCAACAACAAGGTTAATCAACTATTATATCACTAATATCTGCAGATCAGCCAAGAATAGATTACAAAAGAATGGTTTTACTTGTCCACATTATTACCTTTACATGAATCTATACATAATATTAACCAACATAAAGAATTTAGGTGTCCACTGCCACATCAATTCACACAAAATATTCAAATAGCAATCCAAAAGTCATCTAAGGTATGAAATATGTGGCAATGTTCCTCCACTAAGAAGGGAGAGAGAAAATTATAGGTGAAGATGCTCCTTTATTATCACCCCATCTCAAATAGGCCCATATTCACAACACACAGTAGGCTCTGACCACCTCCACAATTGGAGCTCTACACATTGGTCAATTTGTTCCAATAGATACAAATTATGAGTATGTAAAATGTAAACACATTATGGAAGATTTTCATAGCCTTGGATAAATACTAGAAGGGTACAACATCTAGGTGCTTCCATTTTGTTCGATTACTTCTTTGAAATTTAGTTCTTGTGTTGATGGTTGGCTCGCATTCTTTTTAATCATGACAACGTTATTTTCTTGATACTTTTTCTATATATTTTTTATTTGATAAAACTCACTAAGGATCTTACATGTTTTTGTTTTCTGTAGACTATTCATGCTCCCAACATTTCTTCAACCTTTCCATCTACAACATTTTAGGTAAGTCATCCATTGCCATAGCCTCACAATTTTCTGAAAAGGATGTTTCTATACGTGTTTTCTATAAATATGTTCTGCTCTATAAATTCTTGCAACTTGGATCGAAATCATATGTTTCAAAACTAGTCATCTGCTTCAGTTTTGATAAAAAATTCCAACCCTCTACATGCAAAACATTAGCAACATCAAGAAGTGCCAAGGAAAAGCTTCGCCTAGGGTAAACTCAATTGGAGAATCGAGTCTCATATTGTAGCTCATAGGTGAACAATGAGTGACTTCCTCTATAAGAGTGGATTAGAATTAATAGTGAAGCTTTTCTCATTTCTTATAGAATATAATTTTCTCTTAAGTTTCGCTAGAATACCTTCACATGCTAGGAATTGTGTGGCAACAGCTCTCAACAAATATTTCTCAATCTCTCCAAAGAATCTAGCTCTGCAGAGTTGTAAGGGAATGTTAACTGCTGCTGATTAATGGTTCTCATTAGTTCCTTCTTCAACTTTGTGTCACTCTATTTTAGTACTTCCATGCATTTGACTATGAACTAAATCTCTAAATCTCCTACTCTATTCTTCCTCTATCATGTGCCAACTAGAGCTCTGTACTAACCACAAACATCTATTCCATCTTTACCGCTGAGCTTGCCACAAGTAGGGACTAATGCTACATGCAACACTTGTTTTGTTAATTTTTACCTTCCCTTGAACTTGGTATCCAAGATTTTTTGTTTTGTCTCTCGTAAACACCACTTAACAGTATTTGGCTAGTCTCTAGGATATCTCACACACCCAAATATTCAATCAACTCAGTTGAGGTTGAAAGATACCACCTAGAGGACTGACCAAGACAGTCTCCCAAGCAACAACACCCTTTTCTTTTGTCCCTATTCAGGTAAATATTTAGCTTTCCAGATGTCCAGAGCCCATATAGTATTTTATATGTCAATCTAAAGAAACTATGAATGATCATGCATCTCTTAGTATTCATGGCTCCACTATTTGTCGAAACAACAGTGTCAAAGTGTAGAATTGTCTTAGAGTAGGGTTTTCACAAAATAGTTTGTGTTCTCAGTCTATAGGATCTCCATTCTCTAGTACATGTGTCTAGTTTTTTGATTTGCAGAGGGAAGGGCACCATTCTTTAATGCAAGTGTCCATTTTTTATGGCCATATAGGGTTGGAGCACCCAGATATTGTGTAAGTGACCTGTAGTGGTGAATATAAGTTGTGTGTCTTTGTCCTGCAAAAGCATCCATCTTGAATGCTAGTGCTTCAGTTGATTCTCCAGAATAAAAAATTTCTTAGATCCTTGTTCCTCTATTTCTATTCCCTTTTCTTCTATCTGCTACAGCCTACAATATACAAAGGAATGCATACTCTCTCTCTCTCTCTCTCTCTCTCTCTCTCTCTCTCTCTCTCTCTCTCTCTCTCTCTCTCTCTCTCTCTCTCTCTCTCTCTCTCTCTCTCACACACACACACACACACACACACACACAATCACACATGCACACACACATACACAAGCGCATCTTGACATACATCCATGAATAGATTTACTTGTTTACATTTTACATTTCCTAACTTTGTATTGATTATAATCTTTATTAAATCTAAAATGGTTTTAGAGTACACTATCATATATAATATGATTTATTTCAGATCCGAGTGAATATAGTCAAATATAGTAAAGGTTTAAATTTAAGCCTAGTTCGAATCTGTAACTTCTTGTGACCTAAGACTTAATTTCTATTCTTTCAATAGCATAAGTTGCTGGCTTTGAGAACACTTTTGGCTTTTTTTGCTAAATTCTTAGTTTCTTCTAACCATAAGGTTATTTCTTGGCAAAGGGATTGGTGATATGATGGTGATGAGAGCTTCTAAAAATGCTATCCTTAAAAAGCAATAAAGAAGCACAAGTATCATGACTCCCACAAGTTTACTTAAGAAGACTTAATTTCTATTCTTTCAATAGCATAAGCTGCTTGCTTTGAGAACACTTTCAGCTTTGTTCCTGAATTTTTAGTTTCTTTAAACATAAGGTTATTGCTAGTCCAAGGGTAAACGTTTTGCACAAGTTTATTAAAAAGTTCATAAATGGATAAAAATTGTTGATCTAGATAGTTGTGTAAGCTTATAATTTTATGAAAGTACTTCACTGGAGATTTTTTGATATTTATATGCTAGTGGTCCCTTGGACATTATTGAATGTTTTCTTTCATTTAGTTTATTTATGACAAGTATTTACACACTACTTACATACGATGGTCATAGCCACCTTCATTTTTAGCCACACTCATTCAAGTTATGCATGTATTGATTTTTTTATGGTATTTGTATGTTGTTTAGGATTCTAACAGTTTTCTCTTCCTTCCTCTTCTTTAGGCTATGGTAGCTCAAGTGGATCTTGGATCAGAGCTTCCTATCGAGGAAGTTCCTTTACTCTGGGTAATTTTATAGAGTTTTTTATCATCAGTTAAAATTTTACACATATCAATGAACTTCATTTCTTGAATTCTATGTTTGCAACCATTCTTATGAAGGAAGAAGAATATTTTATATAATATATAAATTCTTTTGGTTCTTTAGATCCTTGTGGTTTGATTCATGATGTGAAGGTTAGCTAAAGATTTGTCTGAAGCTTTAATAATCAATAATTTGGTCCAGATTAGCAAACGTCTTTCTTTGTAATTTCTCAGTATAGAAAATGATAAAGATATTTTTCAATTTGTTAGGATACTAGTAGGGAAAAAGTGAGCAACATAATGACAACTCAAAAATGTGGAAAAATCCCTCCTCTCCATGCCCACCCCCCATCTTCTATCATAAGAGAAATAATTGATTTTTTAAACTTTTAAAGCCATCCTAATTGCATAGAGTTTGAACAAATGAAAGTAAACAAAAACTGCACACCATGAGTTTTGAAATATTAATTTTTTCTTGTTAATTTTGAGATCACTGAATATGGATAGTTGTAACATAAATCTCTTTAACACTATTGCATAATAACTCTACCAGAATGATAATGGACAAACATGTTGGAAAGTATGATAATTCACCTAATGCCAACTTGAGTAGAGGTTTTAGACATTGCTATTGTTGTACGAGAAGGTGTAGATGCTATCATGCTCTCATGAGAAACAACACATGGAAAGTATGTATTTCTTTTGACAAAATTGAAGTTTTGGATTTCTTTATTTGGAAGGCATAGTTCAAGAAGATATTGAATGAGTTTCATTTCTCCATGTTGCTTCTGTCAAGCTGTAAATGTCATGCATACTATTGCATTACACATTGAACCGACTACATTGAAAGAAGCACCTCCTACTAACCTTGGTCGTGCTTTCAAGATTGGAAAAAGACATTTATAATTGACATTATTTTCTTAAAAATGTGTATAGCCTCTGAATGATAAACTCAAGCTTTTATTTGAGAGCAAAATGATGCTCACCTGCTTAAGGAATTTCAATTTTCTAGAGACATATGAGTGAGATGTTTTCTTTCCATGCAACGATGATGTCGAACACTCTTGGAACCTCAATCGTGGTGTTTACTAGGACTGGGTTTATGGCTACTTTACTTAGCCATTATTAGCCATTATTTGCCTTTACAAATCAGTATGCATCTTGGCCATTATCTTGCACTACAGTTTTATGCTAATCATCTTGTAATCAAGTTATTTTTACAAATGATTTTCATGCAAAGCTTATTGTTTGTATTTTTTAAATCTTTCTTGCTCTCTTTAATCTATGCAATTTCTTGATTTGCAAGTTAGGCATTGCTTTGACTAAATTTGTTGATCATATTGTTCTGTGGGTACAAAGAAAGGGAAAAATAGAGGCTTGCTCTATATTGAGGTATAAAACCAATATACATGCCATTCTCTGATGATGCTGAAGAGACCTTGTCCAAGGCTTTGTCAATATTGCAAATAAATAGTGGAGTGCTTGTTTCTATAGTGTTGTCTTGTGGTAATTGTGATTTGACTAGAATGACTCTGCATAATTTATCAGATGAAAATGAGTATAACTGAAATGTTAAGGTCTAAAGATCATTTATTTTACTTTTATTGATTACAGATTACAACCGTGGATGAGGCAAAGCAGTTTTACCCTCTTTTTGGCCTGGGAGCCAACATAGCTCTGATTTTTTCAAGGCAAACTGTGAGGTACTTTTTGAATCTTCAAAAGAACCTAGGACCTAGTGTGGATGGTTGGGTAGTCTCCTTGAAGGGAATGATGAGTATTGTGGTGGTTTTGGGGCTTGGCATTTGTATAATTTACTGGGGGGTAAATAAATATGTAGTTGATGATCTTACACTTCCCAAGGCAGAAGCTTATAAAAAGAAGGTATGCTTCAATTGAAGTTAAGCATCCAATGGGTTTTTAGGGTTGACACTAATGTTTTATGTATTCTCTAATCACTTGCCATGCCTAAGGACTAAAGTGGTACCAAAAAGTAAAACACAAAAATACATTTTAAACTTTACAAATTTCTCTTTTAGGAAAGATGATGCATCTCAATAAGATTCCTAACCATCATTAGAGATAAGACCACTACAACTTCCTTGTTACAGCCTAGACAAGCAAACAATCATCTTTATATTTAACTAAGACAAGACTGATTTACTCTCTAGAGAAGACATAATGGTTAACAGAAGACACTAGTAATTAATTCATTTATTTTGTAGGATTTCTATTCCTCTTTTTGAGGAGCTAGAGAAAGTTGATATCACATATATTTTGGTGACATTGAGTTGAACTATGACATGTTGGAACTAAATTGTTTTTCTAACTAGATTATCTTATAGTTCAACAACATTTTGAATGTGATTTTCTCATCACCAGCAACAGTTCCTAGATTTATAACAATAGTATTGGATAGCACTTTGCATGTACATGAGAGTTCAACAAGGAAACATGGTAACCATTGACAAAACCCATTAAAAATGTAATTGAAGTTGTCCAAGAATAGAGGAACACTTGTGAAACTGGAAACCATAGAGACCCTAAAAATTGGTCAACACTAGTAGAACATCATGGTGTAAAAATAGGGTCCTTCTCTCTTATTTAATCATAGTGTAGTCTCTCTAGAATGTCATGTTAAGAAAAATGATTGCACAAAACATGGTGTATATATAGACATGAATCTTCTAGGCCCATTTCTTATAATTTTCATGCTGATTTTTCTTATAAGTAGAGCAACAGGTTGGGTAGTTTTTTTTATGAGTTGAAAGGGAGAACATAGAGTAGGGGTCATAATTCTGGAACCATGGTTCGATGGATTGCCCACAATTGCTCAAAAATCATGGTCCATTGCCAATCATGGTAAAACTAAAATATGTATGTCATAGTACATTCTGAGTCTGAGTTAGTATTTCTTTTGGAGCTTCTGCATGATTGATGCTGTTAACATCAACTCCTTAATTAATATATGTAGTTACTGACAGATGGGAAATCACTCTATTGAAGTAACTGAAGAGAAATGAGATTCTACCCAAGCAGCCAAGGGCAAAGCAATGGAGGCAATGTCAAATGGTATAAACTCTTTGCTAATAGAATTCGTAGAGTGGCTATCATATATTATTTCTGGAAGGGTATCACATAGATTGCCTTTTGCATTTTTTCTAATCTCAGAGTTTCTCAGGTGATTTGGAAGAGGCTATAAACCATCTTATAGATCACTGGTGATTGTGTCACTTCTTATAGGATCATTGATTGCCAAGGAGGTCTCCCCAAGACAAAATCCTCAACTGGCTTTGCACTTGGCCCTAACTGCAACATTCTTTGTTGGGATTTTTCAAGCAAGCATGGGCATTTTTAGGTTGATGATTTACATTTCTAATAATGCAATAATGTCACTATGCAAGCCTCTCAATGTTTGTCCTTCATAGGACTCTTCTTTTATAGAGAAGATACATGTGACTGTATATAATTGAGTGGGAGACTTGCACTAAAAACTCATGTAATTCAATGGTTTTAACAAGTCCCATATTTCTATTTTTAGTTATGTAATTCTGCTTATTTGGGATGGCATGAGAAAGTCATACTAATTTATATAACTATTTAAAGTTCATGGACAACACTAGAATCTTTTTCAGTAGAGCCAAACAGCTGGTTTTGGTCACTAATAGTATGTGTCACATCATTTATGATTCTACTACAAGTTGGGATTCATTATAGACTTTCTATCATATGCAACTATCATGGGTTTCATGGTTGGAGTAGCCATTGTTGTTTCTCTCCAACAGCTAAAAGGCATTCTTGGTCTTCAACATTTTACTATAGAGACAGACATAGTGTCTACCATGAGATCAGTATTGGGACAAACTCACAAGGTATGTTTATATGCAATGAATCGGCAACCTCGTGATTTGAATACATATGGAGTAAAGAATTTGTTCTTGAATAAATTATATTTCCAACTTATTGTTATTGTCTTCTTGTAATTGTATCGATGTGCAGTGGAGGTGGGAGACCATAGTGCTTGGAATATGCTTTCTCTCTTTTCCACTCATCACTTGTCAAATTGTCAGTATTATGACATAACTTCAAGATTTTCTTTCATTTTTCTCTCCATATAATACCTAGCCTTCATAACGACAAGAAGAAACAACATGGAATGACTGATGTTTGATATGGTGTTGATCTATTTTTTCATTCTTGTGGGTTGATCTGACAAAGTAAGAAAAATCCTAAGCTCTTCTGGATATCAGCAGCTGCTCCTCTAACATCTATAATTCTTAGTAGCGTGATGGTGTTTGCTACACATGCTGATAAACACGGGGTTGAGATTGTATGAGTTTCTATCACCAACTATTCTATACTGTCTTGTATTCATTTTTGGACAATGTGTTCAATTTACTTATGTCTAAGTATGGTAGAATGAATCACTTATCAAATCACAATGTTGTTCCTTCTACGACTTTTGGTGGAGCATTAATAAGTTTTGTACTATGCCCAGTAGAGTTGATAAAGGTAACAAGAACTAGACTCTATATCTATTTTATGTATATAAATTGAACTCTAGACTCCATACCATTGACTATTTGTTATTTTTCAGTGTAGATTGCAAGTTCAGGAGACTAACAATAGGCAACTGAAAAAGCATCAGTAGATATATGTTGGGCCTCTAGAATGTGCATTGCAAACTCTTTGAAATGAAAGGGTAAGGTGTTAAATTATTGTTACTATTTGGTATGTAGTTGTAGAAATGCAATATAAATACTTCATGTGGTATCCTTCATTATACAAGATACTATTAGGTTGTTCATTGGTGCATAATTTTCTAGGTACAAGGTTTGTTTCATGGTGGGCTAACTACATTTTTTAGGGAGTCTATTGGAAATGTAGTTTTCTTCAGTACTTATGAATTGAATCGTTATCATATGCTTTCACTTATTAGTATGCATGATAAGGTGAATCCCCAAATGAATTCCCAGTCTTCTCAATTTGTCAACTATTCTTCTAAAGTTTTTATAGAAGCAGGAGTTGGAGTTGTCTCTAGTGGGCTTGCAGAAATTGAGGTATCTAACCTTAATGTTGGAATTTCAATTTAAGTATTTAAACTTAGTTTTTGTAGATCAAATGTGTCCAACAAAACTTGTAATTCACTTTGCAGTTTTGGTCAGCTATTTTGCCTCTCGATGTTGCAAAAACCCATATTCCAGCAACTCGAAATATTAATGCCAACAGAAATCCTATACACACAATCAGGATGGTAGGACATAAAATTTCATTTTTACATGGACTCTACTCTAGAAAAAATGTTTTTAAATTAATTTTTAATAAAGATTTTGACTAGGCTTTTACAAAGCTATTGGATTCTTATGACAACAATTAGGATATCTATTAGGATTGATGGTTGGATTATTGAATTGGGTTAATTCATTTATTTGCATGTTTTCTTGTGTTCTAGATAAAAAAATTATCATTCATGATGCTAACACCAATTGTTTCCATGCTTATTTTATAGTGGGTATATAGAATGTTCCAATTAAAAGATTAAAATTTAAATATTCAAATACCACGGGACTTAGCTTTTGTCTTTTTGTCTAGGATCTATTCTACTAAGTAGTCTTAGATAACCAATAGATGAATTTAAAAGCAATAAGTGCTCATATTAATGAACATGAAACCATTTCCAAATTCTATGTTTGGCAGATTTATAGAGAAATTGGTTTTAGAGGATTATATGTTGGCTTGGGGCCTACATTAGTGAGATCTTTCCCTGCTAATGCTATAACTATCATCGCTTGGAAACTTGCAAAAAATTTACTAAGGGTGAAATGGTAGTAAGAGCATTACCTTCAGAGATGAATGGGTTTATACTTATGTGAATTTTTAAAAAGTGGTATTTTCTTTTTCAGTAGATTGTCCTTTATCCGTAAGAAAATGATATACCTGGATAAGTAGGCATATTGACGTACCTAGGAACTGGAATTATTTCATGGGACTAAGCCAACAATATATTTGTACCAAGTATAGTGCACTGTAATGGTATTGTTCATAAAATGTTGATATTTACTCAAGAGGACTATTTTTATTTAGTTTTATTCACCAAGTTTCCTTTTTAGTTTGATTTTGTGCTAGTGACACTTCAGACTCAAATACCTACAAATGTGTCATGCAGTGTCTAGTCTCGAGCCCTAATGACTAGGCAAGCTCCTAGCTCTTATTAGAGTTTTCTTGCTACAATGTCACATCTAGTTTGCATGTGATTCCAGTGATGTAAAGGATCCTTAACCACAAATGACAGTAGTCTCCTCTGCCCAAGATAATACAACTTTGTTTGGATTTAAACAAGAAAATTGCAATAGCATTATTATTGAAGATTTGTGTCTACTCAGAAACTTCTTATCTAAGAAAGCCTTCCTGAGGCTTATGAGCTTGTCTATTTGTCCTTTACATCAAAGGTTCAATGCAAGCATGTTGCTAAGAGCCTGCCCAAGGTTACAAATGCAAAGTGAACTAGTTTTTGATTGCCTCTTTTATTAGAGTAGATTTACTGGTGGGGTGTAGAGCACATGGAGAGCTTGCCTGCTTATTTAGAGTTTTGTTTCTCATCCTTTTCCTAAATATCATATCAAAGAAAATACAAAGAGCTTGCACAAGTTTGAATGATTCTCTTTCTAATTTTGGTAGATAGAAAAATATTATGGCTTGAGACTATGTTCAACATAATTTACAACCTCAACAAGAGTTGGAATCCCAGTTTTATACATATGTGGCATTGGTTGCAGTAACAAGAATGTCACTACATCATCTAGATATATTCAAAAAATCAATATGCATATCCTACATTATTGGCTTTCCATTAGATGACATTTCATGGAGGCAATCAATAAAATAGTTCAAACACCTTACCTATGATTACACATTTTGCATGCATGTATACCAGGGCAGTTGCAACTTAAACAAATATATTCTCTCAATATATCTATTTTGTGCATATCCAACAACCATGGCTTTTGATGACCATATTACATTCAGGAATGTTGTCAAATAGTTCACATCACTTATCTATGCTTCCATTTTGCAAGCATGTCTCCCAAGGAAAATGCTACTACTTCATCTACACCGTCTGACAATATCCTTTATGCTTTGATGGATGCCTATAGCTTATCCCAAAGCTCTCATTCAAAAATTATGAGATGATCAATCAAGAGGAAACAATTGAGAGCTTAGAGTGACACAATTTTTAGATGATCATATGAAATGAAATGGGCATGTGAGTAGAAAGAAACTAGAAACACATTGTGTACAGTTGAAGGCATGAAATGGATGGTTTTGGAGCATTCAGCATAAACACTCAGCATTTAGTACATATCATCATTCAAGATCAAATGGGTGTGTGGGATTATACGCATAGTGAATAATAAAGGAGGGAATTGAACCCTCCCTGAGGTGGTCCACTTTAGCAAGGGCCCTACTTGTGAAATTTTTGTCTAAAACCTTTCTAATGAGATAATGTGTTATGAGCTCTTCATCAGTGGGATGGAACATGAATCCAGGAGGTAGTTGTGCATCATCCATATCATGATTGTAACTAAATTTAAGAGCCTCTATTATTGAATTCTCTTCCCTATTACGCATATTCATTTCCTTTGCTATGGGAAATAGGGAAGAGAATTCAATAATAGAGGCTCTTAACTTTAGTTATAGTCATGATATGGGTGATGCACAACTACCTCCTGGATTCATGTTCCATCCCACTAATTAAGAGCTCATAACACATTATCTCATTAGAAAGGTTTTCGACAACAATCTCAAAAGAAGGGCCATTGTTGAAGTGGACCTCAACAATTGTAGGCCTAAAAAAAATTTTGACCAATGCTTGGTAATTTTCTATCAAGCATTGGTCAAAATTTTGACCAATGCCTGGATGTTTTTGACCAATCATTGGTCAAAATTTTGACCAATGCTTGGCAATTTTCTACCAAACATTGGTCAAAATTTTGACCAATGCTTGGATGTTTTTGACCAATCATTGGTCAAAATTTTGACCAACACTTTGTAGTTTTCGACCAAGAATTGGTCAAAATTTTGACCAACTAGTAGGTTGGTCAAAATTTTGACCAAAAAATTATCGACCAATGGGTTGGTCGAACTTCGTCAAGATTTGGTCAAAATTTGGGTCAAAATTTTGGCTAGTAATGGTCAAAAAATGACCTCAAATGTACTAGTGACCAACAGTGGCTTTTTCTGGGGATGCATGTCCCTTGCGGGCATGGAAAGGATTTAGATCTCTACAAGAAGCAGACCACACACCTGATAGGAAAAAAAATTCGAATAGCTTTATTGAAAGGAAGAAACTACCACTAAAACTATGTAGAAATGATGGCCCCAGGCCACTGATCTTGAACAAAATTGTTTACCTCTATCATAAACCTGATTCTCATCTGAGCTTGTATGAGATAAACTGAAATTATCATTCATATCAGTTTCACCAATCAGATACACATCTTGAAACTCAACACTTAGTAAAACTAAATCTTCATTCTTACTTCCATAATGCATATAAAAACTTGCTTCATTCTCAACAGTTTGCTCATTATGAAAATACTAATAAGCATGTTTAAACATATCAGACTAAAATTGAAACTCTTCTTTATTAGACAAATCATGCATGCTATCATTCTCAAATATGAAGGCTTCATATTCAACATAGGGAAAATGATCACACACACCTTGAAATTGTATTTCCTTATGCATATCCAGATGGCACTCTGAAGAACAATCTAACTGGTATTCACACATGTCATCAATATCATAATTTGAAACTAATCCGTGATCTTCAAATGGTTCTTCACAATCAGAAAACAAATTAGTCCTCACATTAGAAAGCTCATCATAAAAATCTTTACAAGGTGCACACTAATTTTCAATAATTACTTCATCAAACACCTTGTCATCCATCTCATCAGATGCAACATCATTATCTTCACTATCATACTGGAAGAAGAATAATCTAACTTATTACAGTAGTATGATAAAGTATCATCATTAAACTCATTATCCACTAAATTTGAAGCTTCCATGTCTTCTTCAAACAACGGTTTGATAACTCCATGTAGTGATCCTCTTTGAACATTATGACAAAAAATGGGCTGATCATCCTCAGGATTTTCATCATATAGAGCATTAATATATACTTTAAAACCATTACCCATCTTGTCTTCACGAAAACTTTCAGCATGTGAAGAAAAATTGGAACTAGATGTGGACTCACTTTCTACTACATCAACAAAGCATGTAGAATATAAATCAAAGTTACTTTCATTGTCTTCATGTAGGTGATTCAAATGTCTTGCAGACCTATCATTATTTATCTTAGTAATAGGTGCTAATGCATTAACCTTAGAATCATTCATATACTGATCATCACTACATTCATTCTCAAGAAATTCATCTACACAATTAGGTAATCCATTCTTATAAACAACTCTTTATCCTCGTATTGTGTAGACAAATCTTCACAGCTTTCAACATCTAGCTGACTTGTATAACTCTGAACTGGAAATTCACTTTCAGATTTAGAAATAAAACTCATACCTTTATTGACATAAGAATACTCACTCCTGTCATTTCTTTCTTCTTCCAAACTAGCATCAAATTCATGTGAAGATGAACATATGCTAACAATGTCCTCTTCTTGACTCGAGCAACAACTCTCATCATCATCTTCACATGAGGCTTCTTCACAATACAATGGATCAACAACTTCATTATCACTTGAAAGATGACTTTTAACTTCATCATACTCACATTGATATGATTGTCTTTCAAATTCAGATTTAATAACATTCTCAACATGATGCAATCTCTCAATAAGATAATTTATTTCTTTCCTATCTTACTGATCAAGAAAATCCATCTTACCTTCTACTACTGAAACATTATCAACATATGAGCTTAGTTCTTCTGACTGTGATTGAGATGAGTGTAACTTACATTCTTCATCCTGTGTTATCTCTCCATTACATCTCGGATCAGAAACATTAAGTTCATGATCAGAGAGATAACTTTCAACCTTCTCACTTGCACAAAACTAAGATCTAGGTTCAACAACTTCAAATTTTGAGATGTTAGTTACATCATCATACATATAATTATCATGAGAAGAACTTACTGCTGTAGCTAATTTTTGATCTGTAAAATCAACATAATGCTAAACCTGATCAATGCATGAAATATTACTCACTGCTATAGCATCATAAACATGTGTATTTCTATTTGCAATTGGACTAATCTTCCTTATACACACATTCTAATTTAAATTTTCAATTTGATTAAAACCTGCAGTAGGGGTGTTGACATTATAATTATTTGAAACCGAAGTGTCCACACTATGTTCTACTCTTCTTTCATGACCATTATACTGGCAATCATTCATAGCAAAATGACCTCTAATCAATCCATACTTCATATTATTCTCAATATCCCTAGCGGTCATAAAAGCCTAATATAATGTCTATGGTTCCTTATCCCTTAGTAGATAATTCATTTTCTTTTCAAATGCATCAAAGTAAATATCTAAACACATTTGATCATTAGGTCTATAACTCTCAAGGATTTCATTCAAAACTCTTGCAAATCTAATGTTAAATTGAGGAACAAGTTCATCACTCTCAATGTGAATCCTCAAAAACTTATCATAAGAATCAAATATGTTTACCCTTTCTCCAAATTGCTCCATGAAGGCAGAATGCAACTCACCCCAAGATAAAATGGAACACGCTGGTAGGAAAGAAAACCAGTCTCTAGCATCACCTTCTAAGGTTTGAACAAATAACTTCATGTGAACATCTTCATGAGAAATCTCATAGTCACCCATCAATTCACTGAACAACTCAACATGATGACTAGCTGAAACAAGATGGTTCCCACTAAACTTAGGGAAACTTTTTCTAACATCATTAGGAATGTCATTCAGGAAACCATGAATACCATCAAAACATAATGGTATATACTTCTTGGTAGAAATAAGTCTAGAAACTTTACTGACATGCTACATACTAGATGAAGTGAATCTTAACATCCTCTAAAAAACTTGAACCTCATTCACCCATATCCAGATTTGTAATTTGCACCAAATCTACACCCTTCTACCAATGAATCACTTCAAACTATACACTTCACAAACTTATCAGAACAAGCTGAAAATGATCTAGTGAAATGTTAAAAATATATAAAATCATTCTCTTCCTCTTAGTGCTAAAATTCACTTGATGGAGAACCATTTCACTCATTCAATCTTTCATGAAAGACAAATACATGAAAATTGAAATACCTTTATGTGTTGTTGTTTGAAACCTCTGATCTGCTAACTTGGCACTAGTGCTGACATGAACTTCTTCACCCCACATATGAAACCATTATAGATTCGCCATCTCCTTGAGGAGAACTAAATTAAATCACTGATTTGATTCATTTTTAATACAAAAATTCTTATGACAACAGGTCAAACAACACTTTAAAATTCATTAGTCAAGAACTTATATACATCTCTCTTCTTGCTTGAAACTTCACGTAACTTTCAAATCTATCCGATTTAACTAAAAACTCTTTGAAAGCATTTATACATAACAATTCTACACTAGTACAAATATCCTTTAGAGAGTCACCACTCACACTTGTGAGAAAGATTTAAAACATATAATTTATAACATGACACATTTGAATTGGACTTTCAATTTGTAGAACTTTGAAAATCTTCAAAAACATAAAAGAGAGAAACCATTGTTAAACAATTCTGACTTTGAAATTATAACAGCACTTTGAAAACAAGAACCGGTTGAACTGATTGAAAATGAAACTTAAGAACAACACAATCTGCATTCAACCTCAAAACTATTATTGCAAATGGATAAAACTTCACTAGGGTGCATGATTTGGAGTAAGAAAACTTGAAAGAACATCAAAGAACTTACTACTGAAACTTTTTAATGCACATCTTCCTATTGTATTGAATCCTTTTTTTAGAACTCAAGGTTTGTCTATCATTCTGATTCAATACAGTCTCTGATAGAGTCACCATTTTGTTGGTGACTTGGATGGGCAAAACCCAACTAAGAGTAGGACTGAAATATTCAACTTACACTAGAGATTCTTGTCCTTTTAACAAAATCAATTACCATCTTATCTCCCTAGCAGAGTCACCATTTTGTTGCTGTTTAAAAATTCTTCAGGGATTTCAATTATCCCAATGAGAATATGACACATCTAGGGGTAGCTAACTCCCATTTTCAACATGCCATTTCAGACACCAGGTCAACTATAAGTCATGACCCTTCTTCCACTTCAGGCTCTGCTAAACCTGGGTGGGTAGACCTCAGATTCAATTAATACCATACTAGTGCAAAAACATATCCTTGAATCTATTAAGTAGATGAAAATATGAAATGACATAGATTTATAGTAGCTAAATGCAGATCTATGAATCTCAAAAGTTGAGTGAGGGCATTACATTTAGGTCCTTCAACATGAAAGGGTAAAACATGTTTGATTAATAATGTTGAATTCAACAAACCCTCACATATGCAATAGTAAGACTTAATAATCCTGTAGCTAATCAGTGCCTAATCCATTGGGCAATTCCATGAATCAATCACACACATATGGATATCTGACACTTCTGTATATATTCAGATATATGATATATCTATTTACCTTGTAAATAAACATTTGTGCTCAATCCAAACGTCATTCTTACATGATATCCTTCTCAATAAACCTATAACCCTGTTGATTCACTGAAGCATTTACATAACCCCTTGAGTTACGAGCAACAATAAGACAACATACAACCTTAAGAGGCTACAACTATAATCTAGGCTCTTTTTTCAAAGATCATAAAACATTGAAGCTCACTGAGATAGGAGATAAGATTCAAGACGAAACTCAACCTACTCTTCTTTTTATTAATTTCTTTGAAATAATACAACCATGTGCATGAAATGAAAACATGAAAACACCTTGAACTATCTACATTATCATTCCTAATGTTGTTCATACAAGAGAATTATGCTAAAGGAAATGATTTCATAGTAAAACATTGGAACCCTGGTGGTTAATCCTAGAGAAAACTACCAACCCCCTGCAAAAGAGAAGAAGGAAGAAAGATATAGGAGAAAAGTTCATTCTTGGATCTGATCTAAAAATGACATCTATCCATTTGGAAAACCTTATCAACAGGTTAAAAAAAACTCTCTAATCTCTCCCCTCAACTGGTGAATCAAATCTTCATCATTTGGCCCTCAATAGCACAAAATATCTTAGATATTTGATGAAAAGAATAACTGATTTTATGCTTGATTTTAACTCACAACAACAACAACAAAAATCAGTTGAAATATGAATTCTAGAAGCATGTAAACTTTTCTTGAATTCATTTTAGCCTCAAAAGACTCAATATATATTCCCCAACTGATTATGAGTTCTCATAATGAATATAGCCCCTTTTACTGAGGATGCCCTTGAAATTGAAAATCTACATATAGAGCATACTAATGAAGACTTGCACAAAAACTAACCTCAAAAATGGAAAATTTGGATTCTCCCAGTTCCAGTTGTATATTAGAGCATCTATTTTCGATAAAAATCACCCAAATTATGGCCTTCTGAAGTTCAAGCCCCCATTCACAAATTTGCATAAATAAAGGAATGAAATTGAAAAATTTAAAATATTCCCTAGTTTGAACTATAGAAAAATTATAATTTGAAACCAAATTTTTCAATGCCAAAATGGACGTGCAGGCACATTTGGATATTTTTTAGAAATTTTCTCATATCTCCTTACCCAATCAAACAACATCACTTGGCACACCTGCACTGGCTCTAATTTGCTCAACAATGCCACTTGTCACTTGGTGATAGGCCACTAGATGCAAGCAAGATCCACCTTCAAATTCTATCAAATTCTTCAAATTTTTGGCAAGTCGCCAAGTCACTTGTTGAAATTTCTCAACTTTTCTGGTGGTGACTTGGCAACCACCAAATTTTGGTAAGATTTTTTGACTACCTCACCTCTCCACATTGGTGCCACTTCACCACATGCCACATCATAATCTCTACCTTGCTATGGTTATCCCTTGAGCATCTTCACTTAGCGAGATAGCGATGATCGACGGATCATCCACGTGGTGCCATCTAAACACATCTTGAGTTTGGACGCCATGTCATCATTCTTACATCTTTGTCTAAAATTTCACTTAGGTTACCTTCAGTTGACATCATCAATAGGCAGGTTCCACCATGAACTCAACCTTTACATAAAACATGAGGCTTTAGATACATATGCATTGTGTAGTTTCTTATTTAAAGACTATATAAGTCTTTTATGGCTCGTATCTAGGACTAAAGGCTTCAAAAGAAAAAGGCTTTCTATTGTTCTCCTGCACGCATGTCTCCTTTGTCAATACATGGGTCTGTTGGTTTGACTATCCCTACTATTCTTTTATAGTTGTGGGCTGATTCTCTTAAACATGCATGGACGGCTCCCTATTTTAAAACTTTTCCACTCTTCCTTTGTTGGAGTTGCTCACTTCCATGGAAATTCTCTTGCAATAATTTCTCTGCTACTTAGCATGGGAAAGTGCTCTATTTTTATGAGTCATCCTCCTCTTTTTACATGCATTAGGGATTTTGATGTGCAAGATTCTTGCACTAAAGAATACCTCCACTCTTGGTGGCTTTTACATACATTATTTACAACACTATTCCAAATGAAAAAGTCCATAGGATCATCCTCTTTTTCAGCAAGAAGTTCATGCATGGACCTTCCCTTAACACTGCCAATCTACATAAATTGATCTTTTCCCTTTGCAAAGCTAGTAACCGATTGTCTTCAATCTCTGCTTGAACTTGACCAGATAAAATCTCTAGGTAAGTGTTCCAAGTTGAAGATAAAGAACCCTCCTGAAGATAATTGTCCTCACAGCATGATCCATCCAGCTCCTCCACCTTAAAAATTTCATAATTAATCCCCATACAGGGCTTATGATTCTCAAGTACAGATTCTCTGATTAGGCTATTAGCAAAATCATCAACTAAGAATGAATAAGGGTTACAATTCTATGATGCCTGTGCAACTTTTACAATTTTTTGCATAATTTCTTCTTCTTTAGAGGGATCATTCAGCTTCTTAGATAGAGGAGATCTAGTCAGAGTTCTTGGCATGTTCAACCTTGAATCGCTAAGATACCCTGGAACATTCTATCCTTTTATCATTGGGTGAGGAAAGCCTTCCTGGATTCTAGGGCCCTCAAATACAAAATTTTCCTTTCCATTTTTATTTGTATCACTAAATCTAGATTCTAGCAACCAATCATGCGGAGCTTTACAATCATTATTATCATTTAGATTTTTAGATGAAGCTGCCAAGGGTAACTTCAAGTTTTCTTGGATGCCACCTTCCTTGCGCCTGATTTGTGAGTATTTTTTCTCTGACTAGTCTTGAACATAGTGAAATGAGGGCATGGCTTCAAAAAAGGAATTATTCATTGAAGAAGACAATATATTATTTCTCTTTTGTGCTTCATTCTATTCACAATTCATGTGCTCTATTCCATTTTTCCTAAAAATGTGGCACAAAATAAAAGCATCCTACAAACCAACCAGACCTACACATTGCATCTCATCTAGACGATATTAATGCATCACCTTATCTATTCTTTTCCCCTGTGGGGCTCGGCCCATTTGAAAAACTAGGGTTTTCTTCATTCCCATCGCACCCAAGTGAGAGTTAAGTTTATAGTCTTTACCAATTGCTTTCCAATAACCAGCTTCAGTGGCCCTATTTGTGTTTGAACCATTTGGATACTTTCTATCATGAGGACTGAAGAAATACCATTCCAAATCCCTATTGGGTAGGAAAGACTTATCTTGATTTCTTACTCTTAAGAAAGCATCTTCAACTTTGTCACTCATTTTCTTTTGTCTACCATATGACTTTATCAGAGGAATGAATTGCTAAACATTAGGCTTCAAGCTCAATGCTCAATTTTCCTGAATAAGCTCTTCCACAACCCCATACATATTCCATGTACATGCCATTGGATTCAAAGAGGCATATACTTATATCTAACATTCAGTGAGTCATAGCTATTTTGATCTCTCAAATTTTGCACCATACACATACCTATCAACCGAATGTAATAAGTCGGGCCCCAAAGTGGGTCCATTTAAAACAATTTCATTTTTGAATAACTGATGTGGAAACTGATCTATCGATCACCTTAAACTAATCAAAACCAAGTTCGACCACTAATTAATCAACTGAAACCCATTTTACCACTAATTTGCAAACTATGAATTTCATGTCAGGAGGTCCATTGACTAACCTTAAAAATTGACCCAAACACCTGATCAAGATCTGAAAACTGGCACACTGACTCTTTGTTCTGCATACTTTTACCCTATCAGATCTCATCATATGAAAAATTTCCAGTCAAAAGATATTCGTCCTCAAAGTTGCCTTCTTAGAATTACCTAAAAGTAAACAAGTCAGAAAACAATAAACTGGATATGGAATTGGCCTTGAAAACTGGGTAAACTAACACTTGGGGAAACAAAAATTGGGGCATTAGTTCATTGTTATGACATGAGTATGAATCTATTATTTGTGCTCATGACAATTAACAGGATGTAAATGGCGCTCAGTCAAAGTGGGCTACTTGGAAATTGTAGATTGAAACAATAGCAAAAAAGATATTTTGACAAATGGAATAGACCTAGAAAAGTGTGCAAATGGATTCGTCATGACTTAAAAATTGACACACTTGGAGTATTTTCAGTGGACAACACAATGGTACAATTCATTTGATCTTACCAATCACAAATCTCAAGTTATGACATCTCAAACAGGGGTACCAAACAATCTACATTTGTTGACACCAATAAAAAGATAGAAATTGTGTTTGGAATTGCATTTGAAAACTAATCAAATTGATTCATCATAAGCTGAAACTTAACACATAACAAGTCTCTGATGTCTAAAATGCAACACAAAAGGAATTTCAACTTTTCGATCAATTGGGTTGAATTTATAACACATCAAACAGGGCTTCCCAAAATTTAGAATTACTTCCAAAAGCATGAAAAAAGTAAATGACCAACTTTGAGGGATTCAAAACCTAGTCAAACGGACTCGAAATGACTTGAGATCTGAAAAATAGGTTCTTGGATATGGTTACTAGACACTCCCAAAGTGGTGAATCACAAAACATTTTTGGGTGTGAGATATTCAGATGCAAACAAGGCCTCCTATTGCTGTTTGACACTTGGTGAAAATGCAAAAATTACACTAGCTCAAAACAGGACTTTGCCAAATGACTTAGAATCTCAAAATAACTTCATGAAACACATAAACACATTGAATGGAAGGTTCTAGAAGCATTAAACACCTCATAATCTTTTCAAGTACAACCAAGTACATAGTCATCAAAAGGCATTTATAAGGCTTAGTCTCTCAATGGAACTCAAAATCGGGGCTACAATTTTCAGCACCAACAAGTTTTAAGTATCTTGATACTGAATACAAGACTCCAACTAGAACATTATCAGTTGAAGACATTGCTGAAAAGAAGAATCATAACATCATGATGATCTTGATATTGCATTGGCTCTTAATTATGTTGAATTTGATGAAGTGAAAGTTTGTACTATAGCTCATGCAACGTGGATCAAACTAAAAGACATTCATGGAGGAGATGATAATGTAAGAACAGCTAAAGCTGAAAGTCTCAAAGGTCAATTTGATCAAATGAAAATGAGAGAAGATAAAAACATTACAAAATATGTAGAAAGAATCAAAGAAAGTGTGAGCGCAATCAAAGCATTAGAAGGAGACATTGATGATAAAATAATATTAAGAAGGATACTCAAAACCCTTCTTCCCATCTATGCAATTAGAGTGTCTGTTATTCAAGAGTTGAGATGTGATCCAAATAGCGATATAACTCTGGATGCTCTAGTTGGAAGATTGACAACTTTTTGAGTTGGATAACTGTGATAACTATGTTCCTAGCTCCAAAGGTATTGAGTCTACATTTGAAGCCAAACTCTCACTCAAGAAAAAGGAGTAAGAAATCAAAGACCAATCAATCAAGAAGTGAAGAAGAAAAAGAAAGTTCTAACGGTGATCTTGAATTTGTTAAAGCCCTACTTGCAAAGAAATATTCCAAAGGAAGAGGAAAGTACAAAGGTGAGATTCCTCTAATTTGTTTTTCTTGTGAAGAAGTTGGTCACATTGCTACAAGATTGCCAAATAGAGAAAACAAGGATGAAAAGAAAAGTAATAAGTACAAAGGCAAGAAGGAATTCAAAAATTACAAAGAAGAAGGTAAGAAATCTTGTTTTACAACTAAAGACACTGATAGCATTGAAGATGAAATGGTATATATTGTTGTGAAAGATGAATCTGATGAAGAAGGAGATGAGATGGCACTTATCTCTCATGTTAGCAAAAATGATACATGGATTATTGATAGTGGCTACTCACATCATATGACTAGAGACAAAACAAAGTTTGAGCACATGGAATATTATGATGGTGGTAGTGTGAGATTTGGAAACAATTAACCTTATTGCATAAAAGAAAAAGGTTGTATCTCATTAACCAATGAACTTATGTGTGACAATGTTTATTGGGTTGAGGTACTAAAGCATAATCTACTAAGTGTGGCACAATTGAATAACATTGGATTCAAGGTAAAATTTACGAATGAGAAGGCCAAATCGTACCTAGAAACAAATTATATCTAGTTGGATCTAGAAAACAAATTAAAGGTAACCTATTCTATCTTGATCTCAGTGAAAGTTCATGTTTTATTCCTCAAGTAGAAGAAAGCTAGTTATGGCACAAATAACTATGGCATGTAAACTTTTATAATATGGTTAAAATAAGTTTTAAAAAAAAGAGTAAGAGGTATTCCTATCTTGAGGAAACCTGATATGAGTCTATGAAAAAATTGTCAAATTGTTAAGATGGGAAAGACTAGTTTCAAAAGAAAGAACTATCATTCTAAAGAAGTCTTAGAGCTTGTGCATACAAACTTATGTGGACCTATTGGAATAGAGAGTTATAGTAGAGAAATGTTTTTCATTCTTTTTGTTGATTACTATTCTAGAATAATGAATGTAATGTATCTAAAAGAAAAATTATAAGCTTTTCAAAAATTCAAATGGTATTCGGCAAGAGTAGAAAAAGAAACTTGAAAGAAGTTGAAATGTTTCAGATGAAACAAAGGTGGTGAATTCATTTCTAATGAATTTTGCATTGAAAAAGGAATTAAAAGACAAGTATCAACCCCTGGTACACCTTGGCAAAATGGTATAGCTGAAAGAAGGAACAGATCCATTATGGATTGTTCAAGAACATTGATGATAGAAAAGAATGTTGCAATCAAATACTAGAAGGAAGCTATCAACACTACAGTTTGTACTTTGAACACACTACAGCTGAAGAAAGATTCAAATCAAACTCCTTATGAATTATGTTATGGGTACAAACTTAATGTAAGTTACTTAAAAGTATTTGGCAACAAATGTTATATTTTGAAAGAATATGGGAAAGGTAAATTTGATGTCAAAGGTGATGAAGGTATATTCCTAGGTTACTCCTATAGAAGTAAAGCATACAAGGGTTTGGAAATAATAGAAAGTGCACATGTGAGAATTGATGAGTTTGTAGAAAAGAGTGAAGAAGAAAGTAGCAAAGAGCCTGAGGATTATAGAAGATTTATTCACTATGAACCTAATATCTTGCCAAATCTATCTAGTAGATAGGAGGCCTCACCTTCCAAGTCTCCAAAAACTCCAACAGCTACCAAGATACAGAAAATGCAACCTGAGTCACAGTCTAAAGGACCCAAGTCATAGTTATAGGCTACTTAGCTAGATGAAACTCATTCCAAATCAAAAGAAGCTATGTTAGCAAGATTTATGAAAAGGCATCATGCACCTGATTAGATCATTGGAGACAAATCCAATGGAATAATAACAAGAAATAAATTGAAAAGCATATGTTTACTTGCTAAATTTTAACCTAAAAATATTAAAGATGCATTGGATAATGAGAGTTGGATTGAAGTAATGAATGAAGAAATAGAATAGATAGAGAAGAAAAATACTTGGACTTTTGTTCCTAGACCCAAGGATAAAAATGTAATTGGCACAAAGTGGGTATTCATAAATAAGCTAGATGAAGATGGAAAAGTTTCCATAAACAAAGCAAGGTTGGTATGTAAAGGCTATTTTCAAAAAGAAGGTATTGATTATGGTGAAACTTTTTCTCCTATTGCAATATTAAAAGGTGTTAGAACTTTACTAGCCTATGCAACTCATAGAGGATTTAAAGTTTATCAAATGGATGTAAAATTTGCATTCTTGAATGTAGTTCTTGGTGAGGAAGTCTACATTAAAAAATCTAAAGGAGTCATAGATCCTGGCAAAAGGGACATAGTCTACAAATTACACAAGGCATTACATGGTCTCAAGAAAGCTCCTAGGGCTTGGTATGAAAGACTTCATAACTACTTGGTACAAATTGGTTTTCAAAGAACACATGATAATAGTAGTCTATATATGAAAGAAACACTTGACAAAAAGATTGTGTTGGAAGAAATATTTGTTGATGACACTTTATTCATAGGAAATGATGAATTGTGCAAGGCATTTTCAGAAGAAATGAGTAAAGAATTTGAGATTTTTATGTCTCAAGAGATAAAATTCTTTGTTGGATTGCAGATTCAATAGAAGAGAGATGGTATCTACATTACTCAATCTAAATATATCAAGGAAATACTAAAGAAATTTGGAATGGAAGATTCAAGACTAGTTGGAACCCCTATGTCTACTGGACATAAGCTTTCCAAAAATGATTATTCCAAAGAGGTAGATCAAACCACATACAAATCAATGATTGGAAAATTGCAGTATGTAGTGCATACAAGGCCTAATATTGCATTAGCAGTCAATATGGTGGCAAGATTCTTAGCAAATCCCAAAGAAAATCACATGATGGAAGTCAAAAGAATCATGAGATAAATGAAAGGTACTGAAGAATATGGTTTATGGTACCTAAAAGGAGGAAATTTGGATTTAAATGTGTTCACAAATGTTAGTTGGGTGGGAAGTATTGATGACAGAAAAAGCATTAATGGTGGAGCATTCTTTCTTGGTAAAAGACTAGCGCCTTGGACAAGCAATAAACAAAATTGTATCTCTCAGTCCATAGCAAAGGTAGAATATGTGGCAACAATAGTTAATTGTTCTAATATTGTTTGGTTCAAACAACTATTGGTGGGTATGAAGATAGAGATCAAGGATCTAGTAGTTATTTACTGTGATAACAATAGTGCAATCAATATATCAAAGAATCTAGTGATGCATACCAAAATGAAACACATTGCTATAAAATATCATTTCTTAAGAGAATTGGTACAAGATGAAAAAGTAAGATTGAAATATGTAAATAAAAAAGAACAGATTGCAGATATATTCACCAAGTCATTACCTAAGGATGCAATTATGTATCTAAGAGATAAGCTAGGAGTCATTCCCCTATCTGAAGCTCATTAAATGAAGTTTAGTGATGCATCAATAGGAGCACATTAAAGATCAATTAGTTGGTGCAATATTGACAAGGGAATATTGCAAATGAATCTGTACTTGAGGTACATTGATATTCCCTATCATTTTCTTTGGCATGAGATGTCAAAGAGGGAGAATGAACTTGGTCTAAGGCAGAGCTTGCTATCAGAAGAAGTTGTAGTAGACAGAAGTTTTTTGACAAAGGGAGAAACTGAAGGTAGAAAGAGTTCACACTGATAGAGGGAGTTCTCATGGATGAGAATCTAAATGAAACTAAGGATATGTTCCTTAATCTAAAATTTTTATTATGCTATGACATGTTGTGTGGCCATCAATGCAAAAGAGAGAGATTATTGGAACAATTGATAAATTGTGTATTTGTTTCATTTATTTATAATTTGAGAAAGTAAAATTGGGTCTATCATTATCAACTATCTCTATAATATTAAACATATAGCATGGGTTTTTTAAATTCAAGTTACAAACATGACAACCTATGGTGGATTTTATGAATATTTTGCAATTGAAAAAGGTTTGATACATATCTTTATTAATAAAAATAAACTAATTTTTTCATCTATTTGTAATTTGGCCTAGTAAAATTGGCTCTAATCATTATCAACTAATTATATATTATTATTAATGATGTGTTGCATTTTCTACATCTTTTTTTTACAATTAGCTTTTTGAGCATGGGTTTTTAAATTGAAGTTACAAACTTCATAACCTATGGTGGATTTTATGAATATTTTGGAATTGGGAAGAGTTGAATAAAGAGTTTTAAATAGCTAAAATTGAACAAAAAGTAAGAATTATAAATTTGTTGGAAGTTTTCTAATCTTATTGTGGATGAAAAATTAATGCAGATAGTTTTACTTTAAGGAACTAAATATTATTTGGAATGATCTTATATTTTATTTTACATCTCAAGATATTTGTTAATGGGAGTTTAGTGCACATAAGCTTTTATCTGTGTCTTTTTTTTTAAATCTACGACCTTACTTGAATTTTATCACTTATTTGTAGTAACCATAACTTTGAATTTCTTAAAATTTTATTTTTTCACCCAAAGTTTAAACTATGGTCTATTTGGTAGATGCTACTACTTGTCACTTGTTTTGAAATTTCTTGAAAGTAATTTAGATTTCATGAGTTATTTGTAGCAACTATGTATTGATGTTTTAAATGGGTCTATTTTGCAAAAGCTACTTGTTGTGGAGTAAAGAAGAGGATCAAATGATATCCTACATATCACGAAGTGTTGATAATGACATATGAAGGGAAGCACAGCCATGAAAGATCATTATTCTCCAACACTCCGCTTCAAAACCCACCATTGTTCTTGTAAATGAGGGCTTATACTCTGAAAGATAATAAGCTTGCTACTTATCAAGCTCACCTAACACATAAATTGCATGAGGCTATAAGGATTTCTATGATTTAGGGTATCATCACTTTGTGTGCTTTTTCTTTTGAGAAACTTCAAAATATTCAAGTTATGGGGGTTGATAATTGGTCCATATGTATAATATTCCTTTGTATATGTTATTTTTATCTACACTAAGTAATACATACTAGATTTGTATGCACAAGTTTGAAAAATCCTTATGTTAGATTTTTTATTTTTTTTGGTATTATTTAACAATGAATGATAAATAATAAATTGTTTTTCTAAACTGATTTATAATTGAATATTTATTTTTAATAAATAATTTATAATTATATTTATTTATAATTATTTAATTTTAAAAATTTATTGAAATCATTTTATTATGTAATAATTATGCAATTTTTAGTCAATTATATTATATATATAATACTATTATTAAATATTAATGAGATAAAATATCTCAACTTCAGTCTTATCTTACATTTATCTAAATAAGTAAGAAAATATCTAAATTTACCTTGCTATCATTTTACTCATAAGGACGTTACTTTTAATAATATTTTTTTAAATAATTTATAAAAATATATAATTTTGATTTGTAAGATGAGTGAACAAAATTTGGACTAGTCATTTGACATCATTTATTAATATTTGTATAATAAAGAATATATTTTCAAACATTTACTAAGTAAAATGTTTATATTAGATCTAACTTTAAAAAAAATAAAGTTCATTTTTTTTCTATGTGTTTTGTCAAATCATGTCAATAATGAGATCAAGATATTTGAAACACTCCTTTGTGCTCTAAGTCAATCTTGAGAATTAGAAATAATATAACTAAGCATGATTGTTGCATTCACATATATTTACTTTGGTTGTCTAATACAATGGCCTTGAAAACAAACTAATGTTGTATTTTATTATTTTCTCACTCACTTGGATTGAAAAATTGAATTTATCGATTTCAAGAAGCTAAAATGAGGGAAGAGGAATCTATCAAGATTTATTGTAGGAAAGAAAACTTGTAATGGAACTAAAGATGAAGATGAGATAATATGGAAGATCTTAAAAGCTTTGATACCACCATTCAACTAGAAAACATAGATGATTGAGATGGTAATACTATGTATTAAGAAATTTTCTAGAGGGACTCTTCTTGGAAGATTGGAAGCAACAGATGTAAGCTTGAAATAGTATGGATATTTTTCTAGAGTAGAGATTTTCTTCGATGCATTAAGTTGTTGATCTCAGATTGGTTTTGACTAATGAGTATCTACACACTTATGTAATTTACTTAGTTCATGTCAAACAAGTAGCACATGTCGAGCACAACATGTATATGATAGAGCATGCCAAGTTCACAATGA
Source organism: Cupressus sempervirens (assembly GCA_028749045.1). Classification (NCBI taxonomy): domain Eukaryota; kingdom Viridiplantae; phylum Streptophyta; class Pinopsida; order Cupressales; family Cupressaceae; genus Cupressus; species Cupressus sempervirens. The sequence continues at coordinate 4,067,937 of CM053786.1, forward strand.
CTGCCGAGCCACTCATGTGCCGAGTGACTCAAGTGTTGAGTAGACAGTGTATGCAAAGTGATTATGGAGCTAAGTAAGTAGACCATGTTGAGTGATACAAATGTCAAGTCATAGTATAAAAGTCAGTATATGTCAAGCATCAAAGACTTCAAATGCCAAGTAGGATAGTTTTGCCACAATTGTTTGTAATGACACAAACAACTATGTAAACTATTTTTAAGCCAACTTAAAGGTTGAATTACAATATTTTGGAGATAAGGATGAATCTCAAGTTAGAATCCCTATGAATTTCATGTAGCCAATCAGGTAAAGAGAAGATGTAAGCGATAAAATGGATGAATCAGAGTCATTGATTCATACCTAACCCTAAGTCACCCATGTCTTCCTCAAGAGGAAAAATCCTAAATTTTCTAAGGTGTAGTAAGGAGCAAAGAGAGAAGCTTTGCATGTGCAAACTGAGCATTTGTGGTGACTAAGGAGTTATCATCTGAGATTACAATGCATAATCAGTTAAAGGACAACAGAGGAAGCGAATAGCATATAGAAACAAGACATATAATCAAGAAGGATAAAGAATACATTAGTTTAGAGGTGATCTATCATTGAGCAACCAAGTGCTAACCACAAGATCAATGTTGAGTCATTCTAGCAGGCGAATTAGTTAAATCTCTTAACAGAGTAGTCCTAATAGGTCATATTGAAATCCTCTAACAAGGTGCTTACTTAATTGTGAGTTGAAGTCCTTTAACAAGACACACATCTAACAAGGTGTTGAAATCTTTTAATAGGGTAAGACCTAACAATATTTGTTAGCCTTTAACAGGATAGATCATATCTCATGATCAAAACATTGTAACCTTCATGGGGTACACTTTATTACTGCAATAGTGAAGATTTGTGGGTGACATCCCCACCCCATTTTCACCTTCTCATTGGAGGGTTTCTGGGTAATCATATTTGGTGTCATATACGTGTGAATGCTTACTTGTTTACATATTTTAGATGTACATGCTTTACATGATATTGTAATCAACTTATTGAATGTATGAGATAAATGTGTGGTGAATGTTTTTATGTGTCAAAGTTTAAACTTTTGATTCACACCCCACCCCCCCCCCCCCCCCCCCCTTCCCCCCCCCTTTAGAAGTTTACCTTTCCTAATATAATTCCAAAAATTGGTATTAGAGCCCAACTCTCTAAAAAAGAATCTTTGCAGCTTTGAGGAAAGATCTTGAAAATGGAAGTCTTAAAGTAGGGAAAGATTATTGAGAATTAGGGAATTGAAATACAACTCATTTTACATCAACTAAATGAAGCAAGATAAAAACTAAAGAAATATTTGAAGAGAAGGAAGGAAATTGTTATTGAGGAGAATGGCATATAATATAGAGAGATGGACACTACTAAGCTATTTTCTAATGGAGATTCCAATTAATTTGATGTAGTAGTTGCAAATCTAATGGAAAAGAACTAAGTGAAAGTTGAGGAAATCAGAAATAGATAAATCTAGAGCAAGAATCAAAAGCCATACTACTATGTGAAGTGACTGAATAGAAGAAGAAAGTCATGGAAGACAAAGCCATAGTTGAAGATGACAAAAGAGTTTTGACCAATAGACTAGAAGAGAAATCATTAGAGCTAACCAAGATTTCCAACATGCACTTGGACACTCTAAGTCAAATGATGAATGACAATTATGAACTAAATGTCAAGGACATTGAGATAACAACATTGAAATTGTAGAATGAGAAATTGCATAATGACCTAAAAAGGGAAAAGGAATTTGCGAAAAGTTTCAATAAACCTAATGAAGCCATCAAACACTTTGACCAATTATTCAGATCCCCTATATCCAACAATGATACATCTGGACTAGGATACACAAGTACTAAAGAAGGAGAGTCATCCAAAAGTGCTGAGAAAGGAGCAACAAAGGTAAGAACTCCAAACCTACTTGGCATAATTGTGGTAAGAAATGACATACTACTAATGTGTGTAGGTGCAAGATTGTAAATAAAAATGTCAAGCGTAAGGGCATGGTTCACTATTAGAAGTATGGACATAGAGCTTTTGAGTGCAGATCTAAACCCATGTGGTCATCAAATAGGAAAGAAAAGGTAAGAAACAATGGAAACTCTTATAATTGGGATTATTATAAAAGCTATGGCTATCATTATTATCAAGAATATGGATATGTTCCTAATAATTCTATTAGGACATACTTCTAAAATGACTACAAGAGGTGGTTGAGTCAAACCACATGTTTTAGTTGTTTGAAAACTGGTCACATCAGTTGATATTGTCCAACAAGGTCAAAGGCACCAAGTTGTGAATATGATAAAGTAAAAGGAAATGTAGATGTTGAAAATGTGAGAACTAAAATGAACAAGACATGGAAGAAAAAGGAAGGTTGCAACACATCAAATGGAGAAAGGATCACTTCACCCAATGGGTTAGGTGATCACACCTCATCAAACTAAGCAATCAAGAGGTATGTGGGACTGATTTCATAAGTTATATCATAAATCAATTCCAAAAGGATTTAGTATTGAAATGATTACATAAGCATGAACAAAGATGCAAGAAGTTGTTACGAAACAAATAAAAATCTTCACATTTTTCATGTTACTATCGAGCATGAAAAATTTCCTATGATTGTTGAGTGAAATTCTAGAGGATGCGAAGATAATAGACTAGTTAGTTGGTGCCAAGCTCGTAATGGTTGCCAAGTGAATGAAATGTTAATGGATGTTCAGTGAGCCTGAAATTGGTTGATGTCGAGCTTACAACTGTGTAAGCACCCAACATTAATTGCAATACATCAAAGGGTTCTTGATCAATTTTCAGTGCAATTTTCATCATTTCAAAATTGCGAAAGAACAAGGAGAGCAATAGGAAATCTGGAAATCCATCAAAAGTGATTGTAGAAGATTTGAGCAGTGATTCAACACAATTTTGTTAGATCTTGCAAGGTATTTATCAAGTGCTGAGTTACACTATTTATATTTTCATAAACCCTAGTTTTGCATAATAACATATAGTTCAAAGAATGTAGAGGGTAAGGAGGTTTTGAATGTTCAACTAGTTAGTGATGAGGTCAAGAAACCGATATTTAAGGCCATACTAGACATTTCTTACAAAGAAGAACCTTCTAGTGTGTTATCCATGATACCACTGAAAGTTTAAATGGTTCAAGATGTTAGGAAATGTTCCAATTGTAGAATTGGAAGTATAGGTGATATGGAGATCAGGCAAGCATATGACAGATTATGTGAGAATGGTATGTTGAGAGAAGAATTTAAAATTGTAGAAAAGAAAGGGTTAACACAAGCCCTAGATTTATTGAATGTGTTCAAAATAAAATGGATAAGAACTATATTAAGCAGGATTCATGATAATTCACTATGGTTTGACAATGGGGCTATCAAAATAACCAAGAGAATAATCCATAAGGTAATAGGGTATCCAACCCTAGATTAGCCTAAGACATTGAGGATTGATTCAAAAGAGGTTATTGAAAAGAATACAGGAGCCATGTGGAACAAGAGAGGAATGCCAATTGATACCATTGCAGATCCATTGTTAAACGTTGTAGTAAGGGTTATTTTACATAAGTTTAACCAATCCAACAGATTAAACAATGTCCGTTGTATTGTAGTGGATGTGGTTTATAAGATTGTCAAGAAAGATCACACATATGATCTTACAGAGCTACAACTACAATATTTGATTGAGAATATAGGAGCAATAACAAAGACTAAGAGTGCTCAGTGAAAATTTGGTTCTATTTTGATATGCATTTTCTTTTATGTTCAAAACGCATTTGCCACATTTGGCACAGTTGCATGGAAAACAAATAGGTTAGTAGTAGTACAGATTGGTGAGTTCATTGAACAATTGAGTGAGAATTTTGAATTAGTTATGAACATCTATTTTAAAGACTTTAAGAAATCTATGAAGAAAGGAATGAGAATTCTAGTGTCACTAGTGGAAAAGCATTATGATGATGTTTGTTTCCTAATGGATGCTGACTACACATTTGTTCAAGCAGCAACTCCAAGGGTAAGATGGTTGATACCATTAGAATATGAAATAAATGTCGATGAGGCCTCTGTAGCTATTATAGCATTACTTGTAGAAGACATAATTAAAGATGCAAAGGCATTTGGAAACTATGAGATGGAAAAATCCAAAATCACTATGGAACTAAAGATTACCTATGCTATAAAGAAGAAAGAAAAGTTGGTAAAGAAACTGAAAGCTAAATTTGGTGAAGGTGCTAATCAGGAAGAGGATGAAGAGGAAGAAGACTCCCAAACCCAAGCACCACTAGATTTAACATAAAGAATGGGAGAAGATCAGCTAGAGGAGGAGAAATAAGTTATTGAAGGTGTTGAGGAAGAAGTCGAGGAAGCACCTACACCTACTAATCAAAAGAAGAGGAAGGCTAAGGCCCAACTAGTGACAAGGGCTAAGAAAACTACTAAACCAAGCTAGCCCAAACCTACAACACCTACTACAAGGGCTAATTCATGTGTCACTAAACAAAAGAGAAAGGAAAAAGCCAAACCAGAAGAGCAGGAAGGAGGAGTGTAGAAAAGACCGAGGAGGAAATACATTGCACAAGATGAATCTAACAAGGAGAGAACATAATCATATGACAATAGCCAATTAGAAGTGGTGAGTCATAATCCACTATTAGATCTTGAAAATCTATGTGAAAATGTTAAGAATACTGTAAAGTTAATAGGATTTTCTCATATTGATTTTAATAACCTTGGTAAAGTAGAAAAGAATCAAGTGGAGGAAGCTATTTATACCATGATGGAAAAATTTAGGAAAGCCCCACTAGAAATTGCTAACTCTATGCCTAAAATTTTATATGAGAGAGTTGAGTAGAAATGGCATTATTTTCTAAACTTAGAAAGACAAATAAGGGAGACTTCACTTGCACAAGTTATGCCTAAAATCAATAAGGCATAAATTAGTAAGGCTATGAAGAAATATTTAGTTAGGTTTATACCTAAATATAGAGCCTTTAGCATATTGTAAAATAATATTGAAGATGTTGTGAAGAAGTCCACACAAATGTGGAAAGTCACATATGGACTAGCAATAGTAAAGGTAGGAGAACAAGAGCCTATAGAGGTAAAATATGATGAAGAAGATGATAAAAATGAAGATACTATTGAGAGAGATGCAAAAATGAAACTAGATGACTAGACAATAGTTGAGGTAGAGAAACAAGAAGAATAGAGTGTACAAGATACAAAACTGCTAGATGTTAGCCCCCAATAGACACCAAGTGTAAATACTAAAACAATTACAGTAGAGGATGTTTCTGATCTCACAACTCAAAACATAAATCCCCTAATAGAGGAAGATCTCAAAAAGATAATTGATCAGTCTATACCAAGAAAAACTATGTGATAATCTTGTATTGGTGAGTGTAGATGAATTACAAAAAATAGTGACTAAAACTACAAGGGAGGAGGTGAATACACAAGAACCACCTACCATGACCCCTCAAGTCACTAATGTACAACCTTTGGATGAAGTACCTGAAGCTACATCTGAAAAGGTCCATAAATCTTTCTTGGAAAAACACACTATTAGTGTATAGCCCATTTTAATAAGTGTGAAAAGGGGGGAGATATAGATTTTGGGGGAGATATAGAATTTGCGGAGATAGAGAGGAGAAATAAAGCAGTAAAGAACAAAGGAGAAATAAGGTTAAGTCAAAATAGAAGTAAGAACATGGGTGAGCTTCAAATGAGAAAAGTTAGATGAAAGATTATCAGTTGAGACATATTTACTCAGCAAGAGTACAACATTTTGAATATAGAATAGACCTATCAACTCAAGGTGAGTTATCAAATTTTGAGGTATATAAGTTGTTTACAAAATTTTAAAATTTTGTACATAAGATGAATAAGAGATATTTTATGCTTGTAAGGGTAAGGATATCAATGCATGACCAAGTTTTTTTGACACTCATGTCAAAGGGGGAGATTGTTGATCTTAGATTGGTTTTGACTAATGAGATTCTACACACTCATATCATTTACTTAGTTCATGCAAAACAAGTAGTACATGTCAAGCACAACATGTATTTGATAGAGCATGCTGAGTCTAGAGTGAGTGTTGAGCCACTCATGTTCTGAGTCACTCAAGTGCCGAGAATACAGTGTATACCAAGTGATTCAAGAGCTAAGTAAAGAGAGAATGCCGAGTGATATAGATGTCAAGTCACAGTATAGAAATTAGTATATACCAAGAATCAAAGACTTTAGATGTCAAGTAAGACAGTCTTTTCATAGTTGTTTGTAATGGCACAAACAACTATGTAAACCAATTTTTAGTCGATTTAAATATTGAATTACGATATTTTGGAGATAAGGATGAATCTTAAGTTGGAACCCCTATGAATTGGATGTAGCCAATTAGGTAAAGGGAAGGTTTAAGTAGAAAAATGGATGAATCACATCCATTGATTCATATCTAACCCTAAGTCACCCATGTCTTCTTTAGAAGGACAAACCCTAAATTTTCTAAGGTATAGTAAGGAGCAAAGAGAGAAGTTTTGCATGCACAAATTGAGCATTTATGATGACTAAGGAGTTATGATATGAGATTACAATGCAAAATTAGTTAAAGGAGAATAGAGGAAGGGAATAACATACAACAATGAGACATATGATTGAGAAAGATCATGAATACATTAATTTAGAGGTGATATGTCATCAAGAAACCAAGTGCTAACTGCAAGATCAATGCTAAGTCATTCTAGCAGGTGAATCAATTAAATTTCTTAATAGAGTATTCCTAACAGGTTGTATTAAAATCCTCTAACAAGGTGCTACTTAATTGTGAGTTGAAGTCTTTTAACAAGGCACACTTCTAACAAGGTGTTGAAATCCTTTAACAGGGTAAGACCTAACACTCTTTGTAAGCCTTTAACAAGGTAGACCTTTCATAGGGTAGATCATGTCTCATGATCAAAACATTGTAACCTTCATTTGGTACACTTTATTACTGTAGTAGTGAAGATTTGTGGGTGTCATCCCCACCCTGGTTTTACCTTCTCATTGGAGGGTTTTTGGGTAATCATATCTGGTGTCATATATGTGTGAATGCTTACTTGTTTACATGTTTTAGATGTACATACTTTACATGGTATTTTAGTTAACTTATTGAATGTATGAAGTGGATGTATGGTGAATGTTTTTATGGGTCAAAGTTTAAATTGCTAATTCACCACCCCCCCCCCCCCCCCCCCCAAACAAAAGTTTACCTTACCTATTGTAATTTTGACATAAGTGTCTACACTTACTTGTCAAGAAGTGCAAGCACTAGTGGAGATTATGCTACTAGCAACAAATCCAAATCTAAGGACGATAGAAAGATTGAAAAATTATGTAATGCTCTACTAGGGAACCCAAAAGAAATTAACCTAAAGTTTCTCTAAGTTTGCCAAAAAAAATTATTTATTTTAAAGATAACAATTAAACAATAACAAATATGATATAGCGGAAGCATTAACTCACATACATAACAACCATCATAAACAAATTACATCTCCTATGGGTCCCATGATGTTGAATCACATTTAAGTTTAATTAATACTAAAATCAATAGATAACACATCCACATTAAAGAATAACTACAAGTACAAACCTATTTAAATAATATACAATTAAGGTCTTGTATTATTTTATTATTTAAAGTGTGGTTATAAGGTTATACATAAAATTTGGAAACCATAATGATATTATTAATTAAAGAATTTTAGATGGATATTAGTGTTGTTATCTTCTTTTTATACAAAGTGAAGGTTTTATATTTAAATGACTTCTATATGAATTATTAATTCCTTTTGAGATTTTGTAAACTCAAAAACCCTTAGCAAATATAATTCTTTGAAAAGATGAAAACTATTATGTGTATGTTTACTGAATCTTATGTTTTGACAATGAATTGAACTCTGAAACAATGTTTAAACAACTTTATATGAATTGTTGAATCATTTAGGATTAGTTGATACGTGTGTCTTAGTAATCTTTGAAATAGTTTTCTTTTAGGTGTTTCCTTGACTTAGATGTTGGTTTTTGACTTATGTTTTGTTATCCTGTTTGGGACTTGAGACTATCTCCTCAGCACGGTTGGAGTGGGCCATTTAGGTTCCACAAGGTTAGGGGGTAGTACATTTTCTTATACCATTGAGATCTGACCATTGGATGCCATTGCAAATGTTCCTTTCTATCTGATCTTGTATTTCTATGATGGATGGCTATACTCTAAGTGTATTGCATTTGATTTCATAGTTCTTATGAGAAGATGTGATCCATTTTATGATGTATATTCTTTTAGCCTCTCATACCCTCTGACTTGTACAGTGGATGATTGTGAATTTTTTTTATTGCCAAGTGGCATCCTGTAATTGTATATTATTTAAATGGATTCATGCTTTTAGTTATTCCATAATGTGGAATTGTTATATTTTAGATTTAATATTAGTTAAACTTAAATGTGATTCAACGTCATAGAACCCTAAGAGATGTAATCTATTTATGGTGGATGTTATGTATATCAGTTAATGCTCCTAATATTATTTTATCTCTTGTTATTATTGCTTCCACTATATTATCAATTAAAATTATTATCTTCAAAAATAAAATGTTTGACAAACTTAGTGAAACTTTAGGTTAATTTCTTTTGGGTTTTTGGTGGGGTGTTACATCTAGTATCAGAGCCTGAGAGCCTGTGTTTCTACATTGGGAGCTTTGGGTATATATTGGAATGTCGCTAGTTGTTAACTTGTTGAACTAAAACAAAACTTGAATTGTTATATTTATCTATTACAAACTTGAACATAAACAGTTTGGACAAAAAAATTAGAAGCAGTGGAACTTTTGAATATGAAACTTGAAAATTCATAACATTTATGCTCTTGACTTTCTATTTATGTCTATACATTATAACTTTTATGTTTTCCAATGGATTTACAGATGTTGATCTTTTGTTTGGAGTATTTTAGGGGATCTATTTTAGTGTTTGTTAAAAATATGAATGTTGGATCAATATAGTTTTTGGCTTATTATCAAACTAAAATCATATTGCTCTAAGTGACTAAAAGTGTATACATAGTTAACTTAGTTGTATTAGTTTCTTAAATAAGTTCTTTGTTTGAAATTATAGATAGTACTCTTTGACTTTTAGTTACCCTAGTCATTGTAATAGGCTTCCAAGAGTAAGCCTAACTCTAGGGGGTGGATGTAATGCCTACCCCTAGTTTAGTTGTATCTTTCTTGTAGGGTTTCCGGAGTAAGCCTAATTCTAGGGGGAGTGAATGTAATGCCTACCCCTAGTTGACTTTTTTTTTTTATTACTAGATTCTTTTTGGCCAATTTTTATTTTTATCTTTTTAATGATTATTGGTACTTGGTTACCATATTAGATTAAGCGTATTTCATATTCAGTTGATATATGTGATGAGTTATTTAGTTATTTTAGTTATTTCTGGATTACTTCAATGATGATATATATATATATATATATATATATATATATATATATATATATATATATATATATATATATATATATATATATATATTCATTTAGTGACTTTAAATTATTTCGTGATGTTATTTAGGGGAATGATTAACATACAATTTCTATGGTTATTTATCCCATACTTGCATGTGTATGGTGCACATGTATGTTTTACTTTATGATTGATGTTATTGATGTGGTTGAGGGAGGGAGTCATAGTCACCTGCTAGTCGGGATCTACATGATGCACCACTTCATGTCATTGCCTATTTAATTTAGATTATATGTGTATGTACATGGATGGATTTTATGTAGATTACAGGTACCGAGTATCGACTTTCCTAAATTGCTAGGATGAGCATACCCTATCACAGTATCTCAATGGTATAAGTGGGGAGAAAATTCTTGAGTTTGAATCCTAACCTGAGCCAATTGTCCTAGAAAGTAGGACAAGTATCATAGTTGTCTACCCATCTGAATTTGTCAAGTGACATGAATTAAAGTGACTTTGACCATGGAGCTTGATTATGTACGTTGTCATCAGTTGGGTTGTTGTATTTGGTTTTGTGGGTCTGTTGTGATTTTTTGCTATAATTAAATCAAATTAAATGATTATTCAATGATTTAATTTAATTAAAATTTTATAAATAAAATCAATATTTAATTAATTGAGAAATTAATTACATTAATTAATTAATTTTAAAGATTTTATCGAAGTTCTAATTTTGGCGTTTTATATTTACTTAATTTAATAATAATTTATTTAGGAGTTTTATTTTAATAATAAACTCTAAATAACATTAATATTTAAATTAATTAATATTATATTAAAAATGTCTTCCAAATTAATAAGAGAGAGTAAGAAATAATTTAATAAAGTTTATTTTGATTAATTAGAAAAAGGTTATGTATGAAATTAAAATATAATAACAGTTAAAGATCAACGAGTCTTCTTGCATGATTACACAATTGAAGCCCTAAACTTAGGGGAGAACTCTTTATCAGAAAATTAGAGTTCATTTCTCCATACACAGGTTTGGAGGAGCTAATTTTCGAGAATAGCATTTTCGAAAGGAAGGAAATTCTTGCATGTTTTGTGTGTTCATTGTTTTAGCATCAAATCCAAGTAGGATCTTGTGGGTTTGTCTAGTAGTTGCTTGTTCTTTTTTTCTCTATCTTCTCCATTTTTGCAAATCTATTTTCAAAATTCAAGTGGGTTGAAACCCTTGTATGTGATTTTATTGTTCTTTGTTTGAGAAACCTCTATATATGAATTCAATCTGAAACTCTTGTTGTGATTCTATTGTTTTTTCATTTCTAAATCATCTATAAACAAATGAAGTTTGAAACCCTTGTATATGAATTTGATTGTTTTTTATTTTTGAAAACCTCTATAAGCAATTTGATGATTTGAAAACCTTGTTTTATTATTATTTGATAAAAGAAATCAAAATTTGATAGGGTTAAATTCGATTGGTTGCTTGTATTTTCCCTATAAATCTATATTGTAATTTGGGTAAAAATAAATTATAAAATATAAAATTACCATAGTAAATTTGATTTTATATATATATATATATATATATATATATATATATATATATATATATATATATATATATATATATATATATATATATATATATATATATATATATATATATATATATATATTTTTATTTATTTATTTATTTATAGTGATGTGTTCTGAATCCCAATTTAAAATAAATTGGAATCTACATTTTTGTGCGGGGGCGATTTGAGAGTTTACGTTTTGTTTTTTACAAAAATATATAAAATAAAAATGGGAGATTGGGGCCCATGACTTCCCCTGTCCCCCTTCACATTTGTGTTGGTTGCTAGCTGTGAAGGCAACCTGGCCTACCATCAACATCATAGCTACTGCAACAGCCAAGGCTAACTTCGTAGCTAGCGCTGCTATTGGTAGCATTCCATTAGAGTTAGTGGGCTATAAACATTGCTGGTAGTTTTTTTTTGTTTTGTTCAAAATTTATTTTTTAAATAATTCTAATTTATGTTTTATTTAAAACTATTAAATATTTTTAAATATGTTAAATGTTATTAATTATTAAATATTAAATGTAATTTAATAGTAATATTATTATCTTTATTAATTATTATTTTAGTATTAGATAAATAAGTATTTTATTAATAATTTAATATAAGTTAGTTTATTAATAAATAAATGATTATTATCTTTAATAATTTAATGATTATGGATTTAATTTTAATAATATTTAATTGAGGTCTTGTATTATTTTATTGTTTAAAGTGTGATTATAAGGCCATCCATAAAATTTAGAAATTATAATTAGAAATTATAATGATATTTTTAATTAAAGAATTTTAAATGGATATTGGTGTTGTTAAATCGATAGTTCTTTTTATACAAAATGAAGGTTTTATATTTAAATGACTTCTATATGAATTGTTAAGTCCTTTTGAGATTTTGTAAACTCAAAAACCCTTAACAAATACAATACTTTGAAAAGATGAAAATAGTTATGTGTGTGCTTACAAAATCTTATGTTTTGATAATGAATTGAACTATGAAAAAATGTTTAAACAACTTTATATGAATTATTGAATCGTTTGGGACTAGTTGATACTTGTGTCTTGGTACCCTTTGAGATAGTTTGCTTTTAGGTGTTTCCTTGACTTAGATGTTGGTTTTTGACTTATGTTTTGTTATCCTATTTGGGACTTAAGACTATCTCCTCAACGTGGTCAGAATGTGTCATTTAGGTTCCACGAGGTTGAGTGGTAGTGCATTTTATTATACCATTGAGATTCGACCATTGGATGTCGTTGCTAGATGTGTTTGTTCAAATGTTCCTTTCTATCCAATCTTGTATTTCTATGATGGATGGTTATACTCTAACTGTATTGTATTTGACTTCATAAATCTTATGAGATGATGTGATCTATTTTATGATGTATATTCTTTTAGCCTCTCATACCTTGTGACTTGTATAATGGATGATTGTGCATTCTATTTATTGCCAAGTGGCATCATGTAATTGTATATTATTTTAATGGATTCATGCTTGTAGTTATTCCATGATGTGGAATTGTTATGTTTTAGATTTAATATTAGTTAAAATTTGTTGGTAAACAAATTTGTTCTTTCAAATTATTACACTTAAATGCCCACTTTAGAACAATATCTCATCACAAATATTTGGAAAGTTACTTATGGATGATTTGACTTTCCTCTGAATTGGTAGGTACAACTCCCTAAAATAGATTTGCAATAGTACTTTGGGGTATGTTCTTAACCTGAAAATAGTAGAGGTATAACCAAGCTAGACCTAAATAGAATCTAACTTAGGAAAATATAAATTTCTCAATTCCAAAATGGTTTTATGCACTCACAAATCTTATGAATTCATAAAACTTATCTTCACAATAGTGGATACTAAACAAAGAAAATTTGAATCTGAACTATGATTAATGAATTTAAAAGAAAAATGCTAGAGGGATTTCTCCTTGAATGAACGATAACAACACCTATTACATTCACTCATTGCCTCAAAATAGGGGAAGTAAAACTCTGTTCTTCCCTTTTTTTGATTCAAACAAAAGAGAAAATATAAACTAAGTATAAAATAAATTGAAATAGAAAATGATTGACATAAAATACCATTTAATTGTCTCTGCAACAAAGAGTACTTCACACCAAAAAATTGCTCGCCTTTCATTCATCTTTTAATTTCATACATATAGAGTTTTTGAGATGACCATTACAATGGAATCTTAATCGGTTCATCTTCTAAGGATGACAAATGGCAAGGTGCCAGTTTGTCATATTACAAAATTACAAAAGAAAACAAAAAGGGGGCACAATATGAATCACTTAGACTTCTTCCCCTTTTTGATTTTTTCCCTATATTCTTTAGCAGCAACCATTATCGGGATTAGCTCTTCATGGTTGGGCACATGTATATTAGTGAATCTCAAAAGCCATTTTGAATGTTCCTTTACCAGCTCCTTTATAGCATTCAACTGATTTAGCAACTCCTCCGCAGCCACATGTATCCAACCACTGAGTGTTTGGAGTTCTGCAATTCTGTTCTAACTATTGGAAGGCACTCTGAATAGATTATCTAGAAATGTAGAGAAGTTACTTTTCATTACATCTACTCCGATGAGAGGTTTACCTTGACCATTGGTTTGAGAATTAGTGTGTAGCCCTCTCATAAGCTCAAATCCCCTACTTGAGACTTCTTTACTTTACTCTCCATTTCCTTGAGTCCCTTCTCAGCTACTTGGATCATTTCTAGCTTGAACTACATACTTTGTAGCCACTCAAACAGAGGCTCATTTCCATTCTTTAGAATCTTTGCTTCAACTGCTTCTTTTTCTTTCATTTGGATGATCATCTTTAAAAGGGAGATGCAGTCATCACATCTGACCCTTTCTCCAGGTAGAGTATTACTATTAGACAATATGTTATCCTTTTCTATCTCCAGTCTAAGGATAGCATTTCCAATTTGATCTATAAGAGAAACTCCTTCTAATTTAAGTCTCCCATTCCATTCTCTACCAATCTGGCCATAATGCCTATCTTCCTAGAGTTGGGAAATGAGGGCTTCCACTTCAACTGCACTAGGAGTCTGGGTCACAAACATACCAAAAATAGCTACTAGTGGAGTGACTAGTTGTGTGATAAATTTTTTCAATTCTTCTATCTCAACTTTCATCTTGATCTTTGACAATTTGAGACTTTCCAATTGTTCTTCTATAACCTCATTACTTGATCTCCACAAGCCAACTTTTGTATCATGTCTGGCTCTCCAATATCAATTGAATGTAGAGTAAAATCATTAGGTGTCATATCCTCAATTCTCCCTCCTTTGTTTGGCTTGGAAATTTCCATTGTCAAGTGCCCTATTTCTAGATCTTGCCCAAGTATTGATAAAGTAAAAATACTTTCATCTTTTCTCTTTCTTTTCCTTTCCAAAGTATCTTCTAACCAGGAATCACTTCCTATCACTTTGGAAGCTATTCCAAGCGATTCAATACTGAACATTTTCTTCTTCATTGTAGTCATTGTTATGGTAGTTAAAGAGAAAGGATTCTTTGAATCCTTAGAGATGAGTCTGGAAGAATTCAGGCCCTTCTCCATTTCTAAAGTCTTCTTCATCTCCTCATCAGACTCAGTAGACTTGCTGCTGCTACTCTTTCCATCTGCTAGGTCCACTATCTGTATAGGGGAACCACTTGGCTTCAAAAGTGAAGCACTTTCTAATGGCACGGGGCTATGATGAGGAGATGGAATTGGGGTGGTATGTGGAGAAATAATAGGGGTAGTGTGAGGGGATGGAACTAGAGTATTATGTGGGGAAGGTACTAGAGTAGGGGCAATGTCCTTTGATTCTTCCACTTTCTTCTCTTCAGTACTAGTCTGGGTCCCTATGACTAGTAAGGAACCATCATGATAGGTATGGGCTATAGGAACATTCTTGTCTGGAGGTTGATCACCTCCACCTGCAAGTTGAGCTGGTCCTTGGGTGGAAGCTATGGTCACACCCACTATAGCACTCTAAGATGAAGTAGGCATTGTAGCTGCTAGAGAAGCTTGAGTGGCTACACCCTTACTTCGGCTCTTTTTGGTTGTCCACTCGACCCATTTCCTAGTTCTCTTGATGATCCTAGCCATCGTGATATCAAGATTCTCTTCCACATCCACATATGGTTCAGAACTAATAGGAATCCCCCTTAATTTGGTCAAATATGTATTGCTATACATATTTTGACCATCATCCTCCAATCCTTCAACATTGAGATCAATGCCATATGTCTTTATTTGTTCCACTGTGACCCTAGTGAAAGCAAAATCTTGGCTCTCCAACTCATCCTTGCAATCTGTCTAACAATCCTCTATAGTGGTGACGTGCTTGATCACACTCCCAATTTGAAGCACCTCTCTTGCATATCCATTTGGGTCAAACATGGGTCTCACAACCTCATATTCTTCCAATTTGTACTTATTCTCAAATGCCTTGAGCATGTTTTTGGCTTCGCACCGAGAATCACAACTGTAAGCCCTAACCTTCATGGGGAACTCATACCCCTTCTTCCTTAAACTGGCACTCAGCACATTCACTTGGATAGCTTGTCTCATGATCTCTATCAGCACAATCATGTCACTTGGGAATCTGGGAAACTTCAAAGGAAATTCGTTGAAAGTTGCAAGATGCAAATACGAGAAGGATGAGAATTGAATAAAGTAGCTACCAAACTGACTAATGGCCACTATCGCTTATGGGCTAAACCTCCTCTCTGGGCATCCTTGGAATTCCCTGAAAATCCTCATTATAAACAAGTCATTAACTCTAACATATTCTGCATAGCTATTTTGTAACTGTAAGGATGGATAAAATTCATAACTTTTCACATCATTAGGGAAATTCTCTAGTATGGGAAGGCCTAGCCACAATTGTAGAGAGGCTAACATATAAATCAAGAAAGAATACATGTAGAAGGTATTGTAAAACTTTGCAGCACTGAGGGCTTTGGATAGATGCTCACTTACCTCATATGCCCAATCAACATAATGTGTATCTAAGTAGATGATTTGTACCAAAAAGAAATATTGTTCTATGAAATTGAGTGCTTCTACCTCACCTTTCAATCGATCCAAAAGAACCAAAATGTCCATGATCTCGGTCTTGAGATCGGTGCCAAAAAGAGTCTTAGGAACCTTACTCTTAGCTCCCCATGGCTTTTGGAACTAGGACCTCATAATTTCCTTCTACCACACCATCTTCTTCAAAGAGAATGTAGACATGGCTCCTCCTATTATCAATTTAGAAAAATTTTCTCACTCTGGATTCCAAAGGAAATTTACTATAGTTTGTTGGTCAATTGAGATCAAGACTATATGATCAGGTAGCAAAATTTGTTTAGTGTCTAGATTGTAGTGGTTAATACATTCGACAGTCAACTCGGGAGCTTGAACTACCACTGGAAACTTGACTGTCTCCACTAGCTTCCTTCCTTAGAGTTTCTCTATTATTGGGTGAATTGGCTCCATCCTCATCCTCCTTTGAAAATCTTGCACTTCAAAGAAATGGAGCAAGGTTTCTATAACATTTTGTAGAGTCGACTTAATTCCATTCAGTCCATCAAAACCAGTAAATCTAGGTGCCATCTAATCTAATATAGATATGAATTGAAATCTTGAATTTGAAAGCAGTGTAGAGAGTACAACTTGGCAACTGTGAGAGCTTTGAAATCACTATTCAATTCAATAGCATAACAATTCAATAAAGAGAGCAATAATTTGAAAATCCATTATGTTCATCTCTATATAGAAATCATAATTCACCCGTTGATCTTCAAGATCCACACCACATGAGTGAATTAAAGGATAAATCTATTAAGTTAGTAAATGCAAGGGTTTCTAATGGATTTTTCCATGTCTTTTCACTATTTTTGTTGGCCCAACGATAATTTTCCTTTATTATAGACTTACTTTCCCATTTTTCACCAAGTTTTAGAATATTGAGAATGGAGTACTCCGTAAAGAAAAATCTCCTCAGCTAGATTTTTCTTAAGATACATTCCCAAATGTGATTAACTTGCTTCCATTACAATTTTTAAGTATCTTGTGATCAATCTATGAGCCCAACATGCTTGCAGAAGTGATTTTTCAATAGATGTCGAAAATCGCTTTCGAGGGTTGAAAACCCACTCAGGAGAAGACAACTTCTATTTTTCTGCCTTTTCTTTTATTTTTGCTTTACCCTTTAATTCAAAGTACCTCTAAGCTTCAAAAAATCTAAAAAGGGTCTATGAAAGTGAAAAAGGAAGCCACTTGCTTGCTTTTCTCCCTCACAAATGTCTTTGTTGGAAAACTGACTTCTTGGGTCGAAACCCACCATGGAGAAGTTACTTCAATGTTTTTCACTAGATGTTATTTTGATCATTATGATGAATTATAAATGATTCCCAAGGTAGAATACTGCAATGTAGGGATGATCTATCCATAAAACAACTCATGTCTTCCTTGGTTGCGCTTGTAAACCTCATTCATTGACCTCTGCAAAAAATCAACTTCACGGGTTGAAAACCCGTCGAGGAGAAGGCAATGCTGGATTTTCCACAAACTTCATTTTCTTTATGTGCAAACTATAATGAGCCACGAGAAAGTTCATCCTTGGAAATAACTCTATGAAAATCATTATATGACCCAAGAATCTCCATCAAATAAGGTCCTAGACTACCCACATAACTCACAACAACAAGGAAAACCCACCTGGTTATGTAATGTGGGGGAAGAGGAAAGATGAAAACCCAACAGAGAAACTTTTTGCTTGAGGGGAAAAAAATAGACTTTGACCTGAACAAACTAAATTAAGACACAAGATCATTTTCCATTTTGTAAAATGGGTACAGGATGAAAAGTGGGGCAACAAACTTAAATGTGATTCAATGTCACGAATACCTAAGAGATGTAATTTGTTTATGATGGATGTTATGTATGTGAGTTAATGCTTTTGGTATTATTTTATGTGATGTCCCCAAAGTGGGCCCCTAACGGAAGGTGACGTAGGTCTGTTCGTGCAGTTTTTTGCTACCGCGTGTCCGGGGTCCTCACTAGTGAGGCTATCCTGGGGTTGCCCCCTTAACGCGGGGAGGTGTTGTTTACTAACAGTCCGGGCTTTTGGTGCAATGGTTACTAACTTGGTATCAGAGCTGGAGGTCTCGAGGTCGAGACCCGTGGAGCGTGGTGGGCTGTGATGTCCCCAGAGTGGGCCCCTAACGGAAGGTGATGTAGGTCTGTCCGTGTGGTTTTTCACTACCACGTGTTCGAGGTCCTTGCTAGCAAGGCTATCCTGGGGTTGCCCCCTTAACGCGGGGAGGTGTCGTTTACTAACAGTCTAGGCTTTTTGTGCAATGGTTCCTAACTTGGTATCAGAGCCGGAGGTCTCGAGGTCGAGACTTGCAGAGCATGGTGGGCTGTGATGTCCCCATAGTGGACCCCTAACAAAAGGTGATGTAGGTCTGTCCGTGCAGTTTGTCACTACCACGTGTCTGGGGTCCTCACTAGCAAGGTTATCCTAGGGTTGCCCCCTTAACGCGGGGAGGTGTCGTTTACTAATAGTCTGAGCTTTTAGTAACCGTTGCACCAAAAGCCCAGACTGTTAGTAAACGGCACCTCCCCATGTTAAGGGGGCAACCCCAGGATAGCCTCGCTAGTGAGGACCTCGGACATGTGGTAGCGACAAACCGCATGGACAGACCTACGTCACCTTCCATTAGGGGCCCACTCTGGGGACATCATAGCCCACCACGCTCTGTGGGTTTCGACCACGAGACCTCCGGCTATGATACCAAGTTAGTAACCGTTGCACCAAAAGCCCAGACTATTAGTAAACGGCACCTCCCCGCGTTAAGGGGGCAACCCCAAGATAGCCTCGCTAGCGAGGACCCCGAACATGTGGTAGCAACAAACTGCATGGATAGACCTATGTCACCTTCCCTTAGGGGCCCACTCTGGGGACATCACAACCCACCACGCTCTACGGGTCTCAACCTCAAGACCTTCGGCTCTAATACCAAGTTAGTAACCGTTGCACCAAAAGCTCAGACTGTTAGTAAACGGCACCTCCCCACGTTAAGGGGGCAACTCCAGGATAGCCTCGCTAGTGAGGACCCCAGACACATGGTAGCGACAAATCGCACGGACAGACCTACGTCACCTTCCATTAGGGCCCCACTCTGGGGACATCACACAAATCATTTGTAAAGGAAATATTATCCATTTTAATTTATAATTTAGAAAAATTAAGAAATTATCATTAACAATATTTATAATTAATTTTTGTGGATGACAAAACATTTGTAATAAATTACAATAATTTTTAACATAAAATATTACTCTCTTATATATATAATCATTTTGGACACAAAGTTAAAATGTATAAATTTTGGCCTTTGCTAACCATAAAATAATTATATTATATTTTAACCAAACTACAGTGACTTGATAAATTCTTATAATTAATTATTTTTACCTTTTTATTTGTTTATGTATCTAATATAAAATAGTTGTACTATATTTTAACTATACTATAGTGAGTGATATTACATTTTTTTATTAATAACTTATTTTTTACCTTCTCACTTCTTTATGTTAATTTATAGCATTAAGTATTATCAAAGTTAATATTATAAATACTATCATCATGCTTAAATATATACAACTCAAAAAATAAAATAAAAAATCATACAATGTTTATTTTATTTATCAAGGAAGCATGCTACAGTATCGGGTAGTGCTTGCTTAAAAGCCGCATGAGCCTAACGATATGAGAATCAAGTTCAAGTAAATTAATTTAATCTTTTTAGAATATAAAAATTTCACACATAAACATTACAAAAATCAAAACTGCAAATTAAAAATAATAATACTTACATCTCCTTAGCTTGAAAGATTTAATCACTAATTAAATACAAGTGCCACGTAGTGCCGTTATAATTTTTATAGTAATTTTAATTGAAAATTTAAATAATAAATTTAGAAATTTTATTATAATAGTCTATCTTTTGAAAACAAAATAGATTAGTGAATTGAAATAAATTTTTAAAAATGTTTTAGTATTAGCTACAATTATTATTTTTCATTTATCTATATTAATATTGTAGAAGTAATAGAATTTAAAGATGGTAAGAGTTTTAATCTTTTATATATGTGTGTCTTTTATGTATGTGTGTTTATAATAAGTTATAAGACCAAAAAAATAGTTATTTCTAATTAGTGAAAACTAATTACTAATAGAAGAAAGTGAATATTGTCTTTCTATTAGAGCCAATAGAATTTGAGATAAATAATTTTATAATAAAAATATTAATAAATTAAAATCAAAACTTTATAGATATTAAATTTGTGGAAAATACTTATTGTTGATTGGTGAAAAGGATAGGATAGAATTATTACACTAATTGTAGAGAATTGAATGTAATAGTATATTGCCTATGGCAAATACAATAAGTTATATTAAGATAATTGACCTTGTGTCTTAGGTGGAAGCATTTGTGCCATGTTAATTAAATTAGGCATCTCATGGTCCTTCACCTAAGTTAAGCTATCTAACTCCAGACGTTGTCATCTACTTAATAAGAAACAACACAGCCTCGTACTAGTTTAGTACAAAGGTGAATGAGACCCAAACATGTCCCACGATATCTTGATGTAGTGAATCTAAATTACAGATCTTCTATTTGGTATCTAACTAAAAGGCTCTAATTGTATACATACAATTAATAACAAAAGCTAAATTACTTTGGAAAATCCACGGAGTTGAGCTTAATTAGTTAAAAGCTTTGGGTTTTCATTGCATAGATCTAAGCTCAAATCTCAATACGTGACTCTTGATCTTCCTAGTTGGCGTATGGTTTCTACTAGAAAGATTTCAATTACTGATAAATTAGACAATTGAAAAAGAAATACATTAGATTGCCTGTAATAGATGGTTGTAGGATGAATCCTTCTAGCGATCATTTTATACCCAAATGGTCAAAGTAGAGAGGCAAATTACATTTCTTATAGTTTTTTTCTCAGAACCATGGTTTATAGCAGGTACACCTCTAAGTAAAACCAGGCACTTAGCATGATGGCGAAATTACAACCTTCTCGGTAGCCTCCGATATACTAAATAAAAATGCATAATCTACAATTTGATTTGGTCAATGCTGTTAGATCCTTGCGAGAAAGGGAAACATTATTTTGATATTAATTTCAGATTAAATAAAATTTATTTTAACTTTGGCCTACGTAAACCGTGGGTCTCCCACTTTGTCGCTATTGTACTGTTCACCTTATACATTTTAAAAGAACAGCTATATATATATGATAAGGTGAAAATGCATCTGTTTCATTCAAACACAGAACTTGCTTGGTGGATTAAAAAAATACTTCTATAATACAAAATTTGAATTGAAAATCATAAATGAGACCCACATTGATAATTGATTGAGAAATGTCTTACATACGATAGATGACATTGATAAAAGGTCAGAGAGCCCTGCCAATGATCGATCATCTTGTGCCTTAAGCAAGAAGAGGAACCTCTTTATTTTTTCTGCTCTGGTTTGTTTTCTCAGTGCAATAGTAATGGGAAAGTTTCCCTCTCCATTGCGGTGTTTCTCATGCACTTGCTTCTCATCTTCTTCTCGTCCATCTCAACAGCCAGAAAATGCTGGGCCTTCTGAACAACCATCTCAACAACCAGAAAATACAGGGCCTTCTACTCCTCCATACTCTTCTCAACCTTCTCAGCAACCAGAAATTGCTGGGCCTTCCACCACCACAAGTTCTGATTTGGATAGTTTTCTACGTAGTTTCAAAGATGTAAGCCAGCTTGACATACTGATTAAGTTCATCGGAGATCTATTGAAGAACGCAGTGAGTTATCTGATTATAAGAATCTGTGGAATTCTAATTCTAGAATATATTTAGCTTTCCAACAATTCCAGTTATCTACAATTTATTTCCTTAATATAATTAGTGTGAATGCATTGTTGTTGATGGGGACACAACCCAACAACCAGAATAGACACAATAGAAAGGGGAAATTATATTAACTGAGAAAATAAGCTGGTACAAACAGTGCAGAGAAAATAAACTCAAAACATGCCCTGCAAGCTTACAATAGCATAAATCTAGAGAATATTTCTCCTTTTAGCACCTCCTCTCAAGCTCCAATCCGAACTGCCTTTTACAATGCCAGAAATCTCCTTAAATAGACCCCGGAGGGTTAAGGACTAGGAGTACATTCTAGAAAGTGCTAGTAGACATTCACCGACAAAATAGAAGGTTCCGGAAGCTGCGTTAGAAGTCGGTGCAATTCTAGAAGAATCCAGAAATGGTAGCCGAACTTCCGGGAGGCATAACTTTTGAACCGTAACTCCGATTGACGAACCGTTTACATTTTCGGAAAGCTCTCGAAGCGCTCTATAGCCCTATGGACAAGCTTCGCTCGTCCCCCATTTTTTGACCCTTTTCGAGGTCATTTAATGCCCCAAACCTGACTTTGAAGCATTCTTAGGGGGTCTCCAAAACCCAAAAAACTGCAATAACTTTAAAACCGTGGGGCCTTTTGACCTGATTCTTTTTCTGGAATGCTCTAAATCTCGATTACATTCATCTGGCCAAGTCACACCTTCTAAGTCACCAAAATGATGGTCAAATTGCATGCTCCTATTTTTTCGGAATTTTTAAATGCACTGATAGTTGAACTATGAGAGTTGGAACCTTTATTTGAGCCAAATGGGTATCCAAAAATGTAAAGACATAAAATAGAAACTAAGTCTAAGTACATTTTTTTGGGTGACACAGGATTGCCCTTATACCTCTGGATGCTCCTGCATCAGACACCCAGGGTAGATTGAAAAGTGACCCTGTCACTTTATGGATGGTAGAGGAAATCCCAAATGGAAAACCTCAGCTGCTGAAATCCAAGTTGAGTCCTCGATTGGCCGTCCTTTCCATTTGACCAAATACTCTTCATACTGCCTGTTTCTGGTACTCCTACCCACACGATGATCTAGAATGTCTTCTATCTCCTCCTTCTTAGAAGCAGGAATTGGGCATGGCTCTAAAACCAGCTCCTCATCTGCACCATCATCATGATACTCTGTTAAATCTGCAATGTTGAAAATGGGAGAAATGTGAATACCATCTGGCAGCTCCACCTCATATGCATTTCCTGAGTTATGTTTCTTCAAAACTTTGCAGGGGCCAAATTTCTTCATTTTCAGCTTGTTGTAAGTACCAACGGGAAATCTTTCTTTTCGTAAGTGCACCATGACTAGATCCCCTACTTGGAATTCCTTATGTCTTCTCCTTGCATCAGCCCTAGCTTTATACTCTTGATTCATCTTGATAATGTGTGCTTGAACCTCCTCATGTAGATGCTTGATGTGTTCAACAAATTCTTCAGCTTCAGCACTTGTTCTCTCCCCTTGTTCTATCTTCCTCAATTCTGGTGCAGTCCTTGGGCTATTCCCATATACAATTTGAAATGGTGATTTTCCAGTACTCCTATTTACAGAGTTATTATAAGAAAACTCTGCCTGTGGTAGAATCAAATCCCATCCCTTGGGCTTATCTCCAACTAAACATCTCAGCAAATTGCCCAAACTTCTATTTACCACTTCTGTTTGGCCATCAGTCTGTGGGTGATGCGTGGAACTGAATTTCAAGTCTGTTCTCAACTTCTTCCATAATGTCCTCCAGAAATACCCCACAAATTTAGTATCTCGGTCAGAAACTATACTCCTTGGAAGACCATGTAGTCTTACCACCTCTTTGAAAAACAAGTCTGCAATATGGACAGCATCATGAGTTTTGTGGCATGGAATGAAATGTGCCATTTTGGAGAACCTATCAACCACCACGAATACTGAGTCATTACCCCTTTGTGTCCTTGGCAATCCAAGAACAAAATCCATACTTATGTCCTCCCATGGCCTTGATGGAACAGTCAATGGCTGATATAGGCCAGTATTTTGACTAAACCCCTTGGCAACTTGACAAACCTGGCAACTCTGTACAAACTTCTTCACATCCTGTGTAATTTGAGGCCAAAAATAATGTTCTCTAAGAATGACAATGGTCTTATCCCGACCAAAATGTCCTGCCATCCCTCCACTGTGTTTCTCCTTAATCAGATTTTTCCTCATGGAACTCCTTGGAATGCACAATTGACTACCTTTGAACAACATGCCATCCTGAACCAAATAGTCTAACCACTTGGTTCTATCTACAGCCATAGGTTCTTTACAAGCTTTCCATGCTTCAGCAAAATCAGGATCCTCGGGGTACAAATTCTTGAGTTCATCAAACCCAACTACTTCAACCTGCATTGTTGTAAGCAACAACTGTCTCCTACTTAATGCATTTGCAACCCTGTTAGATTTTCCACTTCTATGCTTTAACACAAATGTATAACTCTGCAAGAATTCTACCCACTTCATATGCCTCTGATTCAATTTACCTTGGCTATTTAGGTACTGTAATCCCTGATGATCAGTATACAAAACAAATTCCTTTGGCAATAAATAATGCCTCCATTTCTTTAAGGCCTAAACTATCGCATAGAACTCTTGATCATAAACAGAATACTTCTTCTTTGCATCATTCAATTTTTCACTAAAATATGCAATAGGCTTACCTTTTTGGCTTAATACA
Organism: Cupressus sempervirens; assembly: GCA_028749045.1. Classification (NCBI taxonomy): domain Eukaryota; kingdom Viridiplantae; phylum Streptophyta; class Pinopsida; order Cupressales; family Cupressaceae; genus Cupressus; species Cupressus sempervirens. The sequence continues at coordinate 4,092,715 of CM053786.1, forward strand.
GCCCCAATAGTGCTACCACTAGCATCACAGTCCACCTAGAATACTTTTCTGAAATCTGGAAGTGCCAACACAGGCTGTTCAGTCACCTTCTTCTTCAGCAATTCAAAACTTCTCGCAGCTGCTGTAGTCCATTTGAACTCTTTTCTATCCCCTCTTATTGTATCAGTTAGAGGTGCACATATGCCACTGAAATTCTTAATAAACTTTTTGTAAAAACTAACCAGGCCATGAAATGATCTTACCTCAGTAGCAGACCTTGGAGTAGGCCATTCCAAGATGGCTTTTACCTTCTCTAGATCCATTTTGAGACCTTCAGGTGATATAACAAATCCCAAATAGACTAACTCCCTTTTTGCAAAGACACACTTCTTTAGATTAATTAACAGTTTCTCTTCCCTTAGCCTTTCAAGGACACTACGAATATGCAGTAAATGTTCTTCCAAAGTCTTGCTGAAAATTAAAATATCATCCAAATAGACAATAACAAATTTTTCCAAGAACTTCTTAAGTACCTCATTCATGAGCCGCATGAAGGTGCTTGGGGCGTTCGTCAATCCAAAGGGCATGACTAACCACTCATAAAGACCCTCCTTGGTCTTGAAGGCTGTTTTCCACTCATCTCCTTCTCGAATCCGTATTTGATGATAGCCACTCTTCAGATCTATCTTTGTGAAGTACTCAGCTCCACTCAAGCAGTCCATAAGATCATCCATCCTTGGCAAAGGAAATCGGTACTTGATGGTTATCCTATTTATAGCTCGGGAATCTGTACACATCCTCCACTCTCCATCCTTTTTTGGTGCGAGTACTGCAGGTACTGCACATGGACTCAGGCTCTCTCGAATCAAGCCCTTCCTCAACAGCTCCTGAACCTGTCTATTTAGCTCCTCTGTTTCAGTAGGAGTCATCCTGTGAGCAGCCTTGTTAGGCAAACTAGCTCCTGGAATCAGATCTATTTGATGACTGATTTTTCTTACTGGTGGCAATCCATCTGGAACATTATCAGAGATAATATCTCCAAATTCTCCTAGTAAATCTGAAACTTCAAATGGTATTTCACTACTACCTTCTTTATCTTTTCTAGGAATCAAAGCATAGCACATGCGCTGATGTTTCATGCCATCTAAAAACTTCCTTCCATCAACAAGACAAATCCTAGCACTGCTACATACCTTTTCACCTTCCTTTTTCATGGGCTTCAATTTGTGGCGAACTCCATCCTTTATCAGAGAGTATGTGTTTGCATGTCCATCATGTATTGCATGTCTATCAAACTTCCATGGTCTACCCTACAATAGATGGCAAACATCCATCGAAATAACATCACAAAGAACTTCATCATGGTAACTCCCAATTTTGAATTTTACTAAACATTGTTCACTTACCAGGACCTTATGATCATCTTTTACCCAAGAAATCCGATAGGGCTGGGGATGTTTCTCCCTCTTGAGCTTCAGCTTAGAGACCATCTCTTCGGATACCAAGTTATCAGTGCTACCACCATCAATGATCACATCACAACATTTATCCTCACACTTGCATCTGGTACGGAACAAGCTCCTCCGTTGTCCTGGTTCATTTTCACCACTTAGTAGGACTCTTTCATTTACCAAGGTCTCTCCTCTTTTTGCATCCTCTGAATGTGATGATTGTGCATCCTCATCCACATGAGCAACCCTAGCTTGGCCCTCAGCTCTCCTATCTATCCTTCCTTGTCTTTGAGGGCATTCAAAGGCACGATGACCTTCTTCATTGCAATGGAAACAGGTACCACGGAAGCCTCCTCTTCCTTGCCCATGTCCTCTACCTATTCCTCTTTGATTTCCAAAGTCTTGATCACGGGAGCGGTTGAAACCCTCATTCCTCTGGTTCCTGCTAGTACCCTCATCTTCATTTTTCTTTTGAGTTTCATTGCGGCCTCCAGATGATCTACTGCTTCCCCTTCCTCCTTGACCGTGCCCTCTTTGTCTTCCTTCAAACCTTTTACTCAGCTTCTCTTCAACTCGTAGGGCAAACTGGTATGCTTCTTCAACGCTGGTCATTCTTACCAGACTTAGTTCCTCTTGGATGCTAGGTCGTAACCCACTGATATAACGAGCAACCTTCTCCTTATTTGCTTCTGCATGCCCCGCTCTAATCAAGAGTCGGTAAAACTCCTCTGTATATTCTTGGACTGATCTTCCTGCTTGTTTTAACCCATGCATCTTCTTAAACAAATCAAGCTCGTAGTCCACAGGAATGAACTGCTTCTTCAATTTGTCCACCATGCGATCCCATCTTGTGATTTTCTCCTTTCCTCTTCTAAGTCTTTCCAGTTGAACCTCTTGCCACCAGATTTTGGCATGGCCTTTTAGTTTGGCCTTTGCAAACTTAACCCTATCTGGATCCCTTATATCCTCATACTCAAAGTATTCGTCCAGTTCATTGATCCAATCGATCAACTCATCTGGTTTCAAATTTCCCGAAAATATACCCACTTCAATTGTAGGTCTTTTCCCAAACCTAGAAATGGCCCTAAAAAGCCTTTCCTCTACAGGATTTAGAACTTCCCCGTCAACTTCCATTACTTCCTCTTCATTGTCATCCTCACTATTGTCATCTGCGGCAATATTTGCTCTTCTACGAAGCTCCTCTTGCAATGCTTGTACCTGTCTCTGGAGGGCTCTAACCTCCTCAGGATCAACAGCTCTAGCCCTTCCACCATGCTCTCTTCGTGGAGGCATCTTCTAACTCGAACCCACAACCACACAGTCCTGGTGCAAACTGCCTCACAGTCGGCGCTCTGTCTACACACTCAGGAAAATCCGCTCTGATACCACTTGATGGGGACACAACCCAACAACCATAATAGACACAATAGAAAGGGAAAATTATATTAACTGAGAAAATAAGCTGGTACAAACAGTGCAGAGAAAATAAACTCAAAACATGCCCTGCAGGCTTACAATAGCATAAATCTGGAGAATATTTCTCCTTTTAGCACCTCCTCTCAAGCTCCAATCCGAACTGCCTTTTACAATGCCAGAAATTTCCTTAAATAGACCCCGGAGAGTTAAGGACTAGGAGTACATTCTAAAAAGTGCTAGTAGGCATTCACCGACAAAATAGAAGGTTCCGGAAGCTGCGTTAGAAGTCGGTGCAATTCTAGAAGAATCCAGAAACGGTAGCCAAACTTTCGGGAGGCATAACTTTTGAACCGTAACTCCGATTGACGAACCGTTTACATTTTCGAAAAGCTCTCGAAGCGCTCTATAGCCCTATGGACAAGCTTCGCTCGTCCCCCATTTTTTGACCCTTTTCGAGGTCATTTAATGCCCCAAACCTGACTTTGAAGCATTCTTAGGGGGTCTCCAAAACCTGAAAAATTGCAATAACTTTCAAACCGTGGGGCCTTTTGACCTGATTCTTTTTCTGGAATGCTCTAAATCTCGATTACATTCATCTGGCCAAGTCACACCTTCTAGGTCACCAAAATGATGGTCAAATTGCATGCTCCTATTTTTTCAAAATTTTTAAATGCACTGATAGTTGAACTATGAGAGTTGGAACCTTTATTTGAGCCAAATGGGTATCCAAAAATGTAAAGACATAAAATAGAAACTAAGTCTAAGTACATTTTTTTGGGTGACACAGGATTGCCCTTATACCTCTGGATGCTCCTGCATCAGTTGTCGATACGCAGTCACGAGAGAAGAGTGAAGGAGGAGTATCTGGTTCAGAAGTGGGTTCTAATAGCCAGGATGGCCAAACATTCCTCGAATTTGTAGATAAACACATTGACAAACTTTCCAAAGAGGTAAAGTTCCCATATCCGAACTGTAAAATCAACTTACAGTCATAAAATCCCAATTTCATTATGATTTAACTCTAGTCATTTATAAATCATTGCGTGGCAGTAGATACAGATATCAGAGAAGAAATTGGACTAAATAAAGGTTGATTCTCGTAGCTTGTTTACATATCATGGATTTCTCTGTCCAGAAAGACACCGTGGATGGACTGAGTGCAGAGTCAAAGAAAATTCTCACAAGTTTGCTGAAAGACGCCGGGAAAATTCATTGGGTGGGGGCAGCACTTTCTGTGGTGGGATTCGCACTTAGTAGATTTAACGACATGAGTAAAAACCAAAAAGAGTGTCTTGAAATTTTGAAAGCTATTGTTAATCTTGGGAAGCAAATTAAAAAATTGAATGAGCACATGCCAGAACAGAAGCAGAAATTAAACAAGGCAGTGGAGTACATCGTTGTAGGATGCTGTATGTGCACCTCTCAACTTGTCAATTCCAAACGTTTCAGGTCAGTTCCGTTATTTGAGTTAGTTTTGGCCATTCTTAAATATTACAATACCCTATTCCTCATAGGAAGCCAAGCCAGATAATTGATTTATGTGATACAACAATTACGCCCATCTACTATTTTAGTTTGATTTATATTTCTACAACACGCATGATATTTGTCTTTTAATTCACCTAAGTTGAGCATGATTGTAAAGAACATGTAGTCCAAAACAATTTTCACCTCTTACAAAATTGTTGAAGATTTAGTGACTTCTTTAATATACTTATTAAATCTATATTAATCTACTCCACTTATATAAACACCACAGTTCTTCTAATAGATCCAAAACCCTTAATATAGATCCATTTATGCCCTTCACAATGACGAAACAAAATTAATAATAATAATACATTACCCATTTAAGTCCAAATCTAAGGACAAGCAACCTAAATTGAAATGCTCTGTACACTTTTATATGAAACGAATTGATTTATTTATAATCATATCTACATGAGAGAATACACATCTACCACCTATCTATCATCAAAATCCATCCCAAAGTTGTCCAAAGAAGCAACCTTGCCCTTGGATTCATGGTATACATAAAAAGACTCCACTCCTCCCACATTTGATGCATGTTTACATAGAGGCAGTTGATAACAACATCTAAAACTATAAAACTATCTTTATGAAATTAATAAAATTCATCTATTAATTAAATAAATATTTGTACTTAATCAATTTATATTTTAGCTCTTCATTTGTTATTTAAATGAATATATTTTACATGTTTAAATAATTCATTATTTTTCTATGCCAAAAGCTTCAATGTAAACATTTAGCTATTTTAATAAAATTTGACAGGTAACTGAGAGTAAAGATGAAGATGATTGATTGAATAAAAAATTGACTGCCAGCTGGAATAAACTATTTACATTTGTGAAGGGTTACTTTGAAATGAACAGTCACGTGGATTAGTGTGCTGCATTTGTGTTGAATTACAATTCCATTAAATTACAGTTGTTGAAGAATATGAAACGCATAGAACTGGAGATGAAGAGGAATCCACCTCACGTACTCATATTCCCATTCCTTGTATATGATTCGTCTCTTGGATCTCTCTTTCTCTAACCTTCAGAGGTGTCGTGCTCACTATGCTAATCACATTAGGAAGCGAGTACCTGCGTGGCCTCCATTCCAATCCCTCATCCTTCCCTTTCTTCGCATGGAAGGACTAGCCCAAATATCTAAGGATCAAGGGCCCATGCACATCTTCGAATGCTTCACATCTGTACAATAAACAGGTATGAATTTTAGAGTTCAAGCACCCATAGCCCTAGAGACCTCTTCTATAATTTTGTTTAATTTAGATACCATATTCAAGTATATAAATATGTTGAAGAGTGCTTTTATAAGTCCTTATACACATCCTCTATTCTGTTAACTGGGCGATCTAATTCACACAACCTACCTTGGCCTCCAAATTTTTTTTACCCTCTTACTGCAGGCTACACTGGTGTTGACAAGGGCTACAGTGTTTGTCTTTGCACCTGGCAGCTTAAATTTTCAAAGCATCTAAACCTACACATCTTTCCCTGCACTATGTACATTGTAAACTCGCTAGCTCTCTTGCACGAGTCACATAGATGAAAAGTATGTTGAAATATAAACCTTGTTCTTTCATTCTGCCTTATATACAGATTCCAATACCTAATACTTTATGCAAGTAGAAGTATTAAGTAATTTAAGATCTTATAATTTTATTTTTTGGAACCAGTTCTTCCTTAATGGTGAGCGTTGAGGGCACTGCTCGATCCCTAAATGTGTAAGGGCCTCTTTCTCAACTCAAGCTTAGTGAGAAGATGATTTTTTATTTCCCTTTACCTAAAGAAAATGTCCACATTTCCTTAATTGCGGGAAGTTATAGAGTCTAATGATTCTTGGGGGCCTTCATCACTCTAAATCTTTGGTGGGAAGAATGACAAAACGAAAGGAATTCAGGTTTGTTATTGGGCTTTCCTTCAATCGCTCCATGGCTCTTATGTGCTGCAGAGGATCATATAGATGAACTCGTGGAATGTAATGGAAGTTATTTAGTTAGGGGTTTTTATTTTTGTGGTAAAATGCTCTGTAGATTCTATGATAAGTTTAAGTAAAATGCTATGTAGAATACATTAGGAGTATGATATAACCCTTTATTTTTTCATATTGGTTTACATCTATTGAGTGCTATGTAGAATATATTAGGAGTATGATATAGGTGGAAATTAGGGGGGAGATATGGTGAGAGGTGGGGAAAAGAGAAAGAAGGAGAAGTGGGAGAGGAGAGATGAGGTAGACATGGAAAATGAGGGGATGAGATCAAATAGATCACAAGAAAGAGTATCATTAGTGTTCAAGATAGATAGGCATGACAGACAATGAGAGTAATTATGGATGGAGAGAGAAGGGGAGAGAGAGAGAGAGAGAGAGAGAGAGAGAGAGAGAAGGGGGTAGGGGGAGTGGGGAGGTTCTACATAATAATAGGTGGGGGGTAATTATAGAATGGGACATGTGAGAGAGTGTGTGACAAGGGGATGAGTGTGAGGCATGAAGTAAACACTATATAAGAGAGAAAGAGATAAAGATACACAAGACAAAGAGAGTAGATAGTAATAATAGGAGGGGACACAATAGAGGGTATGGGGGGTCATGAGAGACATGAGGTGGACATAGAAAGATTGTGGGAGATAAAGAGATATGAGGAGGGGACATGAGAATGAGATGAGAGGAAATATGGTGAGAGACATGTGCAAGAGATATTGTGAGGGATAAAGATACATGACTAAGAGATGCGGGGTAGATATAGAGGGTAAATAGGGGGAAGAGATTGTGAGAGGAGGGAGAGGAGAGACTTAAAGATATTAATGATGCAATGAGGGAGAGAGATGATGTAGAGATAAATGGTAATAAAGCATAGGATGTGGTAAGTAACAATTGAAATAGGAGAAAGAGAGAAATGAGGGAAGGAATAAGGTAGAAAGAGACAACATTGAAGGAGAGAGAGAGAGAGAGATGAGGTAGAGAGAAAGAGAATAATTAAGGCATCGAATTGATACAAATGATGATGGAGGGAGGAATTTTGAAGAGAGAGAGAGAGAGAGAGAGAGAGAGAGAGAGAGAGAGAGATGGTAATTAGGGGGAGGAGATGGTAATATGTGGTGGGAAACATGAGAAAGGGAGTAGACAAGAAAGAGAAAGAGAGAACATGGAGAGGGAGAGATATGATGTAGAGAAAAAAATAGGAGAATTTGATAATCAGAGAGAGGGGGGGGATACTTTGTAATAGAGTAATTAGCATGTGACCCATATGAGGGAGAAAGAGAGAGAAGAGGACCCATGGGGTGAGAGAAATAGGCTAGGGATATATGGTAATCAAGAGGAATAGATGGTGAGAGGGGGAGGCATATAAGAGAAAGAGGAAATATGAGAGGAAATAGGGAAGAGATGGGATTAATATAATAATTAGGGCATAGGATAGATGGACATGGTAATGAAGGAAGGAAGAGAGGATAATACTGATAAGTATGGGGGGGAGAGAAGGGGGAGTTAAGCAGGAGAACACATGCTAAGAGGAGGGTCAGGAGAGAGGGAAAGAGAGTAATTACGGGGGAGATATATGTATTTATATGTTCAAGAAAGAGAGATGTGTGTGTGTGTGTGTGTGTGTGTGTGTGAGAGAGAGAGAGAGAGAGAGAGCTGATGTAAAGATATATTAGGTATTTATTGGGAAGCAATGGCTAGAGGGGAAAGGAGATGGAAGAAAGGTAGAAGGGGGAGTGGGGAGAGATAGAGATAAATATAGAAAGAGGAAAATTTAGGACCAAAATAGAGGGGGGGAGAGAGAGAGAGAGATAGAAGGGGATGATAGTAAGGCATGAGGTATACATAGTGTGAAGGATGAAAGATAAAGAAACATGAGAAAGTTTTTCAGACTTTAATTTAATGATTAATAAACAAAACTATGTATTATAAAAGTTGAAGGCTTAATAACTCTCTAACTCTTGGTTTCCTTAAAGAAGTACCACTACGACCTTTTCTCTATTGCAAATAAATATCTAGCTTTAAAGATAAAACTTATGCTAACACTAATGCAAATGGAAACTCTAATCTCAATCCAAAGTTTAATTCTAATTACCTGAAAAAAAAAAAAAACATTTTGTTCATACTAATTATTATATATGTGGTGATTTTTTTAAAAAAAATTCAAAGGGAATCTATTACATTAACCATATTTTTTAAGCGAACATCTAAATTATAAAATGTATTATAAAATATATTTAATAATTATTATTTGTTTCAGTAGATTAATAACAATAATGTCTTTCATTCTTCCGTTGCAAGTGCTACTAGCTTATATATATTCTATATATAAAAAATAATCTGAGAGATATCCTTCTCGAGGCACCTATTTTCATAATCTAACTCAGTGCAACAGGCGCCTCGAGAAGGATATCTCTCGGCTTATTCAAATGAATTTATTTCACCATGTGCAAATTTAAAAAAAATCATATTCCGTATAAATCATAATAATAAGAAAATGCATATATCTATTTTTAATTTTCTAACATGTAAATGAATGTCAAATTTTTTTCAAAATAGAAAATGTTTACATTGAAAATTGCTACCATTGTAGAAAGCCTCTCGGCTTAATAAAACTATCTTTATGAAATTAATAAAATTCATCTATTAATTAAATAAATATTTGTACTTAATCAATTTATATTTTAGCTCTTCATTTGTTATTTAAATGAATATATTTTACATGTTTAAATAATTCATTAATTTTCTATCTTAAATTTTAAATTAATTTAGTTCAATTTAATTTCATTTTATGAATTTAATTTGTCTATTCACTTGTTTCTCTTTTTGTCTATTTATTAAATATATATCTTTTTTTGTTTAAAATAATAAGATTTCTATAGTCTATCTGATTTGCACAATTTTTTATTGTGTGTGATTTTTTAAAATCAACGTTTGGGATCAGACTCTGTGATCCATCACTGGGATGAAAGAGCAAACAAGAGATGTAAAATCAAACATAGAAGAGCAAGATCTTGCATTTTACATCTCATGCTTACTTTTTCATTCTAATGATAGATCACAAAGTGTGATCCGAAATATTGATGCTAAAAACTCACACAATAAATAACCAAAAGCATTTTGCAGAAATCTTTCTTTAGTTTATAAATTCTTAAATCCCCTTCTTTCATATATAACCCATCACTATTAATAACATTCATCAACTAGAAAAATTTGAGCTTGTACCACTTGTTGCATGTCTCTTCATATACCTCTACCTACCACTTAATCTCAGCCACTCATATCTTGGTACTGTTAATTATTGTTAGTTGGACAGCTGTTATTTCTGACCCGAAAATAGCAGCACTATTTATGGGTAGCTTGGATAGTTGTTCGTCCTTATCTATGAATAGAGGTTGTATTTATGGGTGGTTTGGACAGCTATTTGTACACTTGCCAAAAATTAGTAAATGGTTATTATTTACTAATTTTAGTGATTCCTTTTGGACACTTTGCAACCAATTCTATTATTGGTTGTCGAGTTGTCTTAATCTCAGCCGTTGGTTAGATTTAATCTCGGTCATTGGTTTACCAATAGGAGTAGTATAGAAAGGGGTCATTGGGTCATTTGGATGTGAAGAAGCTTTTGTGAAGCAGTTTGCAGTGTTAGCAAACAGTCTTGCAGTGTTAGCAAGGGCATAGGAAGAAGCTTTTGTGAAGTAGTTTGCAGTGTTAGCAAACAGTCTTGCAGTGTTAGCAAGGGCACAGTGAAGTGAAGCTTTTGGAGAAGCAGTTTGTAGTGTTAGCAAACAGTCTTGTAGTGTTAGCAAGGGCACAAGAAGAAGCTTTTGTGAAGCAGTTTACAGTGTTAGCAAATAGTCTTGCAGTGTTAGCAAGGGCACAGTGTTAGCGTGGGGATAGCAGTGGGGAATATCAGCGGGAGAAATTAGGAGGTTGTCGGAGTTCTGCCAGTGAGAGGCAAAGAATTTTGTATCTCTTGATTTGCTGAAGTTTAATATAATTTCTCATATGTAGAACTGGTTTTCCCTTAGGGGTTTTTCCAGGGACAATTTGTCCGAAAATATTGTGTTGATTCTGTTGCGCATTTCTTTCCGTATTTTAAGTGAAGTTGCAGTTGTGTTATTCTTTGATATTAGCTAAGAATTTATTTTCAGTAGTTTAATAATCATTTGTGATAGGAGATTAATAATCAGTGACTGCAATAGTTTGATTTTTCACATGGTATCAGAGCATTGTTAAGGGTAGAAGAGTTTTGCCCTAGAAAAGAAATTTTGATCTCTTTAGATTTATTATTGCTTTAAACCCTTGAGATGGCTTCAGCTAGTTTGAGAGATCAGGATAGATTGGATGGTGCCTCAAATTTTGGTGTCTGCAAGGCTAGAATTTTCTTATTGTTGGAAGAGAATGGTATCAAGGATTATGCTACCAGTGGTGTACCTGTACCAACGGATGCAACACAGCTTGCAGCATATAGGAAGGACGATGCCAAAGCGAGGAGGATTATCCTTGATGGTGTCAAGGATCATATTGTTTCACATATCTTGGAGCTAGATACAGCAAAGATGTGGGACGCCATTCTAAATCTGTACCAGAATGCTACCACTAACAGGAAGTTGATTCTCAGAGAGAAGCTAAAGAATACCCGGATGAATCAGGGAGAAGACGTCACAAGTTACCTCACCAGGCTCAGACTTGTCAAGGATGAGTTAGCAGCTGTTGGAGATAGCCCTAGTGATGATGAGCTAGTGAGAATAGCCCTAAATGGGTTTACTAAACAATGGAGTGTCTTTGTTCAAGTTGTCAGTGGACGAGATACTTTACTGAGTTGGGATCGACTATGGACTGATTTCACTCAGGAGGAGTGTAGACTAAGTCTTGTCAATGGGGCCAACAAGAGTCAGAAAAATGAGGTGGAACAAGAGAACGTTGCCCTAGCGGGTAAAGGGAAAGCAAAGAAGGGATCTAGCAAAGGATCAAATTCACAAAGTGAAAAGAAGAAGAAGGACCTTTCTAAGGTCAAGTGCTTTGGATGTCACGAGTTTGGCCACTATGTCAGTGATTGCCCAGAGAGAAAAAAGGGTAAGAAGTAGGTGGCAGCTTCAGCAAGTGCAGAAGAACTCTCCAGTAGAATGGAAGATGAGTTTGCACTCATAGCTTGTATGGTTAGCTCAACCTCACAGTGTGTTTGGTATATAGATAGTGGGGCGTCATTTCATATGACAGGAGTTAGAGAGTACTTCTCTAGTTACAAGGAGGAGGACACCAACATCCAAATTTCTATGGGAAACTTGTCCAAACTCAACCCTATTGGGAAAGGGACTATTCAGTTTCAGAGGGAGAATGGAAAGATAATTCCTCTTCATGATGTGTTATATGTGCCGGGCTTAGGTATGAATTTGATTTCTGTATCTGTTCTTCAGGATAGGGGGTATAATTTACTCTTTAGAGGGACACATGTGTTGATTAAGCACAAGGATTGGAAATCACCCATAACTATTGGAGTTAGGAGTGGTCACCTTTATAGATTGCAGTTTGATACTCCTAAGGCACTTATGAGCAACAATAATCCTAGAGATCTTGGAGAGCTATGGCATAGGAGGATGGGCCATATTCATCATGGAGCACTTAGATTGCTTCGTGAGACAGTGACAGGTGTTCCAGAGGTGAGCACAGAGCATGACGATGTATCTAAGGAGAAGGATGTAGATCCCACTTTATATAGACAGGTGATTGGTTCGCTTATGTATTTGGTCAACACTAGGCTAGATATAGCATTTGCAGTAAACTCTCTTAGTCAGTTCATGGTTGAACCAAAGAGAATGCATTGGATAGCAGCTAAGCATGTGCTATGTTACTTGTGTGGTACAGTCGAGTATGGGATCAGATATGTTCGAGGTGAAGGTATCAGGTTGATAGGCTATACTGACGCAGATTGGGCAGGAAGTACAATAGACAAAAGGAGCACTTCAGGGTGTTGTTTCGGCTTGGGATCAGGAGTTGTATCTTGGTTCAGCAAGAAGCAGAAGTCTGTGGCTCTAAGTTCAGCAGAAGCAAAATACATAGCAGCTAGCATGGCGACATGTGAAGCTATATGGCTTCGAAAGTTGTTAGTAGCCTTGTTTGGTCAGAAGGTTGAGACTACTGTGATACATTGTGACAATCACAGTTGCATCAAGTTGTCTGAAAATTCAGTGTTTCATGATAGGTCTAAACATATAGATATCAGATATCACTTCATTAGAGATTATGTACAAAGGGGAGTTGTTCGACTATAATACATACCTACAGATGAGCAGGTAGCAGACATTCTGACGAAGGCTTTGGGAAAGGCCAAATTTATCTTCTTCAGAGATAAGATGGGTGTCCTGCAGAACAGCTTCCTCGCTAAGAGGGAGTGTTAATTATTTTTAGTTGGACAGCTATTATTTCTGACCCAGAAATAGCAGCACTATTTATGGGTAGCTTGGACAGCTATTCGTCCTTATCTATGAATAGCGGTTGTATTTATGGGTGGTTTGGACAGCTGTTTGTCCACTTGCCAAAAATTAGTAAATGGTTATTATTTACTAATTTTAGTGATTCCTTTTGGACACTTTGCAACCAATTCTATTATTGGCTGTCGATTTGTCTTAATCTCAGCCGTTGGTTAGATTTAATCTCGGTTGTTGGTTTACCAACAGGAGTAGTATAGAAAGGGGTCATTGGGTCATTTGGATGTGAAGAAGCTTTTGTGAAGCAGTTTGCAGTGTTAGCAAACAGTCTTGCAGTGTTAGCAAGGGCACAGGAAGAAGCTTTTGTGAAGCAGTTTGCAGTGTTAGCAAAACAGTCTTGCAGTGTTAGCAAGGGCACAGTGAAGTGAAGCTTTTGGAGAAGCAGTTTGCAGTGTTAGCAAACAGTCTTGTAGTGTTAGCAAGGGCACAAGAAGAAGCTTTTGTGAAGCAGTTTGCAGTGTTAGCAAATAGTCTTGCAGTGTTAGCAAGGGTGCAGTGTTAGCGTGGGGATAGTAGTGGGGAATATCAGCGGGAGAAATTAGGAGGTTGTCGGAGTTCTGCCAGTGAGAGGCAAGGAATTTTGTATCTCTTGATTTGCTGAAGTTTAATATAATTCCTCATCTGTAGAACTGGTTTTCCCTTAGGGGTTTTTCCAGGGACAATTTGTTCGAAAATATTGTGTTGATTCTGTTGCGCATTTCTTTCCGTATTTTAAGTGAAGTTGCAATTGTGTTATTCTTTGATATTAGCTGAGAATTTATTTTCAGCAGTTTAATAATCATTTGTGATAGGAGATTAATAATCAGTGACTGCAATAGTTTGATTTTTCACAGGTACCTCTTAATCTCCTTGACTTATACACAAACACTACCGCTCCTCGCTGGTATTTACTAGTCTAACACATTTTAATCTGAAGATATTGATTTCCTTCTTGTATTTGAGATATCTTGCAATCAACATGATTCTATTGTGATCTTGCATTTTTGAACCCTTGGAAAATTAATACCTTTACATCGTTGAGAGCACATAGCTACCATTTTCAATCTACTATTTTGCTTAGAAATCTGAGAGCACCCACATTCCATCCACACAAGCTCTCGAGGATAAGAAAATGGATTCAAAAGTCTCTTGAATGCGTGAGGTATGATTTGATTTGACGTTGTATTAGCGTAAAGCCATTTTTTGCACTCCACCTTCAAATGATCATTTTTTAAGCTCCAACCTTAAGTAGACATGAAAGTGATTGATGGTTAAAGCTTCAACAGAATATGATATCATGAACATTTGAAAATAATAAAATTATAATTATGATACAAAAGGACCGAAAGAAATAACGATTCCACCTGCACATGTTCATTTCTGAAAACGCAACATTAGGTTTCATTGACAGAAATAAAAAATAATGGTCGATAAGTAGATTTTTATTACTTGACTTCATTTTGTCCCGTAAGGTTGAGCTTATCAGATGAACATGAATTACTGAAACTTTCGCTAGCATGATCGAAGCACTGATTATATTAACATGTTTAGGAGACAGGAGGAATCATTGCTCGCTATTTTTTATTTGTTTTGATACAAATGCAAGGAAGGTTGAAACTAGAACGCCTTGTCTGCTATGATGGCCCATTAATGCAAGGCATGAGGTTTGCACAAGGTAAGATTTGCAAAATTTATCTTTTCAAATAGCTCTGATTAGATTTTACAATGGCATTTGACATATTCTTAATAATTGTCGTGAACAAATATGTATCTTCCTCCAAATCTGCGTGCTATGTACATCACAAATATAATTTGTTCTGAAAGCGGAATTGCAAATTCTAAAAACTTTCCCGAGGTTGCTCAAGATTCTTCTCTTGTAAGGTTGTGTTTTTGGAGAATTTCAAGTATGGAAAGGTTACCACATGGAGTAGAAACGCTAACAAAGCTAGAAGAATTAAGAGTTTCCGATTGCCATGATTAAGAGAACTTCCTTCCAAGATTGGCCAACTCAGAAATTTGGAAACATTAGAGCTGAATAGCTGTTCCATGTTAGAGGAATGGCCATTAAGCTTTGGAGATCTCTCAAAATTGAAGAGATTAGATTTGTCGGGATGTTCTTCAAATTTAAAAGAATCCGTACCTAACAATGTAAAAGAAAATTATAAAATATATGAAATGTATACTCTTTAATTGTTATTTTGAAATTTTTTTCAATTGTTTAATTTGTGATGACATAGCTGAGATGTGAAATTTCAATGACATTTTATATTTAATTTCAAAATATTCGATTTTACTTATATATAATTCTTATTTCAAGTTAAATATAACATATATTGACTATGATAAAATAATATAAAGAAAAAACATAAATTCTAGAATTAAGTTATATATAAATGCATATTATTGAGGCTGGTTTGAAAGTATAATGCATTTTTAGTATTATTGTGTACATGATTTTTTATTTGGAAGATGAAATCTATATCCATATTTATAATGTAAATAACAATAAGAAATATATGTTTAAAATTAGTTTGTATTTTCATGATATAAATTAATATATTGTAACAATACTAATGATTTATAAATTTTAATTTTTTATAGAGAAAGAATATAATTTTATTAAAAAATAGTTAAGCCAATAATTTTGATTGATGAATTTTTTGAAAAAGGTAAAGGATGGGAAACAAAAAGGACATGATAGCTTTTTCCTCAATAGCCTAAAGGCAATAATGTTCATTTTTAGCCTCAAGATACATTACACAAGAGAAATAAAATAGGTTTCACTAACTATTTATTTATTAATATTTTTTAAATCAATTTTATTAAGAATTACTTGTGATTATGGAATGTTATAAGTTTATTATATAATTTTTTTTTTTTGTATTAAATATAAGGAGATCACCAAAAAAAATTACTTACATTGAAATGTACATTGTAAGAGGTAAAGCCTCCTAACAAGAGTTCTACAAAGATCAACTATGAATTGGTCCTATACATAGATACATAGGGGAAAAAAGTAATCCAAAATGCTAATGTAAAATTTTTTCATGGGTGTCAACCCAAGTAGTCCATCCCGACTTCTCTTCCATCCATACAATGCACTTTTGCTCCTGGATATGGACTAGTAGAAAAATCTATTATTTCTTAGAGTTCTTGTTTTTCTTAACCTCTTTGTTAAGTTTCTTGAGTGTCTTGTCAAACATCTGCATGTCATCCATATTCTTTCTCCACTCATAACCATCCTTCATCTCAAAGTTGAAGAAGGTGGCATAACCAATTCCTAGGAACCTCTTGAGCTTCTCCTTATCAATCAACATCATAGTATGAACCTAAAAGAAGATTTTAAAATGCATGAGTTTTCAAAAATACTCAGTAAGAACTCTAGGATTATTTTGATACCTTTCTTTGTTTCTACAATTCCATATCCACCATAAAATATTAGGTTAAAGAATATTCTAGAATAGATTACTGTCTTTTTCTATCCCATCAATATGCCCAGTAACAATATTAAGAATAGTAAAATTGATAGGGTAAGTGATGCGAAACATTTGCCAAACCTCCTTAGAAAAGATACAATAAAAAAATGTGTCTACTAGTCTCAAAAAGCTTGCATAATTTACAAAAATTAATATAAGTATTGTTATTTCTAATAGGTAATCTGTCAAGGAGCAGGAACCATTTAAAACATTTTATTTTAGGTTCAATAGAGCCCTTCCACGAATAGATGTCAAGAGAGGATTGAAAAAGAGAGTTGACATGGTTAATTATGGAATCATCATATCCAATAATATTATATTTATATTCTTTTCTTTTCTTTTGGATAAAATGGTTGCATCTAGCCATTTATAATTTAGGTATCTATGAGAGTCCACATGGGGAGGTAGTAGGAAAGTCTTTGGTACCTTTTATGATCATATTGTAAGGTTTTTTTTTCTAGGAGGTCAAAATATCAAACTTATTTTTAAGGCCCTCCTAGCTGATCAACCTATCATGTTCAAAGAGATTAGTCAACTAAGAGATGCCTTTATTATTCCAATACTTAGCAGAGCAACTGAAATGTCCCTTTTCTGATTTTTCATGATATTTCCAACCTCTAATCAGATCTTTAAAATCAAACAGCTAATATCCCAAAGATCCACCAAATTCCTCAAGAAACCCCAAATCGGGTATGTTGAAAATAGTGCTAAAAGCTTCACAACTTCACAAATTATTAATGAATCTGAAAATGGAAATTTTTACAGAACTTTCAGCAGCATAACAGCCTACAAATTGACATTTCCAGATCCGTATAGCCTTTACACAAGAGCTCGAAAATGTAGGACCAAAACTATGCTCATCGGGCTCCCGAAATAGCACAAAATATGCCCGGAAACACCACAAGAACACTAATAATCTATCTCAGAAGTTTAATCATGTCCCAATATATATATTTAGCTCTATTTTAATAGCTTAAAGTATAAAATACAGCAGCAACCAAAACTGATATGAAATACTCAACCGGAAACACCAAACTCTTACAAAAATACACCCGGAAACTCACAAATCTGCACTGTTCAGCACAAAGGCAAACTCTGTATGAGCATGCACATGGAATGGCTTCAAACTCCCGTCCTTAGCCTTCCTGGAAACCTGCAAACTCCCGTTCTTGGGTCTCCCTGGAAACCTGCAAACTCCCGTTCTTGGGTCTCCTTCTCCACAGGTTTGGCGGCCTCTGAAGAATAATAAAGAATGAGCAAAAATCAAGTTCTGGAATGGGCCCAAAATGCCTCCAAACCCCTTAAAAGAGGGCATAACTGTAACTCACGTCCAAGAGAGGTTAATGAAACTTATTTTAATAATAATTTTCATTTATTAGTCCAATGGTTTCCAAAGATTAACCCTCTTTTTCCGAAACTTCACTTTCTTGGGCCTGCCTGCCTTAGCAAAGATTTTCTTTTTTAATTATTTGAAAAGGGGACATGACAAGTCCTCCCCTCCCAATCATTGCTTGTCCTCAAGCAATGGCTGAACAATAAACCAATCAATCCACCTGGATCCCAAATGTAGTCATGAACTATACTACTAACAATTAACACAGGGTCCTGTAATATCCTTTGCAATATGACCAAGAGGAATCCATAATCAAATTGACAATTATAGCTCAACCAAACTCCAAAATCACCACTACCACAATCAAAAACCCATGAGGCACAAACTCTTAGAACATCAGAACCCAAGTAAAGTGGACAAATCAAACTACCAACACAGTAAATACCATCAACGCATCCCACTGGCCTATATGGAATGTACAATCCAACTCTGCAACAATGGTGAACCCTCTCAAATGAAACTGTACCAAGTATGGAGAATCCACACACTGTACAACTCCTGCAGTCAACACAACTTTGCAAATCATCGGCCACTGTCTCATAACCATAACTCCCATACACTGCTGATGGTGAAAAGACATTACAAGATAAAGAGTAAGAAATGGAATCCAAACCAAATTTGTCTGCCATCAACTCCTCAGCGCAAGGATCAAATGCTAACTGATGTACATACCCTGCAATATAATGTTGATAAAAAAAACCAACCTCAGTCAACAGCTCACCATGAAGAAGTGATACAACCCACTGTGACTGATCACCAGCTAAGTCAAGAGATGTCATAGCCAAAGGAGTAAAATCAATAACAACACCTGCTAAAGCATCACTCCAAAACTCTTGCTCTAAGTCATGTATTATCAACCTCACAGTGTAATGCCGATAGAATGCACCAATCTCAGTCAGTGGCTCAGACTGCAATCTAGATGTAAATAACTGCAATCGATCATTAACCAAGTTGGAACTGACTACTACCTCTGAAGACATTGCGAAGGGAGTAGTATTACTAGTAGGAACCATGCCAACTATCAGCTCACCAACGTCACACATGGTCTTTGATACAACATCTCTAGTCTTTGTGCCATTAGTACTAGAGGTCACCACCATGTTAGGCACACCACAAAAATCTGCTACAGCACCCAACTCAATTGAACCCGACTCTAGTGGGAATGAACCTGATATGCCAATGTTAGTATCAAGGATGGATGCATCCCCATCTCCACTGTCTCTAACAATCTCGGCCATGGACATCCTCGGATCACCAAACACCACAGCTTGTGACTGTATAGAATTAGGTAAAGACTGTAGTCGCTCTAACTCCATGGTCACCTTAGCCAAATGAAACTGTGACTCCTTGAGAGCCAACTGTGTACTCTCAAGAATCTCAGAAGTCACCTCAAGCTGCTCAGTAAGCTCACTCACCTCATCTTCCTTGGCCAACAATGCATCATATGCTGTACTGCCCCACTCCATAAGATAATCTTTGTCGGCTACCAACTGCATATAATTTTGTCTCAAAATCCGAATAGCCTCCCATAAAGAGTGGATCTCTGTCAAGGAAAGATAACTTCCTCCCTGCTCATCACTAGTAGGAGAACCCCATCCATAAACTGCTAACAACTGACGAGCAGCATCGAAATGTTGGCAAGTGATAGCAATGTCTTGGTCACTAACTCTCAACTGATTAGACACATGATGGCACTGGCTTGACTGTCTCCTACAAACCTCCTCTGATGCACTGTTTGAAGGAGTGTCCTCAAAGTTACTAGTCTCTAGAGTATTACCATCCATATCCTGTGAATCAAATCTAAAGCTCATATCAACATACGGAGTATCAAAAACATTAGCATTGTTGTCCAAATCCTCTGTACCCAAGGAAACTAAGTCTTCAAAACTGCCCACTGCATCCTCCTGGATGTCATCAATGCCAATATGATCCTGGGACTCATCTATACACACTGCCAAATATGAAATATCATCAACACATTCCAGCAAGTATGGTCGACTGGATATATGAACAAAGCCCAACATTGGTGTATAAAAACTAATACCAACATCAAACAAGATACTGGCACAAGAAAAGACAACACCGTGTAATCTGCTAATCAAATCCATGATAGCACCCAAACAAACACTGCTACCAAAAAGTGTTAAAGATCTCCAGTCAACTGAATCCCAAATGCCAATATAACAATCTCGAGTCCATATCCGTAAACTAGAATCAACTGGTAACTCAAGCAAACTCCTCACCTGAGTAATATGACCAATACCAACTAACTCTACATACCTGTCATGATGAGATAATGAAGTCACAATACTATCTTGGTTCACCTTCAGCTGGCTGGACAAATCATGTGAAGTACTACCAGCCTCAACCTCATGTGATGAAGCATCTAACTGTGCCTGGTACTCTTTCTCAGCAAAGTCATGAATGCTCAATGTCTGCTCATCTCTACCAGGTATCTCACCATCTTGCACAACAACATCCTCATAATCATCATCTGAACCCACTACACTGTAGTCACTGCCTGTTGTAACTATACCATCTTGAATACCTGTGGCATCACCCTTTGACGACCTGTAAACAATTGTCTCAATTTGAGTATCAAGTTGACTGTTACTATCAATCTGTGTGATATCCTTTCCCACCACCTCCTGTGGCAGAGTAGAATCTAAGACCTCTACCTGGCTATCAGCTAGTTTCTCAAACTCCTCATGCAAGTTCTTGGGAATTGTTTCATCTGTCCTGTGAGAAAATCTGCCAAATAGAAATCCAGTCAACTTATCCACCTTAGCTGGGTCAGATAACATATCATTTATGCGGTGGTGCTCAACCAACTGTTTAGACATGTCATGGCTTATTTTCATAAGTTTATCTCGAATGTCTAAATAACCATCCTTTCTACTGTTTTGACTCTGGCTATCAGTTGTCCAAGATCGTTTCCTCTGAGACTCTGTACTATACCTGTCCATTCTGGATAAAGTAGAGTGTAACCCCAATAGGATATAACTTCTTCAAACACCAAGAACTAACATGCAAATGATTAGAAGTAGCATGCAACCATAGATTTGGACATGCAACTGATTAGAAGCAACATGCAACCACCAAATTATGACATGCAAGATCTGGGTAGTTGTCAAAACTGACATGCAAGATCTGGGTACTTGTCAAAACTGAAATGCAAACTTCTACAACCACCAAATTCACCAAGAACTAACATGAAAATGATTAGAAGTAGAATGTAACCATAAATTTTAACATGCATCTGATTAGAAGAAACATGCAACCATAAATTATGACATGCAAAATCTGGGTACTTGTCAAAACTGACATGCAAGATCTGGGTAGTTGTCAAAACTGACCTGCAACTTCTACAAACCCTCAGGCTGGCAAGATCATGGCTCTGATACCACTGAAATGTCCCTTTTCTGATTTTTCATGATATTTCCAACCTCTAATCAGATCTTTAAAATCAAACAGCTAATATCCCAAAGATCCACCAAATTCCTCAAGAAACCCCAAATCGGGTATGTTGAAAATAGTGCTAAAAGCTTCACAACTTCACAAATTATTAATGAATCTGAAAATGGAAATTTTTACAGAAATTTCAGCAGCATAAAAGCCTACAAATTGACATTTCCAGATCCGTATAGCCTTTACACAAGAGCTCGAAAATGTAGGACCAAAACTATGCTCATCGGGCTCCCGAAATAGCACAAAATATGCCCGGAAACACCACAAGAACACTAATAATCTATCTCAGAAGTTTAATCATGTCCCAATATATATATATTTAGCTCTATTTTAACAGCTTAAAGTATAAAATACAGCAGCAACCAAAACTGATATGAAATACTCAACCGGAAACACCAAACTCTTACAAAAATACACCCGGAAACTCACAAATCTGCACTGTTCAGCACAAAGGCAAACTCTGTATGAGCATGCACATGGAATGGCTTCAAACTCCCGTCCTTAGCCTTCCTGGAAACCTGCAAACTCCCGTTCTTGGGTCTCCCTGGAAACCTGCAAACTCCCGTTCTTGGGTCTCCTTCTCCACAGGTTTGGCGGCCTCTGAAGAATAATAAAGAATGAGCAAAAATCAAGTTCTGGAATGGGCCCAAAATGCCTCCAAACCCCTTAAAAGAGGGCATAACTGTAACTCACGTCCAAGAGAGGTTAATGAAACTTATTTTAATAATAATTTTCATTTATTAGTCCAATGGTTTCCAAAGATTAACCCTCTTTTTCCGAAACTTCACTTTCTTGGGCCTGCCTGCCTTAGCAAAGATTTTCTTTTTTAATTATTTGAAAAGGGGACATGACAGCAACCCTAGGAGAGAGCAAGGGGCTTGCTAGATAACTACAAGTTTGACCAAATGGATCTTTCACCATAAATCTTCTTATCATCATGGTAGGGCTTGTTAATAATATATTTTCTAACTTGATTCCAAGCTTACCAAATGGATCTGAATTTAGTTTATCCTTGCATAGAAATAGGGAAGTTTCCAATAATTGAATCACTAAAAGGTGGATCCTTTCAAGACTTTGCATTTTTTGGGAACCCCCTTTCGATGTTATGTCTAAAAAGAATTTTCCATGGACCATTACCATGCATAGAGTGAAAGAACCATTTGGTGGAAAAGGTTACCCCTTGGAGCTTAAGATCCTTCAATCCAAAACCCCCACGAAGTTTATCAGAGTGACACTAGTTCCATTTAACAGCATGAAACTTTTTATTTCCTTTTCAATTAGACCGAAGAAAGTTCCTAATAACGTTTTGCATTTCAAAATTTTTATAATTACTAAACATTCAAGAGGAGCAATAATAGATATTGTAGGAAGAGAGAATTATTTGGAAAACTTCTACTCTACTAGTCAAGGATAGGGACATGTTGTGCCACTTATCCAACTTCTTAGTAATTTTCTCTTTAACTGAAGACCACATATCCTCTAATGAGGGATCAATAGAAAATGAAATGGCAAGATATCTCATAATTTTATGAGTACCTCCCCATTGGTAATCATAATTATTAAACTAGTTAGGGGGTTGTTCATTCCATCCAAGACATATAGTTCTAGAGTAAGATAGACGAGGATAAGAAATAGTACATCAAAATTTGAGTTTGGTTTGTA
This sequence comes from Cupressus sempervirens, assembly GCA_028749045.1. Taxonomy (NCBI): domain Eukaryota; kingdom Viridiplantae; phylum Streptophyta; class Pinopsida; order Cupressales; family Cupressaceae; genus Cupressus; species Cupressus sempervirens. The sequence continues at coordinate 4,115,543 of CM053786.1, forward strand.
AACCTTCAAAGTTATCAGCAACAACTTCAAACAAAATAGTAGTATAATCAACAAACTAGTAATTTATAAGCTCATCATCATTAGGGAGAGATATTCCCTTAACAATATGGGAGATAGAGTTATCTCTGTAGACACCTAAAAACTTTTAGAAAATAAAGTATTTTTATTTTTTGAAAAATTCCTGATGACATCATCATTTATTAATTGATTAATTATTTAATTAATTTATTTATTTTTATGCCATTAAATATCTTTATATTAATTAAAAATATTTAATTAAGGAATCCCTCCCAAAAATGTTTAAATCTTATTTAAACATTATTTCCTTATTTATTAATTATTTAATTAATAAATTGACCAAAAAACCCAAAATAAATTAAAAAATTATTTTTTGCCCAAAACTTGGCCAATTTCCTTAAGACCACTAACCTCTTCCAAAATCTTCTAATCCTCCTTTAATTTTGAGTAAAGGCTAATCCCATCATTTCCTACCCCTAATCCCAACTCAAAATATTTAATTAAGATTAAATATTAATCCTCATGTTTATTAAAAAAGTTTTAATAAATATCTCCTCAACCCAAACCCTTGAAATAAATAAAACTTTATTTATTTCTTAAAAATCTAATTTATCCTCATCCTAAGAAGTTCTGGACTCTTCTAGAAAGTCTTCATCCTCATCCTAGGAAATTCTAGACTATTCTAGAAAGTCTTTATCCTCATCCAAAGTCTAGACTCTTCTAGAAGATGCCTTTAAACCTAATCCTAATCCCCTCCTAACCTTGTCACATTCTCTAAACATGGGTTAAAACTTACTAACCCAAGCCAAAGTTAACAAATATCTCCTCCTTCACCCACCCTCATTAAATACCATCCACTTGCCTATCCCTAAGTTAATCCTAAACCATCCTAATCCATCCTCTAATCATTTGCACAATCCTAAGCAAGCTTAAAACCTTCCTAATCAAGCCCAAGTCAAAATTCCTCTCATCTCCTTCAAAATATCCCAACCATAAAACTTTATGAAGCCCACTAGGCCATAAATGACTCTTCCAAGCCCTTTTATTGCTCTTACAAGCCATTATGAGGGTCTTTATGAAGATTTTATCCCTTGAGCCTCCTTTGTTGACTCATCCTTTCCCTTTCATCCATCCTCTCACCCTGTGACATGTGTCACTCCCTGATTGGCTATAAGGAAGCACAATCCATGTGCTCTCCTCTCATGCAATCTGAGCCCCCATGAGCTTTTTCCCATCCTTTCATCTTAGCCCTCAATCCCTCAAGCCTCTTGCCTATAAATTGGATCCTTCCCCTTTGCAAAACAACACAATCCATGAAGTAAAGTCATAATGTCATTTTAAGAAGCCATTTTACATCAAAACCATACACTCACACCCAAATTCCAACTCCATTTGAAGCCCTTTTTGAAGCATAAAGCTTGAGCATACATTCTATCTATTTAGACAAAGCTACTCAACAAGAGAGCTTCTCATTGAGAGAGCCCATTAATGGCTCATATTCTCAATTAAGAGCTCATCTTACTCTAGCTTAAAGTTTATGAATTTTTTTTTAGTTTGTAGAAGCTTTATTTAAATTTGGTTTCTATTAGCATACTAACATTGCTCATATACATTTTGGCACACCCTGTGGGACCTCGCATGGGTCATCTTCATTAGCTTTTTTAGTCAAGTTTTGTATGTCATTTGCTAATTTTGGCTAATTTTGCTTGTTTTTGTGATTGGTAGGATTGTATAAATTGGTTTTGTAGGTCCACATGAGCATGAAGAAGAAAAAGGAAATCATAGTCTATCTCATAGTGTTTGCAGATTTTTCAAGCTTATAGGTGGAGAAAGCACTTGGAATTCTTCTTCTTCTTCTTTTCTATATTCTTCTTATTCCATCTACTTCTTCTTCTTCTTCTGGGAGATCTTGGCCATTTTTTTTTAAGGAACCAAAATCATACACACTTCTTTTTAGTGCTTAAAATGAACCCCCAAATCATACTTAAATCCATTAAAAAACTAAAATAATGCAAAAAAGAAAAAATCCTTTAACAACTGAAACTAAACCAATCCAATCATTTGCATCCTTGCAACATCAAGGTTTTAGATGCATTCATGCAAAGTTAGGAACACTTCATTTTTGGGAATTTAAAAAGAACTTCAAGTTTCCATTTCAAAAGGTTCAAAATCAACACTAAGTGCACACTAAAATCTAAATCAAACTCAAAGCATCAATCAAGGATAAAATGAACCTCATTTGCAAATATTTTAAAGTTCTTTTAAAAATCTCATGAAAACTAAGAGCCCTAAATGGTTGCCAAAAACTGTCCTAAAAGCTTTGTTATTTGTTCCAAACAAATGTCTTGTTGCAAAATCTTGAATGTTTCTTAGGTTTTTCATACATCAAAACAATCTAGGAATATCATTTTTGGGCTTAAAATATGCAAACTAGAACACAAAATTTTGAATGAAAACCAAAGTCCAAAGAGTCATTTTCACTTTTGAGTCCAAAACAATCTTGAATGATCTAAGGTTAAAACAAAGCACTTCAAAGTTCTTAAAACAACACACAAAATCTCAATCTTGAATGCACTAAGGAAAAAACTTGAATGTTTAATCACTTGTCTTTGAATGCATGTTGCTAAAATCACTCTTGAGTGCCATGGATTAAAATCAAGTTTATTTTTTTTATGAATGCATGATTAAAAAAACAAATCCAATCTTGAATTCCATAGATCAAATAATCATCTTTTGGGGCATAAAAAGAATCCACATTTTTGAAATCTTCTAAGTTATAAAAACTAATAAAGATGCTTTGAGTAAGTTTGCAGTTGGACTCACCCTCTTTAATCATCCATCAATTTAACCATTGGTTGCAATCTCAGTGTCATCTATGGGGATGGGTCTACCTAAGAGGGTGTTAAGTGCTCCACAAAGATCAAACTCCACTCACTTGGGTCTTTAGTGGTTTTTCTAAGTTAGAAAATTCCTTGAATGCACATTAATCTCGCTCACACTTCATTTGGGCATAAAAATTGGACAAATCTTGACATGGAGGACCTCCGGGTGTGTGCTTGGCAATCGAGTTTCACAAATCTTTGTTTTGGGCTTAAAACAAACTCACACTCAATCTTGAATGCCTAACAATCAATGAACATCACATAGTTTTGACACATTTTCAATGACGCTCGCATTTCTTATGTTGACGATCTCTCAACTTCCATTATGTTGACGATGCTGTCAAATTGGAATGAACATTGTATGCCATAATCACAAGTGTCTTCAGTCATAGCTTACAAAATATAAATCATCAATTGGAATGAATGCATGTCTTTTAAAACCAAGATCATGTATGTGGTCTTGTTTTACACTTTTTAGGAGGCTTGCTTGGGGATTTCATCACCCCTTGGGATGACCTTAACTCCAGCGTTCTAGCGAAGTATAAAGATCGGGAGGTGAATCCAAAGACACCTCTCTTGAAATCAAGATTTTGTCACTCGAGCTAAGCCTCAAGGAACTTTATACCCTTGAGAAGTGAAAGAGGAGAATTGGGTTACAACTCCTCTTGACTGTGTGACATCTTTTTGTTTTCATCTACGGATTTGGGCCTCATGTACCTTGCGTATATCAAGGACACCCTAGCTAAACCAGATTTCATCCTTGTAGAAAGCTTCCTAGGATGTTGGTGTGTTTGACGTACTTGCTCCAAAATTTTGTCTTCTTGTTTGTTCATAGCTTTTGAATGAATGTTTGCCAACTTTGGTCAAAATCCCAAAAAAGCAAAAATCTCACAGCTCAAGGCATACTTAGCGTAGTCACTACCTCATCAGAAAATCATCCAAGCTCCCCCGCTGCAACCGAATCTATCTATTTCCTTGCTTTAGAACAATCCCAAATCCAAAGTCTCTCTAAATCATCCCCCCCAGCCAGCTAGCAACCCAATCCAAAATCACACCCAAGCCTTTAGAGAGTTGTTGTCATTCTGCTAGAATTTGCTATCCAATCAATTCGACCAATCCACCAGCCTCACCAAGGTTATCCTTTTGATAGAGCTTTGTCTAGGGTAATCTAGCTTTGTCACTTGGTATCCCTCATCACCTTGAGCTAAAGTTTGGGATCCACAAGTGGTCAATCTCATGTCATGCCCATAGGATCATTAGTCTATCCTTAAGTTGACACAATCTCCACCAATCCAGCGCATAGGAAAGCAAAACTCTCACTTTTTGATAGCATGCCCTTGAAGTCTTCCATCCACAGGAAAGCCAAAAATCTCCAACCAATCCTCCTTAGGTCTATCATACAGCTTTGACTCTCCCTAGGAAATCCTTCATCAGCCAATCCAAAATCTGTGCTTAATCCAAATCCAACCATGAGCTTTCGTGTTCATCCATATGCAAGACCCCATCCCCATCCAACTCATCATCAAAACATGAAATCCCAAACCTATCATGATGTGTTCAGTTGTATTGTCCTTGCTCTCGCCACCTCCTATTCCAATGATGATGAAAATCCTATTGACTATGACGGGTATATTGAAAGCCTTAGAAACATTCCCCCAAGCATCCCACAAAATCCATGCATTCTTCAAAACTATCTAGTCATGCCATTTAATATCCCAGCTTCTCCTCTATCACCTAATCAACCAAGCTTCCAATCTTCCACCCCCACCACACTAGCTATTCCTATCAATCCACCACCTCCACCTCTAACAGACGAGTCTCCCAAGAATCTCCTAGAGGAAATACAAGGAAAGCCACCTCCAACAGTCGATAAGCCATGTCATCTAATCCAACCATGTGAAGTAGTTAGTGATGAAGCTTCCCCATCTATAATATCACCTCCATCTCCCAAAGCTATCATCCCCATACAATCCATCAAATTGCTTAAAATCCTTCCACTTTTCGCAAGCATCAAAATCCTACCACCTGTCAAATCCCTCCAAATCCTATCCACATCACCTCCAAGTATTTCCCAAATCTTCGGTAATGACCCTTATGCATCCATCTTCTACTCGCCCATCTCCACTACTGAATCTCCCATCTATCCATCCGCTGCCTTTGAAGAGTCCATCCCTTCACCTCCTATCGCACCGTCCAATCCAAACCAATCCTATCAAGATCCTGCCCAAAAGCATGTTGACATCCCCCAAAGCATAAACGAAGATATCATCGTACCATGTCTTCCATCCATAGTGCAATCACTATCCCCTCCATCTCCAAAACCTCAAGCCATACCTCCTCTACTGCAGGATATCTTTTCATCCCATCAGCTAAATTAAGATCCTATCCTACCATCTCCTCCACTCCATGCTTCCATCTTACCACCTATCCAAGCTATTTCACCATTTATAATATACCCTCTTGGTTCACTTACATTCATCCATAGTGGCCTCCTCTCAGCAGAAGAATTAAGAATAGTATCTCCCTATTGCAGTACATCTGATAAAGCACTTCCACCATTTTTTGCAAGCAAACAGTATCCTCAGCTAGTTCAAATGCTCAATCGATGGCATTATCAAGGTCAAGGTTTAGGACCACAAGAGCAAGGAATCAGAAAGCCTATTATTGCACAAAAAAATCTAGGATTTCATGGTCTTGGATATGTATCCAAAGGCTCACCATCTAAAGGTGTTGGTACACCACACCTCCAAACCAAGCCTATCTCCAAACCCCCCATGCCAACCTCCCATCACTCCTTCAAGAAATCTTATGTCATCCCCCCCTCCACCATCTTTGCAACCTAAAACAACCTACCATATCCCCCCTTCATCTGCTAAATCCATTTTGGGTCCCTATGTCCCAAAATCTACCATCCTCCTATCAGCCATCATTCAAATCCTATTCCCTCCATTCCTATGCAAGATCAGCAAAGGCACATATCGAGGCACATCATCCATCATCATTCCCCTACATGCTCTCCCATATCCTCTCCATCTCACAAAGCTTCTCCTAACCATCTTTCCAAAGCTTACCACAACAATGTAAATGCCAACTTCAAAATGCATAAAGCTAAAAATCCACATCCTAGGCAATCATATGTCTATTCTAAAAGACATACTCCAAAAAGGAAAAATCCAATCAAAGAATGCAAAATAATGCAAAAGCCTAAGAAAAGAAAATCCAAAACCATGTGGATCCCAAAGAAAAAAGTTGAAACCCAATGCATAATGGCATCCACCATTGCTAATCCTCCATCCAGTGACTCATGTCCCCCATCTCCTAACTCCATCTTGGGTGCCTATATCCCCAAGCACACTTCCACAAATCCTCCATCATGCCCGCATCTACCATCTATCTCCCATATGCTCTTTTCACACCCATCCCAACATGTGCCAATGTTGCTCTTGCAAGCATCCCCATCTCATGCTCCTTTCCAACCTTTTCATCCCTCCATCTCCTACCATTAATCCCATCTAGTCCAATCTATTGCATAAATCACACATCCGGTGTACCAACAGCTAGCAACAAAATTGAACATTCCAACAGCCAGTGAAAAATATCAAAAAAGTCAAAATAGCTGAAGAAAGCCAAAATCATTCCAGCTAAGTCCAAAGTCAAAAATTCAAAAAAAATAAAGAAAAATAAAGTTTCCACTGGGGAAAACTTGGCAATTCAAGTGCCTTGGACAAGTACCATGATGAAAACTTGGCAAACAAGCGTCATGCGTAATCTCGCCATCCCCAGCTTAGCCTATCACCCTCGTGCTTTTGGTCATCTCTTGACATCCAACTCCATCTTCCAATCTATCCACCTATCCTCCACCCTCCATCTTCAATCTCACACCATCTACTTATCTCCTGCAGCTTCAGCGAACCATCCCAGCTATCATCCATCTCCCTAGCCCCTTTAGCTTTTTCCATCCTAGCTTCAATCCTATCACATCCATCATAAGACATCCTTCCTCATGTTATCTTCTAATTGGGGGCACTATATTCCTTGTAGATCTTGTCTTTTCCATCCTCCCTTGTCATTGGTATCTAGCTCTAGGCTATCCTCAAGAAAACCCAATGTCATCTCTTTATATCCATCATAATCCTAGCTATCTACCATCCTATCCAGCCATCTCATCCTACTCCTCTAGCTATCCTTGGTCACAAAATCTATGATCATCATTAGATGCATGCTGCCAAATCCATATCTTTTGCTATCACCCCACCCTTAGCTTTCGCATCTTGCACAAAATCGAAACATCCCACTATCCTATCATCCTAAGCTTTTGCCTGCTTGTAACTATCTTGGTCAGCTTCAGCTTGTAAATATCTTGGTCTGTCAGCGTGTACATCCTCTTTAGCTTAGTACCATTGTACCTATCTAGCTTTTGTGTCAGTTCCTCCTTGATCAGCATCTTGCACACATCGCACATCTTGGTTAGCTATTCCAATGCATCCTTTAGCTAGATCTCCTGTCACCAAAGTGTTATCCCTATTAGTTCAGCTTGCCAGATGCATCACTCACCCAGATCCATCAGCTTAGGTGCTCTCTGATAGATCCTTGTAGGATATAGCTTTCCTCATGTCTGATCTTGGTCTGTTAGTACCTCGTCCTACCCATCTCGTTGGCAAATGATTCTCTTTTGAATTTTCACTTTCTTTTAATTTGGAATCTTCCCTTTTGGGTCTTGAAGTATCTTTTCCAAGCAATCTTTTTGTTCCCTCCTCAAGGTTGCCACAATCTTCCATATCATGGTATGCTACGAATAGGGTACTATGAGCATACAGTCTTGATCAAGTCTTTCGTTTGTTTCTTTTTTGCTTTTGGGTTACCCAGTGTCGGTTCCACACTGTTTCCTTCGGGTTTCATGTGTGATGCTGGGGCAATCCTTGTGTGTTTATTTCAAGTCAGTCTGTTAGTCCTCTGGATGGTTGGTGACACGGCCTTGATGTTCTTGGTAATCTTGGCAATTAACCAATATTCCTATAGCAAATCTAGTGCTCAACTACATGGTGGTACTTCTCTTTGAAGTATCCCCCTGCTCAAAAAAGCTTCAATGGTTTTCCTTCATCTCCATTATCCCCCATCCATATCCAGCATTCGTCTCTCCTACCCTAGCTTATGCATCAGTATCTCTTTGAATCACTCCTCACTTTTAGCTTTAGGGATCCACAATCCTAGTCTTAGGGATCCACCAATCCAAATCAATCCACCAAGCCTCATCTTTCGAGATCCACAATCCTTGTCCTAGGGATCTCCGAAACCTATCTTCCGCCAATATGACTCTTTGAAATCTTGTTGCATTAGCTTTTTAATCCCCTCATCCATCTTCCCATCCTAGATTCCTTTTATAGCGCTCTGCTCCTTCATCCTTTGCAATCCCTGAGATCTTAAGCTTGCTTCCTCTTGTGCCTCTGATTCTCCCTTTATCATTCTCCCGTAGTGAGTTTGAGCTAACTAAATCTCTTCTCTTAAGCCAATCTGAGTCTTCTTGCTCATCTCGGATTTTTTTACTTTTCAAGAAGTCGTCGAGCCTCGCTTTCTCTCCCTGTCGCCTTCTTGAGGGGGCATCTCGTAGTCCATTCTCTCCTCTTCTGCTCTAGCCTTGGGCATCTTATTTTCTTATCTTTGATGCCATGCCACTTGCGGCATCACATCAAAGAGGGGCAAAATGTAGACACCTAAAAACTTTTAGAAAATAAAGTATTTTTATTTTTTGAAAAATCCCTGATGACATCATCATTTATTAATTAATTATTTATTTATTTAATTTATTTATTGTTATTCCATTAAATCCCTTTATCTTAATTAAAAATATTTAATTAAGGAATCCCTCCCAAAAATGTTTAAATCTTATTTAAACATTATTTCCTTATTTATTAATTATTTAATTAATAAATTGACCAAAAAACCCAAAACAAATAAAAAAATTATTTTTTGCCCAAAACTTGGCCAATTTCCTTAAGACCACTAACCTCTTCCAAAATCTTATAATCCTCCTTTAATTTTGATTAAAGGCTAATCCCATCATTTCCTACCCCTAATCCCAACTCAAAATATTTAATTAAGATTAAATATTAATCCTCATGTTTATTAAAAAAGTTTTAATAAATATCTCCTCAACCCAAACCCTTGAAATAAATAAAACTTTATTTATTTCCTAAAAATCTAATTTATCCTCATCCTAAGAAGTTCTAGACTCTTCTAGAAAGTCTTCATCCTCATCCTAAGAAATTCTAGACTATTCTAGAAAGTCTTTATCCTCATCCAAAGTCTAGACTCTTCTAGAAGATGTCTTTAAACCTAATCCTAATCCCCTCCTAACCTTGTCACATTCTCTAAACATGGGTTAAGACTTACTAACCCAAGCCAAAGTTAACAAATATCTCCTCCTTCACCCACCCTCATTAAATGCCATCCACTTGCCTATCCCTAAGCTAATCCTAAACCATCATAATCCATCCTCTAATCATTTTCACAATCCTAAGCAAGCTTAAAACCTTCATAATCAAGCCCAAGTCAAAATTCCTCTCATCTCCTTCAAAATATCCCAACCATAAAACTTTATGAAGCCCACTAGGCAATAAATGACTCTTCCAAGCCCTTTTATTGCTCTTACAAGCCATTATGAGGGTCTTTATGAAGATTTTATCCCTTGAGTCTCCTTTATTGACTCATCCTTCCCCTTTCCTCCATCCTCTCACCCTGTGACATGTGTCACTCCTTGATTGGCTTTAAGGAAGCACAATCCATGTGCTCTCCTCTCATGCAATCTGAGCCCTCCATGAGCTTTTTCCCATCCTTGCATCTTAGCCCTCAATCCATCAAGCCTCTTGCCTATAAATTGGATCCTTCCCCTTTGCAAAACAACACAATCCATGAAGTAAAGTCGTAATTCCATTTTAAGAAGCCATTTTACATCAAAACCATACACTCACACCCAAATTCCAACTCCATTTGAAGCCCTTTTTGAAGCATAAAGCTTGAGCATACATCCTATCTATTTAGACAAAGCTACTCAACAAGAGAGATTCTCATTGAGAGAGCCCATTAATGGCTCATATTCTCAATTAAGAGCTCATCTTAGTCTATCTTGAAGTTTATGAATTTTGTTTAGTTTGTAGAAGCTTTATTTAAATTTGGTTTCTATTAGCATACTAACATTGCTCATATACAATCTCAAAGAACATAATAAAGGGAATTAGAAGCAATAAAAAATAGGGTAGGAGCCAAGGGGCAACCTTGCTTGATAGATCTACCAAGAGGGAAGGAGTCAGAGAGGGAGTCATTGACATCAACTTGGGAAAAAGCATCCTTGAGAAATATAGTAATAGAGTTGTAGGACATATTTGAAAATCCAAAAGCCACAAGAATCTTGGAGATAAAACTCCATTCCCCTCTATCATAGGCCATAGTAGATTTTTGCTAAGAGTAGTTGGCCTAGTTCATGGCCTCCCAACTAGTGATCATATTTTCAAGGATATATCTACCCTTAATGAAGCCAATTTAGGTAGAACAAATAAAATTGGGCAAGATTTTCTCAGGTCTAAGAGAAAGGATCTTCGAAAAAAATTATAGGAGACATTAAGGAGAGTGATAGGTCTCTAGTTTTTAATGAGGGCTTTGTCCCCATACTTAGGAATTAACATAATTTACCCCTATTGATGGAGCTACCCAAGGAACCTCTAGCCAAAGATTTAGAATAAGTGTCTTCAAGATCTTTGCAGATACAACTAGTATTAGCTTTATAGAATTCAGTAAGAATTTTCCTTAGGGAAAAATGATGGCAAGATCAAGAACCTCAAGCACCTAGCACAATATGGACCAATAATGTATGATCATAATAACAATAATGAGAATGAATATCATATTGAATACACACTAGAAGTGCTTTAATATAAAGGCATCTAGAATGACTAGGAATTAGCAAAGTGATAAGCCTCACAACTAAGCACATGTCCGCCAAGAGTGGATTATCCTCCATTGAGCACAAGAGTTTGTGTAATGATAAGAGGATAAGATTACATATGTGTATCTTGTAAAGAGATTTTGTAGACACCATGTGTTCAATTGGAGTGTGAACAATTGTGTTGTCTACGTGACAACTCAAATAAATATGCAAACTCCTATGTTGTCAACAACACAACTCATATGACTATGCATACTCCTAGGTTTCTATATGATAATACATTTAACCTAAGTCAATTTAAGTAAAGTATAATAATAATTAATTATTTACACTAACACCCCTCCTTAAGTGCAACTTAGGGGAATGCACTTAAACTCACAAAAGCTATGATGAAAATGGATGATGGGTCTTGACTACTAGGCCATGTTAGGTACCCATGTACAAATGCAGTACTCTACATATAATGTGATGCAATGCAATGTAATCTCTCTAAAAATAGAGAACGAGGGAAAAACTAATGGGGAAAACCATCCCCCAAGAAGAGAGATAAGTACAATAAAGAAGAGAAGAGTCATGTGACCCCCATAGTAAAACATCTTGCATCACCAAGAGATATTGTAAATGGATATACTTGACCTCAGTGAAGGCTTTGGTGAAGATATCTACAACCTGCTCTACTATAGGATAGTACTACAATGCAATGACCTGCTCATGTATTAGCTCTCTGATGTAATGCATATGAACCTCAATGTGTTTGGTTAGCTAATGTTGAACTAGATGTTTTGAGATCTCAATAACACTCTAATTATCACAATGTATGACTATAGACTGTGGAAAGTTGACCCCAAACTCCTTTAGGATATGTCATATCCATATAGCCTCTATAGTTGTAGTAACAATCCCTCGATACTCAGCCTCAATCAAAGAAAGAGAAATAGTATTTTGTTTCTTACTCTACTAAAAAATGGGGCCGGAACCAAGATGAAACATGTAACATAAAGTAGACTTGTGAGAATCAAGATCCCTCGCATAGTTTGAGTCTATATATCCAACCAACTAAAGTCCAATACATGCTGCATAGTGTACCCCACGTGTATGTGTACCCTCTATGTAGTGCAAGATACATTTGGTGACTTCCAATGAAGCTCATGTGGCTCTTGCATGAAGCAAGAAGCCATGCCAACTACAAAAGCTCTGTCAAGGCATGTATGTGTTATGTACATGAGACTCCTAACCAACAATATGTATAATATAGCATCAACAAGTGGAGTTGAACATTTTTCTTCTAACTTAACACCGAAAAGAAAGGGAGTAGATGCAAGCTTACAATCACTCATGCAAAAATGAAAAAATAAATCAAGAGCATACTTGGGTTGAGAAAGTGTGATCCCAGCTAAATACTGTGTGATCTCAATACCAAGGAAATAATGAAGCAAACCCAAGTCTGTCATAGAAAATTTGTCCTGCAAAGAAGTCTTGACACTAGTAATGATGGATGAAGTACTTCCTGTAATGATCAAGTCATTTTCATAAAGCACAAGTATCAAGTGTGAGTCATCCCTTCAAAGAATGTAAACATTTGAATCTGAACAACACTTGGTGAATCCTGTTGAGAGTAGGAAAGAATCCATCTTGGCATACCAAGCCCTAAGATACTGTTGAAGGACATAGATAGACTTTTTCAATTGGAAAACCAAAGTAGAATTTTGAATGAAATCTTGTAGCTATTCTCATGAAGATCAACATTCAAGAATGCATTCTTCACATCCAACTAATGAACAACCCATCTCTGATCTGCATCAATAGCTAGTGTCAAACGAATGGAGTTCATCTTAGCTACCCATACAAAGGTCTTAGTATAGTCAATACCATGAACTTGTGAAAAACCTTTGGCAACATGTCTAGCCTTATACTTATCTACACTTCCATTCACTGCAAACTTGGTCCAATAGATCCACATACATCGAACCAACTTTCTTCCCTTAAGAAGAGGAGCTAAGTCCCAAGTGTTTCTTTTCATTAAAGAGTTATATTATTCCTCCATGGCCTTGTCCCATTCAAGAACCTCTGATGCTTCCTTAAATGACTATGGGTGAGAAGAAATGGAAATATATGCATTTGGAAATTATTTGTGTTGTGACCATTTCATCCTAGTATCTAAAGGATTCCCCACCAATGAACTTATTAAATCAAGTGTTTGTTGTGCCCAATGAGGTCTAGTGGAAGAAGAAGAAGGAATATCCTCAACTATTTATGGACCCTATGAAGTTGGAGTCTTGTGAATCAAAGTTGAAGGAATAGCATCTTCCAAGTCACTATCATCACTATCATCACTTTCCATGAAGGAGGAAGGAGGAGTTAAAGGAGCCAAACTTGGACAAGTTTCATCAAAGTGGACACTCCTCTCAAAGAAGATTTCATGTGTCTCTAGATCCATGATTTTGTATGCCTTAAGGTGGTCATGATATCCAAAAAATATACAAGGTTTACTTTTTGGTTCTAATGCCTTCCATTTTTGTGGAGGTATCCTTGCCCATATTGGACAACCAAAAACTTTTAAAAATTTTACACTTGGTCTTCTTCTGCATCAAGCCTCAAAAGGTGTAATTCCATCCAAGGCCTTATGGGGACTTCTATTTTGTATGCAATTGGCACAACACATAGCTTCTACCCAAAAAACTTGATCTAGAGACTTCTGTTGTAGCATACAAGTGATCATCTCCTTAAGGGTTCTATTCTTCCTTACAACAAAGCCATTTTGTTGTGGATTGCATGCAATTGAATGTTGAAGATCAATACCCTCATGAGTACAAAATTCTATAAGCCTTGATTTCAAATATTCCCTTCCATTATCTATTTGAAAAATCTTGATGGTTTTCCCTAATTTCTTCTCAACTTGAGCTTTAAAGGTGATAAACTTATCAAACACTTCACCCTTATGAGCATGAAAGAAGACCCAAGTGTAGTGTGAAAATTCATCAATGAAGGTGAGAACATAGTGAGCCTTTCCAAATGATGGTACTAGAAATGGGCTAGCTAAATACTATGAACCAATTAAAGAACAACTATATAGCTCTCCAAGACTTTCACTTGTCAAACTTCTCTTTCGGATGCTTGCCTACTTCACAACCTATAAATGCACCCTCTAAATACTTGACTTGAGGTAGACCTATGACCGTATACTCATTGCTAAGCTATTGAAGGTAGTAGTAATTGAGATGTCCAAACCTCTCATGCCATAGTTTACTTTGTGAATTTGAGTGGGTCAAAAAGGCAAGGGAAGTGGACTTAGGCACAAAATGATAAAAGAATAAAGTCTTGTATCCTGACTAGCCTTTTGAATTGCCACCATAGAATCATCCTTTAGATTTTTCACCACAATAGAATTAGGAAGGAACTCCACTTTGTTTTCACATCCATAGTTATTTCATAGGTTGAAAGGAGTTGGTGCTAAGGTTGGGAACATGAAGAACATCCTTCAAAACTCCATTGTCCAACTGAATATTCATTTTTCGTTCAACTTCCACTTATGTGTCATTTTCCACATAGATGTAAGGTACATGTGATGATTTCAAAGAGGAAAAATGCTCCCTTGAAGCACCCGTATGATGTGCAGCTCCTAAATCAAGAGCCCATTCCTTAGAATTGTTTGTACTTGCTACCAAAGCTTGTCCCTTACCTTTTGAAGTGGATGAAGATACCTTATCCTTATACGCATTTGTCACATCAATTTTATTTTTCCTCATTATGTTTAGCAGTTCATAAATTTTCTTATCCTTACACTCATGTTCATCATGACCATTCTTCTTAAAATAGGCACAATTTTTGTTCTCCCTTTTGTTGAACTTATTCCCCTTCTTATTATTTTTGTAAAAAGGCTTGCCTTGTTGTGAGGAAGATTGTTGTGTTTCATCTTGTGGCTTAGCCTTCTACTACTTTGTTTTCTTGTTGGAATTTTTACCACCTTGATTTTCTTTATTAGCAACCAAGGCTTTGGTCGTAGAAGACTAGAGAATTCACAACCTCGCAATCTTTTTATGTTCTAAGACCAAAATTCTTGAAAATGACTTGAATGAAGGTTTATTGAAGGCACTTCCCATTATTAACCTGTGTGTATTATAACTTGAAATAAAAGCGATGTATTTAGGAGGAAGATGAGTCATCACATATTTGATCAACTTTCCATTCTTAATGGGTTCACCACAATCCTTAAGTTGTGCCTTATACATGTCTACTTGGGTAAGATAATCTTTTATGGTATCAAAATTCCTAGGATCCAATTTGAGAAGATTGTCCGTAATGGTGTAGGCCATATCTTCATCTACTATCCCATACAATGCTTCAAGTTTATCCAAAACTTCTATTGGATTGTTAAGGTTCTTGATGTAATATTTGACAAGATCTGAGATATTATTTAACAAGGTTCCTAGGGCCATTTCTTGTTTTGATGCCTAGTCTTCTTTATGAGAATCATCAGCATCATCATTAGGTTTCTTGCTACACTAGTTACATAACACAATAAACCTTTTTCAACTAATGGTTCCTTTATCTTTTCTTTCCAAGTAGCATAATTGTGTGGTGTTAACTTAGAAAAGGAACCCATGATGCAAAAGAAAGGGCACAATATCAAGGAGATGAAAGAACATAAGACACACATCCTCCCCTAGTTCCACTCAATCAAAGAACCCCCCCAGCCCTAAATGAATGTTTTGGGCACTTTATACTTAGTGCGATTACAATAGGACACTTGTCAAAATGGAAAAAAGTGGACTTCTAATTTTGTTTTTTATAAAATGTAGCTTAGATATACAACAATTTTGAAGTTTAATCAAAGCAATAAAATGCAAAAAAGGACCTATTTTTGAAAGTGGTATTTATGTCCACACAAGCCTATAATATAATTGCAAATATGGAATGTAGACAATAAATATGCACTTTCAAAAAAAATGGAACCTAAATATATGATGAGCCCACACGAAGCATTTGAAGTTGCAAAATGCAGGACTAGATAGGTACATCCACCAAAAAACTGATTTTTATGAAAAATATGTACACCACAACTAGAAAATAACAGAACCACTAAAAAGTTTAGGGAATCATAGCCAAAATTTAAAAAATTACACCTGATTTGGAGTCTAAATGATTGAGATATTGCCTCCCAAAGCTAGACTATCGAATCAAAATTGCATATGGTGAGGGGTCTTCCTTGATGACGTTAGGAAAACACTGCGTTAAATTTGACATCCAACTAGCCTTTGAGGGCTACAATATGGCCTTCTTGTGATGGTAAAATGACTATCAATTTTAAGATTGTATGATGATGAAATCAACAAAAAAATGGGTCCTATTGGTTGACGTGGCAATCCATACAACTAACATTGTAGGGGCTTTTACAGGGTAGCTAACGTTATGCTCATGTGTCCTACTATGTTGTAAATTGATGAAGATCCACGTGGGTGGCCAATAAGTGGATGGATAGTGATGACATGGTCACTGGTAAGAGCAAAAGCCAGTGTTGGTGTTGGGATTGAGTGTCATTGGTGGTGTGATCTATAGAGGAGTAGAGCACCAATGATGGGTGTGGAAATTTAATCCCACATTCACCATATAGTCAATATTTATGTGTCTAAAAACAAAGAGCCAAAGAAGGTAAAGTAGCTTAGAAGACACCGCTATATGACCCACCATGATTTGGTTATCGCTGGTTTGTGTGGAAGCTTGTTATTGTCATAGTTTAGATGATGTCAATGATTTGGAATATACCAACCACAAAGGAATATATCGACCATACAAGAATATACCAATTTCAAAAATTGAGCCTTCAAATTATAGTTTGAAAAAAAATTTTCCTCAAATTGGACTATGGCCTAGGGTAGAAAATTTTATAATCAAAATTCACCGAATCGACACTCCGAACATAATGGTAAGGTCCACTTTGGCTCTAGATGCTCCCAATAGTTGTAGATACTCTAGATCTAAATCATGGCCCTCTGAGAAGTGAAGTAAAAATGGTCTATAATGGATATGAAATGAAGCTCCCCTAAGCTTTGAAACCATGTAAGAATTTGCCTTATGGCAAAATTACAGCAAGATCAAGAAGCTCAAGCACTTAGCACTATATGAAACAATAATATATGATCATAATAAAAATAATGAGAATAAATATTATATTAAATACACACTAGAAGTGCCTTTATATAAAGGCATCTAGAATGAATACGAGTTAGCAAAGTGATAAGCCTCTCAGCTAAGCAGATGTCCACCAAGAGTGGATTATCCTCCATTGAGCATAGGAGTTTGTGCGATGATGAGGAGATAAGCTTCAATAGGTGTATCTCATAAAGAGATGTTGTAGACACCATGTGCTCAATTAGAGTGTGAAAAAATATGTTGTCTACATGACAACTTAGATGAATATGCAAACTCCTGTGTTGCCAACAAGACAACTCATATGACTATGCATACTCCTAGGTGTCTATATTAATGCATTTAACCTAATTATACTTAAGTAAAGTGTAACAATAATTAATTATTTGCAATAACAAATTCCATAGCCCAAGTCCATCAGGTCTAGGGGCCTTGTCATTATTGAGGGAGTTAACAAATTTTTCAATTTCCTCCATAGAAATATCCTTAGACAAAAGGTCAAGATCTAGATTGGAGATTGTTTTAGGAATAAGAGATCTACATTGATTTCTAATGGAATTAACTTATTCCAAATCCTTAGAGGTGAAAAGACTTTGGTAAAATTTAGCAATGGCCTTATTAATATTTTCAAGGTCAGTAACATCTTGATCATCAACAAGAATTCTTTCTATAGTTCCATTGGTTTTCTTACACTTTATGAAGTTAATGAAACATTTTGAGTGCCAATCACAAACTATAGCTAATGAGCATGGGATCTAATCTTGCCACCTTTAGTATTAGCCAACAAGTACTACCTAAGGGCTTCTTTAGCATTAAGCACTTGGGAGGTGAGGTTATAGTCAGAGGGGTTAGATTAGATGTTAGCTTCAACAATCTAGAGGTAAGAGGAGATCTTCTTCTCAAAGAATTTATAATCTTTGGCCCTTTTTTGGACAATGGTTTTTAATAAATTTTTCCAAGCAAGAATATTAGTATTACATCTATCCATGTGAGTACTAGTAGGATACTTGTTTCTATTAACGAGTCTAATGATATCGATGCTCATGAGAACATCTTCATCTTTAAGAATGATAGTATTCAAGATAAATTTGGGATAGGAGCCTTTGTTTTTCATAGGGAAGTTATTAAAGGTAAAACATGTAGAAATAGGATGGTGGTCAGAAAGGGAAGTGGAAGTAACAAGGACAAAATTTCCAACCTTATCAAGATCCATAGAGAAAAAATTCTTATTGGCATAGAATCGATCGAGTCTAGAGTCAATTCTAGAGGGCCCTTTTAGAAATTGCACCATGTGAAATGCCATATACTAGGATTGTTGTCTATATTTCTAGCTAGAGGGTCAAAAGAATGTTTTGCATTTTTCATACTATTCCAAAAAAAAATTATGTCCTTCCAAATAAATGGTAGACCACCCACTTTGTCCTCCTAGGATTCAACCATGTTGAAATCCCCACCCACCATCTACAAAATGCTAGAGAGAGCAGCCAACCAATCCCAAAAGGCTAGATCTCTCCCTAAAATCATTTGAGGCATAGATCGAGGAAATGCAAAAAATATTACTATTGTGTTTAATAGTGATCCAAATGGATCTATTACAGGGGGAGATCCCATTACCAATGATGTAATTCCTCCATTTTGATTTGACAAGGAGAGAAACTCCACCCCTAACCAAGGGGTGGCAAGTGTAGAATTTAATAGCATCTTTCTAGAGGAAGTTAAGATTGGAATCAAGAACAAAACCAACAACCTTAATCTCTTGTCACATCAAAAAGTCCACAGAATTGCAAGTATCAAGGTACCACATAATGATAAACTTTTTCTCTAGGAGTTCAAGTACCCTTATATTCCATCAAATACAATTCATGGGTAAACATGTAGAGGGAGAACAATAGTCAAGAGCTCCCATATTTGGATTCATAGTAGTAGAGGAGGATTCCGCTTGCTTTTTAATACCAAATTTTATTTTATTTTGAACTCAAGGGTCCCGTTTCAAATGTGGGGAATTCAATTTGAGATTATCCTCATTGTTAGAAATATTTCATGACAAGATATCTACATCCATGGACTTTTTGATGTGTACAATAGTAGAATCAAAGGGGTGTTCATAAATGGGAATGATTTCAAATACACAACGATT
The DNA here is from genome assembly GCA_028749045.1 of Cupressus sempervirens. Lineage (NCBI taxonomy): Eukaryota > Viridiplantae > Streptophyta > Pinopsida > Cupressales > Cupressaceae > Cupressus > Cupressus sempervirens. Next base: position 4,134,666 of record CM053786.1, read on the forward strand.
GAAAATTTCCTTGCAAATCTTATGAGGGGAGGTTTGTTTAGGGGTTAAGTCAATGTATGAGCACATCATAATGGAGGGTGAGCTAGTTTGAGAAATGTGAGAGATGGTCTAGTTGGGGATGTCCATGTTTGAAGAAAGTATAGGAATATGGGCTTGGGTATCCATAATAGAGGTATTATTTTTCATTTTGGTCCTTCTTTGATGCTTATTGGATTTTTGGTGATGACTTGAAATCCATCATTATGATCCTCATTTTCAAGAATCATAGAATTATTTGAGATTAATGTAGGGGAAGGAGTAGTGGGTATGGATGGGGAGTTGGAAGCTAAGACAGAGGAGTCTGTCTTAGGAGACTTGGGATGTGGGTTTTTGTTCATAGAGGAGTCCACATTGGGGTTACAGGATTAAAATTATTTTTGAGGAGGCATGGATTTTCCTATGAGGGATTTTTTTTCTTAAGGATAGAGAAGTATTTTCTCAAATGCCCTCCCCTTCTACACAAAAATCATGCATTCAAATCACTGAGAACCTCTACAAGACAAGAGAAATGTTCCTCAATGATGTTTATGATAAAAAATACTTATGCAATCTTTCCATGAAAAATAAAAGAACATTTATACACAAATTGTGGAAATCTGATAGCTTTGATATTTATACTAATATCAGTTAGAATTTGACAACTAAGATTTAAAGAGATGAGAATTTAGGCATCAGTATGAGTAACCAACCTCACAGTGTCATCCATTTTGATGATCTCACCAAGAGTTTCTAAGAATTTTGTCAAAGGGAATTTATCTATTTTCACAAAAGAGAAGAAAATTGTAGAATTTCTTAATCTATTATTTTCTCTCACTATTTCAATAAGCATTTCCAAATTTGGAGTGACAAAGAAAGCTAAATAGACAACCCTAGGGAACTTATCAAAATCATAGGCTACATGACCACTAGACAAGAAAAACCTTACACTCATGTCAATAGAAATGAATGCATTCACCACCACCTCAAAGAAGGATTTGGATCGAGAAAGTAGAGAGTTAACGCTTTTTCTTGGATTTAAAGGCATTTTAGATTTAATAGATTCCTTTGAAGACCTAGACATATGGGAGATAGGGGGATGGCCTCTGCCAAATGGGAAAGGGGGGAAGGTTAATTAACACTCATTTCATATGCATTAAAACAAGGAGTAGACACACATTGCACATAGTCATCGCCAGATAGATGAAGTTGTCCTTCACCACCTTTTCTAGAATTCGCCCCTACTTTCTCTAAAAAATAATTTTTAGAAATGCATACTTTGTTAGAGAGGATTATCCTCTATAGAGTATTGAAATTTATTTATTTATTTTATTAAAAATAAATATTATATTAAGCAATAATAGTCAATTTACAAAATTAAAAAATATGCATAGTTAATTTATCAAAATATTTAAAATTATTTACAAAATTGTTTTCTTTTAATATTAATTATGAGAAAAAATAATGTGTTTTTCCTTATAATTTAACATTGGAAACAAACTATAATTTGACATGAAAAAACAAACAACCTAAAATAAATTAAGCCAGAAAGTAATCATAGGTCATAATAAGCCAACCCAAAATGATCCAAGTTACTATGACATGACACATTAGTAGCATACAAAAATCCTTATATTATCAAAGAGAACAACAAAGAAACCTTATGCATAGGTATAGATTTAAATATCGCCACTTAGAATAGGGCACTACATATCCAACATCTATTGATAAAAAATTATTAACTTTCAAAATATAATTCCTAGAAGCATTTAAGCATTGGATGTGTATCTATTATATGGCTTTAACATCACACATTAAGGTTTGATTCCTAGGCTAAAAGTGCTAAATAGTCAAACTTGTGTCACTTTTCTAAGCTTATTTTCTTCCTTAGTGTGTGATGTTTAAGGGTAGCTAGTGTCCATAGGTGGTAGTGGAAGCCTTAGGTCTAGGAGGTTTGTACAACATTGAAAGTGGACAAAACAACAAACAAAAAACCGTGTGTACAATTTTGATAAATTAATGTAATTTTAATATTTTAATCAATATTATGTTCAATTATAATAATATATTTGTAATTATTAAACAAGTTTCGTAATTTAATTTATCAAAATATTTATAATTATTAAAAAAGAGTAATCAAGTTTGAGAAAATGATATGTTAATTTTGAGATCAAGTTTTGAACACTCTTTTGCGCTCTAAGGTGATTTGAGAATTAAAAAGAACAACTCTATGTAGCTAGAGTCACCAACTTAGGTAGGGGATATAAGAGAAAGTGTTGATTTGATTAGATCTTGCACAAAGGACAAAATTGAAATTATAAAAATAATGTCAATGCAGGACTCAAAAGATGAAGGAAGTCATTATGAACCAAACCTAACCATAAAATGAAGTTTCTTGAACTTAAAAAATTAAAATTATATTTACATGCTAAAATTTCTTTAATTCTTATAGTCTTCAATGAGTTTTTCATTTGTAAAGAATTCATATTTATGATAAGGAGAATATTGAATTAAAAATTATCTCCATATTTCAACATCTCAAATCAAATCTGAAAACAAAGTATCAATCATTTGATTTCACAAGTGGGTCATGCTTGTTGTCCTCAAGTGTGAAGATTTAAGATACAAACCATCATGATTGGCGGATTTCTCCTCCTAGGTTTTTTTATTAACTAGACCCTATCATGCATTGAGTCACTTTGTACTTATGGTTGTGACTGAGAGTTTCATAGAAAAGGAAAATGGTTGTCAAAAAACACATGAATAATTAGTGAACTTTGGAATGCATATTTTTAATAACATAGAAACATGCTAAAGAGAGCTAGATGTTAAATCTAAGTATTAAAAAAAAATGTAAAATTAGTAGGAAAAAATAAGGGGGGGGGGGGGGGGGGGGGTGAAGATAAATTAGTAACATAAAAAGTAAGGAGACAGAAAAGGGTATGTGCAGGATCATGGTGTGCCAAAAAGTGGCAATGTGAAAAAAATAGAGTTTGAACTCGTCTAAAAGCGCTTCAAAATGATCTGCTCTAACTTTTTTTCACCTATTCAGGTACCAAACCTGGAAAGTAAGGCCCAAGCCTTATCGGATATCTGATTTAAGATCGGATATCCGATTTAAGATCGGATATCCGATATGAGATCGAATATCGGATCTCATATCAAATATCCGATATGAGATCCGATACCTGATATCGGCGGCATAAAAATTGGAGGGAAAAGGCACAAAAATTAGAGGGAAAAATAAATTTGTAAGTGATATAACTAATTTGAGTTATGAAATGTGTAAAGATATAATATATAACCTATAAATATATAATATAATAACAATACTATTATATATAAAATAATATATAATCTATATATTATATAATAATATAATATTTTATATATATATATATATAACGTAATGTAAAGATATAATAAATAATTTATTAATATATATAATAATGTATTATGTTATTATTATTATAATCTATAAATTATATATATATATATATATATATATGTATGTATGTATATATATGTATATATATGATTGTTATACTATATTATTATTATTTTTACTATATTATTTCTAGTGGAGTCATTTATATGGGTCAAAAGGGCTCACAAGATGACTTATGACCCTTTTCGACACATTCCATAATGACATATGTCCCTGAGGGATCCTAGGACCCCTAGGAACATATTAGAATAGTTTATATGGGTCGACGGGGGTCACAAGATGACCTATGAACCCTATTGACATATTACAAGATGGCATTTGTCCCTAGGGGTCCTAGGACACTTAGGGACATATTAGAATCTTCATATGGGTCGAAAGGGGTCATAGGGTGACCAATGACCACTTTCGACACATTCCACCATGACATATGTCCTTAGGGGTCCTAAGACCCCTAGGGACATATTAGAATCATTCATATGGGCCGAAGGGGATCATAGGGTGACATATGACCCCCTTCAACACATTCCATGATGACATATGTCCCTAAGGGTCCTAAGACCCTTAAGGACATATTAGAATCTTTCATATGGTTTGAAGGGGGTCATAGGGTGAACTATGACCCCCTTCAACACATTACATGACGACATATGTCCCTAGGGGTCTTAGGACACCTAGGGACATATTAGAATGCTTCATATGGGTCAAAGGGGGTCATAGGTTGACCTATGACCCCCTTTGACCCATTATATGATGACATATGTCTCTAGGGGTCCTAGGACCCCTAGGGACATATTAGAATCATTCTTATCGGTCAAAGGAGGTCATAGGGTGACCTATGACCCCCTTTGAACCATTAGATGATGACATATGTCCCTAAGGGTCCTAAGACCCCTAGGGACATATTAGAATCATTCTTATGGGTTAAAGGGGGCCATAGGTTGACTTATGACCACCTTTGACACATTACATGATGCCATATGTCCCTAGGGGTCCTAGGACACCTAGGGACATATTAGAATGCTTCGTATGGGTCAAACTATGTCATAGGTTGACCAATGACCCCCTTCGACCCATTAAATGATGACATATATAGCTAGGGCTCCTAGGAACCCTATACACATATTACAATCGTTCTTATGGGTCAAAGGGGGTCATAGGTTGACCTATAACCCCCTCTGACCCATTACATGACGACATATGTCCCTAGGGGTCCTAGGAACCCTAGGGACATATTAGAATGTTTCATATAGCTCAAAGGGGGTCATAGGTTGACCTATGACCCCCTTCAAACCATTAAATGACAACATATATCTATAGGGATCCTAGGACCCCTAGGGACATATTAGAATCTTTGACCCATTACATGATGATATATGTCCCCAGGGGTCCTAAGATCCTTAGGGACATATTATAATCATTCATATGGGTTAAAGGGGGTCGTAGATTGAACTATGACCCCATTCGACCCATTACATGATGACATATGTCCCCAGGGGTCCTAGGATCCCTCGTGACATATTAGAATCATTCATATGGGTCAAAGGGGGTCATAGGTTTACCAATGACCCCCTTTGACCCATTAAATGATGACATATGTCCCTACCGGTCCTAGAACCCCTAGGGACATATTAGAATTGTTCTTATGGATCAACGGAAGTCATAAATTGACCTATGACCCCCTTCAACCCATTAAATGATGACATTTGTCCCTAGGGGTGCGAGGACCCCTAAGGACATATTAGAATCGTTCTTATGGGTCAAAGGGGGTCATAGGTTGACCTATAACCCCCTTTGACCCATTACATGACAAAATATGTCCCTAGGGGTCCTAAGACCCCTAGGGACATATTAGAATCCTTCTAATCGGTTAAAAGGGGTCATACCCTATGACCCCCTTCGACCCATTACCTGGTGACATATGTCCATAGGGGTCCTAAGACCCCTAGGGACATATTAGAATGCTTCATATAAGTCAAAGCGGGTCATAGGTTGACATATGACCCCCTTCAATTCATCAAATGATGACATATCTTCCTAGGGGTCCTTGGACCCCTAGGGACATATTAGAATCATTTTTATGGCTCATAGGGGATCATAGGTTAACCTCTGACCCACTTCAACATATTACATGATGACATATGTCCCATGGGGTCTTAGGACCCCTAGGAACATATTAGATTTGTTCATATGGGTTAAAGGGGGTCAGAGGTTGACCTATGACCCCCTTCGACCCATTAAATGATGACATATGTTCCTAGGGGTCCTAGGAGCCCTAGGGACATATTAGAATCATTCTTATGGGTCAAAGGGGGTCATAGGTTGACCTATGACCCCCTTTGACCAATTACATAATGACATATTTCCCTAGGGGTCCTAGGACCACTAGGAATGTCTTAAAATTTTTCATGACCCATTACATGATTACATATGTCCCTAGGGGTCCTAGGACCCTTAGGGACATATTAGAATCTTTCATGTGGGTCTAATGGGGTCATAGGTTGACCTATGACCCCCTTTGATGCATTATATGATGACATATGTCCCTAAGGGTCCTAGGACCCCTAGGGACATATTATAATTGTTTATATGGATCAAAGGGGGTCATAGGTTGACCTATGACCCGCTTCGACCTATTAAATGATGACATATGTTGTTAGGGGTCTTAGGACCCCTAGGGACATATTAGAATCATTCGTATGGGTCAAAGGGAGTCATAGGTTGACCTATGACCACCTTCGATACATTACATGATGACATATGTTCGTAGGAGTACTAGGACCCTTAGGGACATATTAGAATGCTTCATATGAGTCAAACGGGGTCATATGATGACCTATGACCCCTTTTTACCCATTAAATGACAAGATATGTCCCTAGGGGTCTAGGGACCCCTAGGGACATATTAAATTTGTTCTTATGAGTCAAAGGGGGTCATAGGTCGAACCATTACATGATGACATATGTCCTTAAGGATCTTAGGACCCCTACGGACATATTAGAATGCTTCGTATGAGTCAAAAGTGTTCATAAGTTGACCTATGACCCCCTTTGACCCATTAAATGATGACATATGTCCTTAGGTGTCTAGGACATCTAGGGACATATTAGAATGCTTCATATGGGTCAAAGGGTGTCATAGGTTGACTTATGACCCCCTTCGACTAATTAAATGATGACATATATCCTTAAGGGTCCTAAGACCCCTAGAGACATATTAGAATCATTCTTATGGGTCCAACAGGGTCATAGGTTGACCTATGACCCCTTTCGACCTATTACATGATGATATATGTCCCCAGGGGTCCTAAAACCCCCAGAAACATATTAGAATCGTTCTTATGAGTCAAAGGGGGTTATAGGGTGACGTATGACCCCATTTGACCCATTAAATGATGACATATGTCCCTAGGTGTCTTAAGACCCCTAGAGACATATTAGAATCGTTCTTATGGGTCAAAGGGGGTCATAGGTTGACCTATGACCCCCTTCGACCCCTTAAATGATGACATATATCCCTAGGGATCCTAAGACCCCTAGAGATACTTTAGAATCATTCTTATGGGTCAAAGGGGGTCATAGGTTGACCTATGATCCCCTTCGACCCATTACATGATGACATATGTCCCTAGGGGTCCTAAGACCACAAGGGACGTATTAGAATCCTTTTAATAAGTCAAAAGGGGTCATACGGTGACCTATCACCCCCTTTGACCCATTACGTAATGACATATATCCATAGGGGTCCTAGACTCCTAAGAACATATTAGAATGCTTCATATGGGTAAAAGGGGGTCATAGGTTGATCTATGACCTCTTTCAACCCATTAAATGATGACATAGGACCCCTAGGGACATATTAGAATCATTCTTATGGCTCAAAGAGGGTCATATGTTAACCTATGACACCCTTCAACATATTACATGATGACATATTTCCATAAGGGTCCTAGGACCCTTAGGAACATATTAGATTCATTCATATGGGTCTAAGGGGGTTATAGGTTGACCTATAACCTCCTTCAACCCATTACATGACGACATATATCCCTAAGGGTCCTAAGATCTATAGGGACATATTAGAATCATTCTTATAGGTCAAAGGAGGTCATAGGTTGACTTATGACTCACTTCAACACATTACATGATGACATATGTCCTTAAAGGTCCTAAGACACCTAGGGACATATTAGAATGCTTCATATGGGTCAAAGGGTGTCCTAGGACCCTTAGGGACATATGTCATCATTTAATGGATCAAAGGGGATCATAGGTCAACTTATGACCTTCTTTGACCCAAATAAACAATTCTAAAATGTCTTTAGGGGTCCTAGAAGCCCTAGTGACATATGTCATCATTTAATGGGTCGAATGAGGTCATAGGTCAACTTATGAGCCCCTTTTACCCATATGAACAATTCTAATATTTCCTTACGTGTCCTATGACCCATAGAGACATATGTCATCATGTAATGTGTCAAAGGGGGTCATAGGTTGACCTATGACCCCATTTGACCCATAAGAATGATTCTAATATGTCCCTAGGGGTCCTAAGACCCCTAGGGACATATGTTGTCATGTAATGGGTTGAAAGGTGTCATAGGTCACCCTATGACCCCCTTTGACCCATAAGAACGATTTTAATATGTCTTTAGGGGTCCTAGGACCCCTAAGGACATATGTCGTCATGTAAAGGGTCAAAGGGGGTCATAAGTCAACCTATGACTCCCTTTGACCCATAAGAACAATTTTAATATGTCTTTAGGGTTCTTAGGACCCCTTTAGATATATGTCATTATGTAATTTGTTGAAGGGGGTCATAGGTCAATTTATGACCCCCTTTGACCCATAAGAATCATTCTAATATGTCCCTAGGGGTCCTAGGACCCCTAGAGACATATGTCATCATGTAATGGGTCAAAGTGACATATGGCCCCCTTTGACCCATATGAACAATTCTAATATGTCCCTAGGTGTCCTATGACCTGTAGGGACATATGTCATCATGTAATGGGTCAAAGGGGGTCATAGGTTGACCTATGACCCCTTTCGACCCATAAAAATGATTATAATACGTCCCTAGGGGTCCTAGGACCCCTAGGGACATATGTAGTCATGTAATGGGTTGAAGGGTGTCATGGGTCACCCTATGACCACTTTTGACCCATAAGAACGATTCTAATATTTTCCTAAGGGTCCTAGGACCCCTACAGACATATGTCATCATGTAATGCATTGAAGGGGGTCATGGGTCAACCTATGATCTTCTTTGACCCATAAGAATAATTCTCATATGTCCTTAAGGGTCGTAGGGACATATGTCGTCATATAATGGGTCAAAAGGGTTCATAGGTCAACCGACGACCCCCTTTGACCCATATGAACAATTCTAATATATCCCTAGCAGTCCTAGGACCCCTAGGGACACATGTCATCATTTAATGGGTTGAAGGAGATCATAGGTCAACCTATGACCCCTTTCGATCTATATGAAAAAATTTAATATGTCCCTAAGGGATCTAGGACCCCTAGGGACATATGCCATCATGTAATGTGTCGAAGGGGTTCATAGGTCAACCTATGACCCCATTTGACCCATAAGAATGATTCTCATATGTTCCTAGGGGTCCTTAGGACATATGTCATCATGTAATAGTTCAAAGGAGGTCATTGGTCAACTCATGACTCCCTTTGACCCATATGATCAATTCTAATATGTCCTTGGGTGTTTTAGGACCCCTAGGGACATATGTCATCATTAAATAGGTCGAAGAGAGTCATATGTCAACCTATGACCCTCTTTGATCCATATGAACAATTCTAATATGTCCCTAGGGGTCCTAAGACCCCTATGGACATATGTCATCATTTAATGGGTCGAAGGGGTTCATAGGTCAACCTATGATCTCCTTTGATCCATATGAATGATTCTAATATGTCCATACGGGTCTTAGGACCCCTAGGGACATATGTCATCATTTAATGGATCGAAGGGGGTCCTAAGTCACCCTATGACCCCTTTTGACCCATATGAACGATTCTAATATGGAACCCCTAGGGACAAATGTCTTCATGTAATGGGTCGAAGGGTGTCATAAGTCAACCTATGACCCGCTTTGACCCATAAGAATGATTCTGATATGTCTCTAGGGGTCCTAGGACCCCTTTGGACATATGTCATCATGTAATGTGTTGAAGGGGGTCATAGGTCAACCTATCACCCCCTTTGACCCATAAGAAGCATTCTAATATGTCCCTAAGGGGTTGTATGACTTCTAGGGACATATGTCATCATATAATGGGTAAAAGGGGGTCATAGGTCAACCTATGACCCCTTTAGACCTATAAGAACAATTCTAATATGTCCCTAGGGTTTCAAGGACCCTTAAGGACATATGTCATCATGTAATAGTTCGAAGCAGGTCATAGGTCAACCTATGACCACCTTTGACCCATAAGAATTATTTTAATATTTTTCTACGGGTCTAAGGACCCCTAGGGACATATGTCATCATGTAATACGTCAAAGGGGGTCATAGGTCAACCTATGACCCCCTTTGTCCCATAAGAACAATTCTCATATGTCCCTAGGGGTTGTAGGACCCCTAGGGACAAATGTTGTCATTTAATGGGTCGAAGGAGATCTTAGATCAATCTATGACCCCCTTCAATCCATATGAATGATTCTAATATTTCCCTAAGGATCTTAGGACCCATAGGGACATATTTCATCATTTAATGTGTTGAAGGGAGTCGTAGATCAACCTATGACACCCTTTGACCCATAAGAATGATTCTCATATGTCCTTAGGGGTCCTAGGGACATATGTTACCATGTAATGGGTCAAAGGGGGTCATAGGTCAACCTATGACCCCCTATGACCCATATGAACAATTCTAATATCTCTCTAGGGGTCCTAGGACCCCTAAGGACATATGTCATCATTTAATGGGTCAAAGGGGGTCATAGGTCAACTTATGACCTCCTTTTACCCAAATGAATAATTTTAATATCTCCCTGAGGGTCCTAGAAGCCCTAGTGACATATGTCATCATTTAATGGGTCAAATGAGGTCATAGCTCAACCTATGACCCTCTTTTACCCATATGAACAATTCTAATATGTCTTTAGGTGTTCTATGACCCGTAGGGACATATGTCATCATGTAATATGTCAAAGAGGGTCATAGGTTGACCTATGACCCCATTTGACCCATAAGAATGATTCTAATATGTCCCTAGAGGTTCTAGGACCCCTAGGGACATATGTTGTCATGTAATGGGTTGAAAGGTGTCATAGGTCACACTATGACCCCTTTTGACCCATAAGAACGATTATAATATGTCCCTAAGGGTCTTAGGATCCCTAGGGACATATGTCATCATGTAAAGGGTCAAAGCGATTCATAGGTCAACCTATGACTCCCTTTGACCCATAAGAATGATTCTAATATGTCCCTAGGGTTCCTAGGACCCCTTTGGATATATGTCATTATGTAATTTGTCAAAGGGGGTAATAAGTCAACCTATGACCCCCTTTGACCCATAAGAGACATATGTCGTCATGTAATGGGTCAACCTATGACCCCCTTTGACCCATATGAACAATTCTAATATGTTCCTAGGTGTCCTATGACCTGTAGGGACATATGTCATTATGTAATGGGTCAAAAGGGGTCATAGGTTGACCTATGACCCTTTTTGACCCATAAGAATGATTCTAATACGTCCTTAGGCATCTTAGGACTTCTAGAGACATATGTAGTCATGTAATGAGTTAAAGGGTGTCATGGGTCACCCTATGACCACCTTTGACCCATAAGAACGATTCCAATATTTTCCTAAGGGTCTTAGGACCCCTAAGAACATATGTCATCATGTAATGCATTCAAGGGGGTCATGGGTCAACCTATGATCCCCTTTGACCCATAAAAACAATTCTCATATGTCCCTAAAGGTCGTAGGGACATATGTTGTCATGTAATGGGTCAAAGGGGGTCATAGGTCAACCTAGGACCCCCTTTGACCCATATGAACAATTCTAATATGTCCCTAGCGGTCATAGGACCCTTAGGGACACATGTCATCATTTAATGAGTCAAAAGGGATCATAGGTCAACCTATGACCCCCTTTAATCCATATGAACAATTCTAACATGTCCCTAGGGGACCTAGGACCCCTAGGGACATATGTCATCATGTAATGTGTCGAAGGGGGTCATAGATCAACCTATGACCCCCTTTGACCAATAAGAATGATTCACATATGTTCTTAGGGGTCCTCAGGACATATGTCATCATGTAATGGGTCAAAGGGGGTCATGGATCAACCTATGACCCCATTTGACCCATATGAACAATTTTAATATGTTCTTGTGCATCCTAGGACCCTTAGGCACATATGTCATTATTAAATAAGTCAGAGGGGGTCATAGATCAATCTATGACCCTCTTTGATCCATATGAACAATTCTAATATGTCCCTAGGGGTCCTAAGACTCCTAGTGACATATGTCATCATTTAATGGGTTGAAGGAGTTCATAAGTCAACCTATGATCTATTTTGATCCATATGAACAATTCTAATATGTCTCTACGAGTCTTAGGACCCCTAGGGACATATGTCATCGTTTAATGGGTCAAAGGGGGTCCTAGGTCACCCTATGACCCCCTTTGACCCATATGAATGATTATAATATGTCCCTAGGGGTCTTAAGACCCCTAGGGACAAATGTCTTAATGTAATGGTTCGAAGGGTGTCATAGGTCAACCTATGACCCCCTTTGACCCATATTAACAATTCTAATATGTCCCTAGGGGTCCCAAGACCCCTAGGGACATATGTCATTATCTAATGTGTCAAAGGGGGTCATAGGTTGTCATAGGTCAACCTATGACCCCCTTTGACCCATAAGAATGATTCTAATATGTCCCTAGGGGTCCTAGGACCTCTAGGGACATATGTCATTATGTAATAGGTCGAAGGGGATCATAAGTCGACCTATGAGCCCCTTCGACCCATATGAATGATTCTAATATGTCCGTAGGGGTGCTAGGACCCTTAGGGACATATGTCGTCATGTAATGGGTCAAAGGGGGTCATAGGTCAACCTATGACCCCCTTTGACACATAAGAACGATTCTAATATGTCCCTATGGGTCCTAGACCCCCAGGGACATATGTCATCATTTAATGGGTTGAATGGGGTCATAGGTCAACCTATGACCCCCTTTGACCCATAAGAATGATTCTAATATATCCTTAAGGGTCTTAGGACCCCTAAGGACATATGTCGTCATGTAATGTGTCGAAGAGGGTCATAAGTCAACCTATGACCTCTTTCGACCCATAAGAACGATTCTAATATGTCACTAGGGGTCCTAGGACCCCTAGGGACATATGTTGTTATGTAATGGGTCGAAGGGACCTATGACCCCCTTTGACTCATATATATTAATAATATACATATATATTAATAACATATATATATATGGTTATAATATTTAATAAAAATATTACGTTATTATATATATTAATAACATACTTATATATATATATATATATTACGTTATTATATTTAGTAAAAATAATAATATTATAAATTATATTTATAGATTATAATGAGAATAACATAATATATTATTATATTTTAATATATTATTATATATTAATATATTATATGTTATATCTTTACATTACGTTATTTTATATATATAATATATTATAATACATATTTACATAGTAATATAACAAAAATAATTTATAAATCATAAGCTATAAAATATTATGTTATAATATATATTACGTTATTATATATATATATATATATATATATATATATTACGTTATTATATTTAGTAAAAATAATAATAATATAAATTATATTTATAGATTATAATGAGAATAACATAATATATTATTATATATTATTATATTATATATTATATCTTTACATTACATATATATATATATATATATATTATATAATACATATTTACATAGTAATATAACAAAAATAATTTATAAATCATAAGCTATAAGTCTTAAATCCGTTTTTCCCTCCAAAATGGGTTGGGATTTCAAATTTCCCACCAAAATTCACTTAGCCATATCGAAATCGGATATCCAATTTGAAATCCGATATCCGATTTCAAATCCGATATTTGATTAGGCTTGGTATTTACCCAGCCTACCCGATCAACCCAAAATACGTGTTTGAAGAGGGTTTTAGTGATACTCAAACTTCGGGTAGTCGTCTGACAATGTTATTTTGATTGAAATTGAATGAAACGAAAAGGGTTTTTTAATATCGCTCTCGAGATTCCATCAATATAATTTTTGTCAAATTCTGATATCGATAAGTATTTATTAGTTAATTATCAATGAAGATTATTATAAAGTGTTGATTGACATACTGATTGAAAAACAGCTATAATTTTCAAACGGTATAACATTTTTTAAATCTAAAAGTTGCGTCACATTTTATGCTTCACCTAGTATAAGAAAAAAAAAAAAATAAGGTAAAATTTTCTATTAGTTAAGGTGGTCAGACACGGGACTTTTTTTTTTTTGAAATTTTTTTGGTAGAAAATTCATATTTAATTATTTATTTGGAATAAAAATACCAAAAAATATGCGTCACATCTGGGCATGAGTCTACTTTTCATATCTATAATTATATTAAAAAAATATTATCATTTGATTTTGATTAAGGTGGTCAGACATACACCTACTTTTTATTTTTGCCCTGAAATTTTTGTAGTACTGCATTAAAATTCAAACTTTTGACCAATCAATTTTTTTTTCTCCTGATAAGGCTTAGTAGTTTAGAAACTATATTCAATTTCCTACAAATTATTTTCTTACAACTTTTTGATATAAAGTCCATAACCACTTTAAAATTATGTGTCAAGTTGACATAACCCTAATTTTCTGATTTTTCACTGCCACTTAAGGCCATAGTTCGGTACACCATGATCCTGCACATACCCAAAAGAAGAATCATGAAATATCTTATCAATAAAAGTAATAATGAATAAATAAAGTAGGTTCAATTAGAAGAAATCTTGAGAGAAAAAAAATCTTATATGTGGGTTAGTAAATAGAGCACTCATAGAATGAAAAACAATTATTAACAGAAGTCACCTCATTATAGTAAAAAACAAAAGCAACAATTCTAAGCTAAACAAGGAATATTTTTATAAGCTATTTAAATAAATTTTAGAGGAGAAAATGATATATGTGCACACAATGATAAATGGTAAAATGAAAAAAATTATTTAAAATTAGATTTATACGTAGTTGAGACCACCTAACAATCTATATTTTGGTAAGTATGATATATTTACCTACTCACAAATGTCAAGCACCAGGACTTCCTATGACGCCACCCATCTAATGTAGAGGGCTTAAGGTTCTAACCAAAAAACTTTTAGTTAAGGTCTAATCTTGAATCTTCCAAATATTCTTATTCTTTGTCCTTCTCACCAATACAAGCCTCCAAGGCTTCCTCACCAACTTGCCTCCTAGGTATAGTTGATTTGATGTAGACTCAAAATCCCCTCTAAGTTACTAGTCCCACTAGTCCTCTTCTTTATAAAACCCTAACCCTTTCTTAGGATATTATCCTTCAACTTTCCTAGATTCTACTAGTAATGTAGATTCTCTCCTTAACCTTCCTAGTCTCACTCAACACTTCTGGTTACAACCAAAATACCAAGAAGTTCCAACTCTTCACATAGGCTAATTAAGTTTTTTGTCTATTAGGTCTAGAGACCTTGTTTTTCTTCCATTCTTCAAACTTCCCCAAACAATACCAAAAACCAACTAAGCAATTTGGTAGCTATCTCTTGGCACACCAAGAATCCAATATTTCAAGGCTCTATGATACCCACAACCCCATTTAGTACCAAGCCCTAGTTTTCAGCCTTCATATTACGCCTCTAGTTCAATCAAGAAACAAAAATCTCCATAAATCCTCAAACTTCAAAATAATCCTCTACTCAACTTGCATATTCAACCTAACATCTTAGGTTTTCTAGTGATGGCACTGCTTTGCCTCAACATGACCATGGTGTGCCCTACATTAACATTTGTAAAACTGTCTAGACTCACATACTCCAAGTAGTTAGCCTAGGGCTTTACTTTTTGACTTGGAATACCATCAAAAAAATGAAAAAAAAAATGAAAATTTATGTACATCTAATCTATTACCCCACTTGGTTTCATGCATTTTCCACCATGGGTGATTAGGTTAGAGACATTTTTGTGCAAATAGCACGGTGAATTGATTCACAGACAAGTCAAAAAGAAAAACTTGTAACATGCAAACTCTATAACTCTAGCATAAATGTGAATATGGAATAGAATCAACGGAAACTAATCTATAAAAAAAAAATTATTTAAATCTACTGTGTCAATCTATACAAGGTTGTACTACTGCATAAAATAAAAGGAAACCTTGTAGAAATGTTTGTACAATACTACCACACATGCCAAACTTGATGTTAATTCTTCCAACCCTTAAAAATATGATCTACATTAC
Organism: Cupressus sempervirens; assembly: GCA_028749045.1. Classification (NCBI taxonomy): domain Eukaryota; kingdom Viridiplantae; phylum Streptophyta; class Pinopsida; order Cupressales; family Cupressaceae; genus Cupressus; species Cupressus sempervirens. The sequence goes on from CM053786.1 coordinate 4,150,671, forward strand.
TCATATACTCAAGAATGGGTAGTTACAACCTCCAAAACTGATAAATGCAACTTCTTGCAAAAATTCTAAAAGTTGTTCAAGCAAATTTGAGCAAATTTGAAGCAAGTTTTTTCTCACAAGGCTTTGTGGCCAAATGGGTCCACCTAGGACCTTCAATAGAATACCTAGGACCTATTTGCCTAACCATAGACCCCATTTGTTCATCCCTTCCTATATTTTCCCTATTGAGCAACTTTGGGTAAATGAGCAATTAAGACCTAATGATCATTTTAGATCTTAGAATTGGAGTAGTTGTCTTCCAAGGATAATTGGAATTTATTAAATACACTCTCGTACTAACCTAACTCTAATCACACCAAAATTTGAATTTTAGGGAGGTGTTCTACACCACACTCCCTTGTGACAAAGAACTCGAGTCCCTTGAGTTAGGAGGTCTTCAATGGTGACCCTATTTTTTAGTATATCCACTTTAGTCATCCAAGTGGTCTTAGCATCTAGTAGTCCTTCTATTTTACCAAGTAATTCTTGAAGGTACCCTTCCTAGTCATCTAGATCACCTTAGAATCCATAATGCATTCTAGTTATAAAGGTTAGGGTGTGGGTAAGTCTAGCTTGTACCCATTCAACGCCTTCCCCATTTGTAAGAGTATGGCGATCAACATTATGAGTTCCATTATGTGGAAAAAAATCAAACACATTAAAAATGGGAGATATGCCTATGTATGGAGGGATTTCTACTTCATAGGTATTTTTTCCATATTTGTGTAGGATTTTCAAAGGTCCTATATTTTTCATCAGCAAATTTTTTTGATGCCCTTTTGGTAGCCTCTCTTTTCTGAGGTAGGCAAGTACTAAATCCCCACTTTGAACCGTAAGTTTCACCTTGTCTTATCTGCTCTTGATTTATACTTGTCCACTTGGTTTGCAATGTCTTCCTCACTTGGTCATATAGCTCTTTCATCTGATTAGCAAATGAATTCCCTTGTGGACTCTTTTTGTCATGCAGGCTAAGATCCCTCAACTCCAAGATCCCACTAGGGTGAGCTCCATACACAATTTCAACTAGGCTTCTTCTATTGCTCCTATTGATGGAGTCATTTTAAGAAAATTTTGTCTATCCTATAACATGATCCCATGATTCACCATACTTCTTAGTTAAACACCTTAATAGATTTCCCAAAAATATATTCACTACCTTTATTTTCCCATTATATTGAGGATGGTAAGGCGAAGAGAATGAAACATTAGTTCCCAACATCATTTAGAGAGTTCTCCAAAAGTTTACTATGAATTTAGTGTTCCTATCACTCACAATGTTAAGTGGTAAACCATTAATCCTTACTATATCCCTGAAGCATAGACTTGCAACATGTGAAGCATCATTTTCTTTTCTACATGGGATGAAGTGTGCCATCTTGCTCAAACAATCTACAACCACAAACACATTGTCATGCCCTCTAGGTGTTATAGGAAGTCTTAAAACAAAGTCCATACTCAAGCACTCTTATGGTCTTTGTGGTATGGTGAGTGGTTAGTATAATCCTATATTACTACTATATCATTTATCCCTCTGATATACATGGCATTACTCCACAAACTTCCTTACATTGGTCTATAACCGAGGCCAATGATAGTACCTAGAAACTTTCTCTAGTGTTTTGCCTATTCAAAAATGGCCTCCCTAGCTACATTTATGATTTTCCTTGAGGATGTTCTCTCTCATAGAAATTTTAGGAATTCACAATAGATGTCCCTTTAAAAACAAGCCCTCCTATAGCATATACTCAGTAAAATTAGTTTTAAAACCTTGTTGAAATTCCACACATAACTTATATACGTCATTGAAATCCTTGTCCTTCCTATAGAGGTAGATCCTTCATTCCCATACTTTGCAACTGAATTTCTTGGATGGATAGAACTCTTCTACTAAGAGAATCAACAACCCTTTTTCTCACACCTTTCTTATGTTTGATTAAAAAGGTGAATGCTTGTAAGTATTCCACCCTTTTGAGGTGTCTTTGACTCAATTTCTCTTGCATATTCAAAAAACTAAGGGCATGATTTTCTATATAAACCAAAAAATCCTTTGGAAATAGGTAATTCCTCCACTTATTCAAGGCTTTCAACACTTCATATAACTCCAAATCATATGTAGGTATGTGCAGGATTATGGTGTGCCAAAAAGTGGTGATCTGGAAAATCTACAGTTCTAAAATATCTCAAACCATTTCAAAATAAATTCCAACTTTTTTCCCACCCACTTTGATACTAAATGAAAATTATTAATATCTTTATAAGGTCTACTATATCTTTTGATACTAAACCTATATGGTCAACTTCAAAAACATCCTAAAAATGTGCTTTTGGCCTATTTTTATGTGATTTTTACTTCAAACATGTAGCTGACGACTTTTTTTCACCAAAATTTGATGAAATGAAAAGAGTTTCTTAAGAATACTCTTATCTTTCCATAAATGTAACGTTTGTAAAATTATGGGTATAGTAAGTAATTATTACTTATTTTCTAATGGAGTTACATATAAAGTGATGACATACACACTACTTGAAAAACAACTATAACTTTCAAATGGTACAACATTTTTTAAAGCCAACAGATGCATCACATTCAATGTTTCTTCTACTATAAGGAAAAAAAATGAAAATTTGAATTTTGTAGAGTTTTGAATTAGTTAAGGTGGTCAAACAAAAGAGGTTATTTATTCCAAAAATACGAAAGTCAAAAATTAATTATTAATTATTTGTTTAGAATAAAAATACCCAAAAATATGTGTCACATCTAGACATGAGTCTACTACTTATATATAGACTATTATTAAAAAATATTATCATTTGATTTTGATTAAGGTGGTCAGACATACATATAGTTCTTATTTTTGTTCTAATTTTTTTGAAATATTGCATTAAAATTCAAAATTTTGACCAATCAATTTTTATTTTTTTGAGATATGTCCTAGTAGTTTAGAAACTAGATTCAATTTTCTAGAGATTCTTTTCTCTCATTTTTTTGATATAAAGTTAATAACAAGTAGAAAATAGCATGTCAAGTTGACATAACCCTGATTTTCTAATTTTTTACTAACACTTAAGAGCATAATTTAGTTGATCATGATCCTGCACATACCCATGTGCAGTACTTATTTTTGGCCTCATTTAGCTTCTCTCAGAAGAATTCCATAAGATGCCCCTCTTGGCTTAGAACTGCTCCAGTGGCTAGCTTGCTAGCATCACACTACACCACAAACAACTGACTGAAATCTAGAAACCTTAAAGTAGGCAATTCTACTATTCTTTTCTTCATCATTTTAAATCCCCTATCTATTGCATCTATCCGTCTAAACTAACATTTCATTTCCCCTTGATGGTGTTCAGTATAGGTGAACATATATGGCTAAAAAATCTTACAAACTTCCTATAGCATGGTGCCAACCCATGGAAACTTCTAACATCCCCTATACATTTGGGAATTGGCCATTATAAGATGTACTTTATGTTATCAGGATCCATATTTACACATCCATAAGCAACAACAGAACCAAGGTATAGTAGTTTAGTTTTTAGGAACTTGGATTTTTCTTGATTGATCAACAACTTCTCTTGGCATAGTCTCCTTAATACCATCTCCAAGTGCTTTATATTCTCCTCCTTCGACCTATGAAAGAGTAAAATTTCATCTAAATACACAATTACAAACTTACCAATAAATTTTGCTAGTACCTCATTCATCAGTCTCATAAGGGTACTTGGAGCATTTGGTAGGCCAAATGGCATTACTAGCCACTAATAAATCCATCATTTTTCATGAAGGTTATTTTCCACTCAGCAAAATATCTCATTCTAATTTGATGATATCCTAACTTTAAATCCACCATGGAGAAGTAGCATGAGCCTTGTAGGTTGTCGAATAGATCCTTAACCCTTGGCATAGGAAACTTATATCTGATGGTGATTTTATTTTTTAGTCTAAAGTCCATATGCATCCTCCACTTGCTATCTTTCTTGTGTGCAAGGACTCCAGGGACTACACAAGGACCCAAAATTTTCCTTATGATCCCTTTTTCTAACAAATCTTGAATTTCTTTTTATATCTTTGCATTTTGGCTTTGTTTCATCTTGTAATCTACCTTGTTAGGTAGGTTTTCTGTTGGTATTAGATCTATTTGCTAACTTAGTTCCCTCATAGGAGGTAGTGCACTAGGCATCTCATTATCCACTATCTCATGCTATCTCTCAAACAAATGCTACACTTCTTGAGGCATACTAACTTTTGCATTGGTCTCTTCTCTTGGCTTCATAATTTTTGCACAACATACCCCTTTCTCCTTCTTTATGACCTTTAAGAACTCTTTTCCTCTCAATAGCATGATAATACTTCCTATTTGCTTCTCTTCACTAAGTTCTACCAAAGGGTCCATTTGATTCATTTTACCTTGCTTGGTTATAACATAACTAAATTCCTCTCATTATCACGGATGAGCTTTACATCATATTGCCATGGATACCCTAACAAGAGATGTCATGCATCCATGGACATTATGTCACATAGGACCTTGTCAATGTATTCCCCTATCTCAAATTTCACTAAGGGCTTTTCATCTACCATAACTTTTTGAACTTTTCTCAATCATGATAAATTATATGATGTGGTATGGGGTACTCTCCTAAGTTTCAAATTGTCCACCATTTCAGTTGACACTATGTTTTCAGTGGAACCTGAATCCACTATTACCTTGCAAATCTTGCCAGGTGACCTACAAGTTGTCCTAAACAATATTTTCCTCTATGGTGGTTGTACCACATTAGGTACCTTTAGAAAGTTCCTTGTTAGCATCATATTTTCACCATCTACTACTAGACCTACCTTAGAAATGGGTGATGTAACACTTTGAGTATCATTCTCTTGCATCAACTGGTTCCTCCTTTCTCCCATAGATGAAGAAGAAGCCTTCTCTAGACATCTTCCCATTGTATGTCCCACTTGATTTTTTTTGTAACACCTACTAATAAAAAAATTGTTACCCCTATCTTGTGACTGAAATTTTCCTTTTGGTGGTCCCCTTCCTCTAAATCCTCCTCTTTGAGATGACCCCCTATACTAGTTGTTCTCACTATTGTCAGCAAATTGTGTTTTATTAGTCCTGTTACGACTTTGTCCTCTTCCAAATTTACCTTTACCCCTAAAACCTCTATTATTACCTCTTCCTCTTTGATATGACTCGTTCCTCCTTCTAATCTTTTCCTCTCAAGGCCATTTGAAAGAATTTATGCACACTATCAAGAGCCATCATGGTGATCTCATCTTGGATCCCCTGCCTTAATCCATTAAGGTATCTTGCTACCTTTTCTACCTCTTCTTCTTATCTTCTAGCCCTAAGACTCAACCTATTATATTCTTCTATACATGCACTTATTGTCAGGTCTCTTTGTCTTAAATTATGTACCTTTTGATACAGTCGAATCTCATAGTTAGTGTGTAAGAATTGAGCTTTAATTTTGATCTTCATTCTCTCCCATGACATTTTCTTCTTCTTCCCTACTACTATACTATAATCTTCCATAATGCTCCACCATACTAGTGCTGAACCCTTGAGCCTAGCCTTAGCATAACTGCCTCTTTTCTCCTCTTGTATCTCTTTATAGGAAAATTGGTTATCAATGGCTTCTAACCAATCTAGCAACTCATCCCCATTCAAGCTACCACTATAGTAAGGGATGTGCTCCATATTATCCTTGTTAAGAAACTTGAAGGCTTCCAAAAAAACCTCCTTATCCTAATCCACCTCTTCCTTACTATTTGTTGTCTCCCCTGTAAGGCATTCATCTTCCTCATCACTTTCATCTCCCCATTCTATGATCTTTTGCTTGCTCTTAGCCTCTTCATGATTGGCTTTGGCCAATAGGTCCTTGATCAAATCCACTATGGCATCCTTCCTCATTGCCTTGGGTGCAATACCATTAGCTTCTTGACTTCCTTCTTTGTCAAACATGTACCAACCTAAGAGTTAGCTCTGATACCACACTGATGTAGAGGCTTTAAGGTTTTAACCAAACAACTTTTAATTAAGGTATAATCATGAATTTTCCAAATATCATTGTTCTTTTTTCTTCTCACATTACAAGCCTCCAATGCTTCCTCACCAACTTGTCTCCTAGGTATAGTTGATTTATTGTGGACTCAAACTCCATTATAAGGTACTATTCCCACTAGTGCTCCTATTCCTAGAACCCTAACCCCTACTTAGGATCTTTCCCTTACACTCTCCTAGAGTCTACTAAAATGTAGATGCTCTCCATCACCTTCCTTGTCTAACTCAACACTTCTAGTCATAACCAAAACAACAAGTAGTTCAAATTCTTCACATAGGCTAATTAGGCCTTTTGTCTATTAGGTGTAGAGACCTTGTTTTACTTATATTCTTTATATTTCCCTAGAAAATCCCCAAAACCAACTTAGAATCTGGTAGCTATCTCCTAGCACACCCAAAATCCAAACTTTCAAGGCTCTATGACACCTACCACCCTATTTAGTACCAACCCTAGTTTTAAGCCTTAATATTGGGCCTATGAGTTAGTCAACAAACAAAAATCTCCATAGCTCATCAAGCTTCACAATAAGCCTCTATTCCACTTGCATGTTAAACATGATATCCTAGGGATTCTAGGGATGGCACTGGTTCCCCTCAGCATGTTCATGGGTATGCCTTGCATTAGCATTTATAAAATTATCCAAACTCACATACTCTAAGCAATTAGCTTAGGGCTTTATTTTTTGACTTGGAATGACATAAAATAAATGAGAAACAAAACCAAAACATTATGTACATCTTATAACCTATCACACCACATGTTTTCATGCATTTTTTATCATGGGTAATTAGGTTATAGACTTTTTGCACTAACAACACTATGAACTGATTCATAAACCAGTGAACAAGAAAATCTTGTAACTTGAAAAACCTTAAACTCTAACACTAATGTGAATATGCAAACAAATCAGCAAAAACTAATATATCAAAAACATAAATTGGATCTACTATGCCAATTTGTGCAAGGTCATACTACTACATAAAACAAAAGGAAACCTTGTTGAAATGTCTATACAGTACTATCTCACATGTCAAACTTGATGGTAATTCTTCCAACCCTTAAAAATATGATCTACCCTATTCATATACCCAAGTGTGGGTAGTTACAACCTCCAAAATAGATAAAGGAAACTTCTTGCAAAAATTACAAAAGTTGCTCAAGCAACTTTTGAGTAATTTTACAATTTTGAAGCAACTTTTTCACTCACAAGGATTTGTGCCCAAATGGGTCCCCCAAGAGTGTTAGATAGAATACCTAGGACCTATTTGGCTAATCAAAGATCCTACTTACTCATCCCTTCCCATATTTTCCCTATTGAGCAACTTTGACTCAATGAGACATTTTTTGAGCAATTAAGACCTAGTGAGCATTTTAGCTCTTACAATTGGAGGAGTTGTCTTCCAAGGACATTTGGAATTTATTAAACACACTCTCAAACCTAACCTATCCTTAATCACACCAAAAACTCAATTATAGGGAAGTTCCCTACACCACCATTTGAGTAGTACTCAAGCTCAAGTGCACTTAAGTATGAATTTTTCTCCATCATTAAACCTTTTGTTCTTGAAACCCCATTTACAAAAACTTCACCAAGTGTTGTGCATTATGAAAAATTCATTAATAAACCACTTAAGTTCATCAATTGATAATAAGGAGATATATTCCACAACAAGTCAAGTTTTGATATTGTTGCTAGGCTTTAACTCTGTAGTTTTTTGAATAAAACTCATTGACCCATACTTCATGAGTAGTGGCTTACACAAACCCATCTCTCATGATAAAGCATAAAACTCTTCAATATAATTAACACATCTAAAGTCAATAGGCCCCATCTAGAATGGGTACAAGTTACGTCCATTCAGTAATGTCAATGCAATCAAATCTCATCTAGCACTACACTCCATCATTATCAGTGTTGTTCATGTTTAATCTGTTGTTAGAGCTACGGGATCTATGATATTCCCAATGCTTCCAATTAGAAGAATTATTCAATTCAATGTGACCTTCAAACCTTCATGATACACCTCCATCTAGGCCTAGAACTTGATGGTCACCCCTATCGCTCATATAATCTTTTCATAAGAATTTAGTCATTTTAATGCCTTTCATTTTACATTCTATTAAAAATATTGATTGCCAATTTTTAGTGTTTGAATTAAAAAAACCAAATTTTTTAACTCAAAAAATTATTAAATAATAATAATATATAATAAATTAGCAAGGAGTTTTTCCATGTCATTACCATGGAAAACCTTAGGATTACTTTGTTTTCCATGTCATCACCAACCACATCAACTTATGCAATCAAGAAGGAGGCTCTTTCCACATTCAAATTTTCTATGTGGTAATTTTGATGCCCCTTTTTGTGTCAATCATGTCAGGAAATAAACAATGCAAAATCATGTTTTGAAAGCCAAATTGATATGAAAATAAGAAACAATAAATTTCATAGATTTGCAAGTAAATGTAAATATAAAAAATACTACATACATAAGAGAAACATAAAATGCAAGGTGGGAAACTCTTTTGGGAAAAATTCACCACCCAAAAACCCAAAAACCATGAGAAACTATTGTACTATAGTAACTCAAGGTTGTATACATTAAAATCTGTAAGAATTTGCCTTAGGGAAAAATTTTCCCGAGACCAAGGAACTCAAAACACAAGCACAAATTGGACCAAAGTATGATCAAAATAATTGTATAGTATTCAATTCTATGTACAAATACACTAGGAGTGCCGCAATTAAAAGGCTCTAAGATGCATCTAGAATGCATCAAAATTAACATCATGATAAGTCCAACAACTAGGCACATGTCCACCAAATATGGTTTATCTTGCATGAAAGTAACTATGATAATGAGATGATAAGCCTACAAAGGTGAAACATGCACATCAGTGTTGTCGACAACATGTGCTAAATTAGGAGTGAAAAAAACTATGTTTTCTACATAACAACTTAGTGAATGATGCAAACTCCTATGGTGTAGACACCATGTGCACAATTAGAGTTGCGTACTTCTATGTTGTCTACACGACAACTCTAGAAGATGCACAAACTCCTAAGTGTCTCATAAAGGGAAATAATAAAATAATAAAATAATGCAAAATAATAAAATAATGCAAAATAATTGCAAAATAATAAAATAATGCACTAACCTAAGTAAACTTAAGTAAAATGTAAATAGTAAATACCTATTTACACCAACACTCCCCCTTAAGTGTAACTTAGGGGAGTGCACTTAAGCTCACTAATGCATAATGGATATGGGCTACAAGGCCATGTTAGGTACCCATGTATAAAAGTAATGCTAGAATGATGCAATGCAATCTCTCATAAAGTGGAGAAAGAGGGAAAAATTCATGGAAAAATCCCTCCTTCGAAAAGAGAGATAAGTACAATAGAGAAGAATAGAGAGAGAAGAAGACCTCAGAAGAGGAAAAACTTCCTCCCAAAAAGAAGAAGAAGAAAAGAGAATTCAAGGGACTCCCCTTTCTGCACCATCCTGCACCCCCAAGAGATCTCGCAAATGAATGTACTTGACCTCGATGAAGGGTTTGGTGAAGACATCAGTGACCTACTCTGTAGTAGGATAGTACTGTAGTGCAATGATCTCCTCATGTATAAGCTCTCTAATATAGTGCATATGAACCTCAATGTGCTTTGTTCATTGATGCTGAACTAGATGCTTAGAGATTTCAATGGCACTCTAGTTGTCATAAAGAATAACTATCATCTTAGGTAGATCAAATCCAAACTCCTCCAGGATATGCTGTAACCAAAGAGCCTCTATAGCTGCATTTTTAGCTCCTCGATACTTAGCTTCTGCGGAAGAAAGAGCAACATTTTTTTGCTTCTTACTTTTCCTACAAATAGGGCTGGAACCAAGGTGAAATATGTAACCTAAAGTAGACTTCTGAGATTCTAAGTCTCCTGCATAGTTTGAATCTGTGTATCCAATCAACTGAAGCCCTATACCTACTGCATAGTGTATCCCATGTGTATGTTTACCCTTGATGTAGTGCAAAATGTTCTTGGAAGCCTTCCAATGAAGCTCATGAGGTTCTTGCATAAAGTGTGAAACCATACCAACAACAAGAGCAATATCAAGGCATGTATGTGTCAAGTAGATAAGGCTCCCAACTAACTATCTATGTAATGTTTCATCAATAATTGGAGTGGTACACGTAGCCTCTAGCTTGACACCTGATAGGAAGGGAGTAGGAGTAGGCTTGCAGTCACTCATGTGAAACCTAGAAAGCAAGTCAAGAGCATACTTGGATTGTGAAAGTATGATTCCTGCTAAAGACTATGTGATTTCAATGCCAATGAAGCAATGTAGAAAACCCAAGTTTGTCATGGAAAATTTTTCCTATAGAGAGGTCTTGACATTGGCTATGATGGATGCAATGCTCCCTATAATGATCAAATCATCTACATAAAGCACTAGGTTCAAGTGAGAATCATCCTTCTAAATAATTTAGACATTCAAATCAGAATGACATTTGGTGAAACTTGCTGAGAGGAAGGAATCCATTTTGGCATACCAAGCCTAAGGAGTCTGGTTTAGACCATAAATATACTCTTCAATTTGCAAACCATAGTAGAATCTTGTACGAACCCCTATGGCTGCTCCATATAAATTTCCTCATGAAGGTAAACATTCAAAAATGCACTTTTAACATCCATTTTGTGTACAACCCATCCTTGATCTATAGCAATTGCTAGAGCGAATGGAGTTCATCTTGGCAACTGGTGCAAAAGTCTCTATATAGTCAATACCTAGAACTTGCAAGAAACCATTTTTCTTCCCTTAGAAAGGGGAACTAAGTCCGATGTGTTATTTTTCATCAATGAATTTTGTTCTTCCTCCATAGCCTTATCCCATTCTGGAATCCCTGATGCTTCTTTAAAAGACTATGGATCTAAAGCAATGGCTATGTATGCATGTGGAAATGACTTGTGATGTGACCTAGTCCTCTGAGTGTTTGAAGGATTTCCCACCAAAGAACCTACTGCATCAAGAGTTTGTTATGCCCATTGAGGTTTAGTGGAAAATTAAGAAGGAGGAATGTCCTCAACTATTTGTTGACCCTGTGAAGGTAGTGTTCTATGAGTCAAAGTTGGAGGAATATCTACTTCTGAGTTACTATTATCACTATGATCACTATCCATGTAGGAGGAAGAAGGAGAAGTTGAAGAAGCCAAGCTTGGACATGTCTCTTTAAAATGAACACTCCTCTTCAGAAATATTTCATGAGTCTCTAGATCCATTAGTTTGTATGCTTTGAGATGATTAGAATATCCAACAAATATGCATTGTTTGTTTTTTGGTTCTAATTCCTTTCACTTTTGTGAAGGTATCCTAGCCCATGCTAGACAACCAAAAACTTTGAAGTGCTTAACACTTGGTTTCCTGCCACACCATGCATCAAAAGGTGTTATTCCATCTAAGTCCTTATATGGACTTCTATTTTTGATGTAGTTGGTATAGCACGTGGCTTTAACCCAAAACACTTGATCCAAAGACTTGTTTTGAACCATGCGAGTGGTCATTTCCTTAAGAGTTTTATCTTTCTTTCAGCTACACTATTTTGTTGTGGTGTGTATGCAACTAAATATTGAAGATCTATTTCCTCATGTGCATAAAAGTCTATAAGTTTTGAATTGACATATTCTATGCCATTGTCTATCCTTAGGATCTTGATGGCTTTCCCAAATTTTTTCTTAACTTGAGCTTTGAATGTGATAAAGTTGTCAAAGACTTCACTCTTATGATCAAGGAAAAAGACCCAAGTGTATCTTGAAAAGTCATCAATAAATGTGAGAACATAGTGAGCCTTACCAAAGGATGGTACTAGAAAAAAGCCAGCTACATCACTATGAACCAATTCTAGAACAACAGTTGCCTTCCAAGACTTCCCCTTGTCATATTTCTCTTTGGGATGTTTATTTTCTTTACAACTTGGACATACTCCCTATGAAAACTTGACTTGAGGCAGACCAGTGAACATTTCCTTGCTGCTCAATTGCTGAAGGTAGCGATAATTAAGGTGTCCAAATCTCTCATGCCAACGTTTACTTTGTGTATTTGAATGGGTCAACAAGGAAAGAGATATGGACTTAAGTACAAAGTACGAGAAAGAATAAAGTCTTGTCTCATGGTTTGCCTTTCCAATCGCCACCATTGAATCATCTTTGAGATTTTTCACCACTACTTTTTTGGGGAGGAACTTTACTTTGTTGCCACATCCATAGTGAGTTGTTTGATAAATGGAGAGAAGGTTGGTGCTAAGGTTAGGAACATGAAGTAAATCCTTGAAGACACCATTCTCTAACTCAACATTCCCTTTACCTTCTACTTCAACTTGAGTATCATTTCTTACATAGATGTATGGTACATTTGAAGGTTTTAAAGAGGAAAATTGCTCCCTTGAAGCACCCATATGATGAGTTGCTCCTGAATCAAGAACCCATTCCTTAGCATTGTTTGTACTTGCAACTAAAGCTTGGACCTTTCCATTTGAAGTGGATGAAGAACCCTTGTCCATGTATGCATTTGGAACATCAATTTTGTGTTTCCTCATAATGTTGACCAATACATCAATCTATTTATCTTTGCACTCATGTTCATCTTGAACATTCCTCTTACAATAGCAACATGTTTTCTTCTCCTTCTTGTTGGAATTATTTCCCTTTTGATTATTCTTGGAAGAAGACTTTCCTTGTTGTGAAGAAGAATGTTGAGTGGAAGAAGATTGGTTTGAGGAAGATTGTTGTTTTGAGGACTATTGTGTGTCATCTTGTGGCTTAGCCTTCCATTGCTTCTACTTCTTGTTTGAGTTTTTACCACTTGAATTACCTTTATTTTCTACCAAGGCTTTGGTTTTGGAAGACTTGAGAATTCCCATTCCCACTAGATTGTCATGTTCAAAGATCAATATTTTTGAGAATTTCTCAAATGAAGGCTTATCATAGGCACTACCCATTCTCACTTTGTGTGTGTTAAAGCTAGAAACAAAAGGAGCATATTTAGGTGGAAGATGAGTCATGATGTGTTTGATCATCTTTCCATCTTTAATGGGTTCAGCACAATCCTTCAACTATGCCCTATACATTTCTACTTGGGTAAGATAGTCCTTAATTGTGTCAAAATTTCTAGGATCCAACTTGAGAAGTTTATCCTCTATAGTGTAAGCCATGTCTTCATATACTATCCCATACAAAGCTTCTAATTTAGCCTAAACCTCTATTGGATCTATAAGCTTCCTAATGTGAAATCTGATAGGATCAGAGATATTTTTCAACAAGGTTCCTAGGGCCATCTCTTGTTTGGATTCCTAGTCTTCTTTTTGAGCTTTCTCAGCATTAGTAGGAGGTTTTTTGGCTGCACCAATGACATAATTCCATAAACCTTTTTCTACCAATGGCTCTTTAATATTTTCTTTCCAAGTAGTATAATTATGTAGAGTTAACTTTGAAAAAGAACCCATAATGCAAGAACACAAGACCAAGGAGACATAGTACACCCCCCCTTTTCACTCAATCAAAAAATCCCCCCCCCAAAAAATGATTTTGGCACTTTATATATAGTGCATTTACAATGGGCCACTTGCCAAAATGGATAAAGTTGGCTTTCTGATTTTTCTAATTACAACCTCTATATAGAGTACAAATCTAGGCTATTACAATGTAGCAAAAAATTACAACAATTGTGAAGAATTACAATGCAAAACAAGACCTATCTCTAAAAGTGATACTTTTGTCCAAATAAGACTACAATTTGACTACAAATCTAAAAACTAGATGAAAATATATCCACTTTCCAAAAAAAATAAAATTGAAAAGGAGTCCAGATGAGCCTGTACTATGTGTTTGAAGTTGCAAAAAGCAGGATTAGATAGGTACAGTCACCAAAAAATGCTTATAGTGACCAATCTATCGACCAAAACTAGAAACTAGCTATACCACTAAAAAATTCAAGAAATTTTACCCAAAATAAAAAAAAATTGCACTTGATTTGGAGTCTGCATGTCCAAGTTATGGCTATTTGAAGTCGGGCTACCAAATCAAAACTATATCTGAAGACGAGTCTGTAGCGGAAAACACTATGTTAAATTTGACAGTCAAACTGTTGTTGCAACACTTCAAAAATGCCCTAGAATGATGGTCAAATAGTTGTCAATTTTAGGCTTATGTTTTGCTGATGTTAGCATCTTTGTAAGCCTATGCTGATTTCATAGTGTACGGATGATGACGTGACACTTTACGAAAATGTATGGAAATTTTAGTCTCATTTTAATGACTCAACACTAATTGGCTCCACATGTCAGTATGAAATTGGTTGACTAGGCAGTATGTGGGAAGATGACATGTTATTTGTGCTAACTATGTCATTGAGTGGATGATGACGTATTATCTATGTCAGATCTGACATGGGCATAGGAGGGTTCTAGCTATCAAGATCATGTCGCGTGTCTATTTTCTCTGCTTGACGGGTGTCGCTATGTGCAATGTGGTGTTGACAGGATGTACAGTAGTCAAGTTGGAAATTTGATATGGCAGAGGGAGCAGGTGCAAATGTATGGCAGACACTAGTTCATTATATCTGCTAACTATGTAGTTGCAAAGCTGGTAGTCACAGATTGCGCATCGTAGTATTAAGTTGCCGCATGTCATAGTATTAATACCATCACTGGGATTTAAAAGAACATTGCTAGTAAGTTAAAAAATGGTAGGTACCTTGCAGTTAAGTCCCGCATTCCTTAGAATGGGGAATGTGAATGTTTATAAAATACACATTGCGCTCATACTAATGCAAAGATGTATCCACCAGAAGGGTGGAGATGAATCTACCACCCGTAGATTTGGTAAGAAGGTGGGCGGTAGAAAATTTGAAATGGTCATCAGGGGAATGTTGTTGGATTCGATGCTGAACTACCTAGAGAAAGTGATGAAGCCAGCTATGATTTAAATACAGAATATACTACATACAAGGCCAGGGTGTGACTGCTCAGTGCTTGTGCAAAAAAAAATTCTCTACATGCCCAATTGGGCAAAAAATAATTTCAAAAAAAATAAAATATAAAGAATAAATCAGATCCATAAAGTAAATTGTAGATCAAATAAGACCATACCCGAATTTGCAAATTGGGCCTTCGGGTTCCAATTTGCAAAAAAAATTTGCCTCCCGGTTAACTATAGCCTAAAATAGGCAAATTTACAGACAATCTTTACCGAATCATTGCTCCAGACATAATGGCAAGGTCCGCTTTGGCTCTAGATGCTCCCAAATGCTGCTAATGCTCTGGATCTAAATTGGGTCCCCTAAAGAGATTAAGCAACAAAGTCTCCAATGGCTATGTGACAAGTATCTCCCTTAGTTATAATACCATGTAAGAATCTATCTTAGGGAAGAATTTACCCAAGACCAAGGAACTCAAAACACAAGTACAGATTAGACTAGAGTATGATCAAAATAATTGTATAGTATTCAATTCTATGTACAAGTACATTGGGAGTGCCTCAGTATAAAGGCCTCTTAGATGCATCTAGAATGCCTTTGAATCAGCATCATGATAAGTCCAACAACCAAGCACATGTCCACCAGATATGGGTTATCCTCCATTATGCACAAAAGTAAGTGTGATGATGAGAGGATAAGCCTACAAAGGTGAAACACACACATCAATGTTGTAGACAACATGTGCTAAATTAGGAATGCAAAAAATCATGTTGTCTACATGAAAACTCAGTGAATGATGCAAACTCCTATGGTGTAGACACCATGTGCACAATTAGAGTTATGTACTTCTGTGTTGTCTACATGAAAACTCTAAAAGATGCACAAACTCCTAAGTTTCTCATAAAGAGAAATAATAAAATAATGCACTAACCTAAGTAAACTTAAGTAAAGTGTAAATAGTAAATACCTATTTACACCAACAAAATCCATCCTTTCTATACGCTTAGACTACCTTATAATCAAATTAATTTCAATCACCACACTAATGTTTTTATGAATTTTTTAGATTTATCCATACTACAATTCATAATAGAATTTGGTATGTCAAATATCAAAATGGTCTACCGGCTTTCATTTCTCTAGTAGTTAATATCAAAAAAAGTATGCAAAAATTATTCCATAGACATCATCATTAGGAAACTAGCATTGTACCAAAAATGATACTATACCAAAACTATGATACTCTTATTGAAGTAGCAACCTTGTCGAACCATTTCATTATACTAAAATGACCTCCCACACCACCTTCATCATATAGGAAACATGATCGTACACAACTATGGGTTATTCCACATACATACTTGTCTCCCTATCACACCATACAATAAACTATGTGACCTTTTATGATATACTCAATGTATAGTGAGTTCACTTGTACCATATGGTGGACTCATTGTGTGGTGAGTCCCACCATACTTGGTCACTTAAAAAACTATGGGTACATGGAAGTTTTGTTGTGACTGCCACACAACCATCAACTTTTAATAATAGGTTATGAAAACATAATCCACTAGTTTAACATCTATGTATTTACCATTTAAAAATTTTGTTCTTGGAGTCATATTTGAAATCCCATAACATGCACAATTTTTTAAATTTAATTTTTAGCATATTTTTTATTTGGGGCAGAAATCCTTGATGTTTCTAGTGGTAAAATTATCTTTACATTTTAGTGTCTAGTTTTATTAGAATTTGCAGATTTATATGACTATTCATGTGCAATCTTGAAATTTTCAACTTTTAGAGCTTCACTTGAGAATATACCATAGCATTTAAAGTGTATGATTTTGCATCTAATTTCTAGATTCACAATCAGATTTTAGTGATTTGGGGTGGACATATCACTTTCTAAAATAAGTCTTTTTTGGGATATATTTGCAATTGATTAATCTTTAGATTTTATTTTCCTAATTTACATTAGTAATTGGAAAGAGTTGTTGACTGAGTTCAGCCATTAGTTGATTCATGATGGACTTTTTAAAAGTTCTGATGGTCATTCCATGTAACTATCATTAATGGAAAGAATCAATTTCTAAATAGATTTTGAGCATTGGATTGCTTAGAATTAATCTTGGACATGATATAGAACTATATGCAATTGTTACAACAAAGAGAAAATGGTTTTATTTGAGAGATACAACACTTGACTCTCTTAAATCAACTATCTCTATTGATTTTCTAATCACATTACATCATGCACACATTCTCATGATGCTTGCACAACATTAAAAGGAATCCTTAATATAACATTCAAAAAAAAGTGAGGGTGATGTGTGTAGATATGTTAAATGATCAATTACTCCATTATTTTTATGTCACATAGGGAAATTTAAGAAGGACCCTCAAGAATAACCTTACAAAGAGACTAACACTAGATTGACCCAACCTAAAGAAGATGAAACTAATTTCAACTAAAGATCAAAGATTATTTTCAATATGTATTAGGTCAAATGAAAATTATTGAAGGATGTTTTTTCCCTTAATTATAATGTTCATGATTCATTTGATATATGTTTATTAAATCAAAAAAATTGACCAATTATGATAATCATTGAAGCCAATGAGGGAGGGTAGCTTAGATCTTCAAAACTATTGTCAAAATCATAAGTTATTTCTGATCAGGGACCTAGAAAAATATTAGCTATGATTTTGTAAATTTGAAGGTCTTCAAATATGCATAACCAAGAGGTGGGGGGCAACCTTGGTCAATAAAGAGGTCATCCTTGACCTAATATGCACCAAAAATTGAGATATGAGGCTTTACCTATAATTTAAAGCCTTAATTCCAAGATTCTTGAAGTTCACTTCTCTGAAAAAATATAAACATGCACATATTCATAGGTAGATAGTTTTTTTTTTTGAGGAGGGCTTGCCTCGATCAAGACCAAGTTGAGGAATTGACCTTAAAATGTAAAGCATGTAAAAACAAACATAAATTTAAATATTTGCCTCACTTGTCAATTCTTTAGGGACAAATTTCCTATCTACAAAGATTTATAATTACTTGTATGTAAATAATGATGAATAATATATCCACAAATGTCACTAGATCCACTAATGCAAAAGTAGAGATCCATGAATATAGATATTCTCTTGAATGCTTCAAAGATTGAACTCTTGAAAACTTATTGAAATCTTCTTTGAATGATGGCTTGGATTAGTCTTGCTCTCAAATAGACACAAAATAGTTGTAACAAAAAACTTTCCTGAATAATAGATTTAATGTCTCCTCGAGTGAAGAGAGGAGGCCTTCTTTTATATTTATTTTGGAACAAAAATGGATGTCAATAGAATAAAGTAGAAAACTAATTAGAACTAGCAAAATGGACATGGAATTTGAGGCAAAATGTCTAGGGTAAGGAATTATCTCATTTCTCACCTAGTGTTATGAACATCTTGGCCCTAGCCTAATGGATGATGGGTCTTGGGATGTTTTGAGATTTCTAGGATGCAAAAAGAATGGATAAAAACATATAGAAACTTGTGAATGAGTAGAAATTCAAGAATAAGTGGACGTCTAGACCTAGGAGATCATTATAGGGTGGGATAAACTATCATGCAAAGAAATTTCTCACATTTTAATATGGTATAATGACATATTGAAGAAATCATTTGCTAATTTTATGATTGTTTATCTACATGACAGCTTGATTCTGAGTAGGAATTATGATGATTCTTTGAAGCATCTAAGACAAGTGTTTTAGATAGGTGAGATCTTACAACACAATGATAAAATTATGAGCCTCTTCTTTTGGAGATCTTGGGTCCAAATCTACTAAAGCTTAAATAATAATAATAAACCATACTACATAATAATAACTAATTTTGATGCAGGATCATCCAGAGGTATAAGGGCAATCCTATGTCACCCAAAAAAATGTACTTAGACTTAGTTTCTATTTCATGTGGTTTCATTTCACGATACCCATTTGGGTCAAATAAAGGTTCCAACTCTCATAGTTCCACTATTAGTGTTCTAAGATAGAGTATTTGAACACCTTGGGATACGTGTAAATGCCAAAAAAATAGGAGTATGTAATTGAGCCATCATTTTGGCGAACTGGAAGGTGTAAATTGGTGAGATGATTATAATTGTAATTTAGAGCATTCCAAAAAAAGAATCAGGTCAAAAGGCCCCACAGTTTGAAAGTTATCGCAGTTTTCCAATTTTTGGAGACATCCTAAGAATGCTTCAAAGTCAGGTTAGGGGCATTAAATGACCTCAAACAGGGCCAAAAATGGGAGATGAGAGAAGCTAGTCCATAGGGCTATAGAGTTCTTTGAGAGCTTTCCAAAACTGTAAATGGTTCGTCAATCGGAGCTACGGTTCAAAAGTTATGCCTTCTGGAAGTTCGGTTACCGTTTCTAGATTCTTCTAATTTTGTGCTGACTTCTAATGTGACTTCTAGAGCCTTCTACTTGGTCATTGGATTCCTACTACCACTTTCTAGAATGTATTCATAATCCTTAACGCTTCGGGGTCTATTTAAGAACATTTCTGGCATTGTAAAAGGCAGTTCAGAGTGGAGTTTAAGAGAAGGTACTGGGAGAAGAATTTATCTCCAGATTTATGCTATTGTAAGCCCATAGGGCATGTTTTGGAGTCTATTTCTCTACACTAACTGTACTAGCATATTTTGACAGTTAATAAAATTTTCCCTTTCCTATTGTGTCCATTCTATGCTTGGGTTGTGTCCCCATCAAGTTTTGGCTTCACCCTCAAACTGATCCCAAAAAAAGACAAGTGTTCTAGATATCAAGGTAAGAAAAGTTATTGGCAAAAAAAAAAAAATGTTCTTTTATGAAAGAAGATATAACTTACTTGGAACTTATGGTTTTAGATGATAGATTAAAGATAGATCCCTGAAGGATAAAAAAATTAAATTGAATATCCTACATCTAAAATTATTGGAGAGATAAGATCATTTTCTAGACAAGATAGTTTCTATAAAAGGGAGCTCCTAAGTATATTCACTTTAATTTGTATACATATTCATGAAACAACGAGAAGGGATAGGAAGGATTTCAAGTGGAAACATGGAGAAAAAAAGAGTTTTGAATTGCTAAAACAAAAGGTGATTGAACAAATTGTGTTAGCATCACATGATTTCTATAAAATATTTAAAATAGATTATGATGCAAGTGGAAATGCTATTAAGGTAAAATTGACATAAGAAGGTAGGAATGTTGGTTATTTGAGTGAGAAGTTGAATAATGAAAAGAGAAGATACCTGTTTATGATTAATAATTTTTTGCCATAGTTCAATCCTTGAATAATTAGAGACATTACCTATTTCCTAAGATTTTCCTTTGTACATTGATCATCAAGAATTGAAATATTTGAATAGTTAAAGTATATTAAATGATGTTTCTCTTGTATATGACTGTCTATATGATCTCTTTGTCTACATTATCCATCTTTTATACCACATTTAGTGTGGGATTTTTAGGGCTATTTTATAATGACCCCAGCCAGCTATGACCCAATAGTTGATATTAGTTCATGTAATCACCTAAAAATGGTGATCTAGACTATTAGCCTCCTTCTCATCATTTTTTCTAATTTAATTAATCATTTACCTAGACCAATTTGCTAATAATCAATTAATTTGATTATAAACTATAGTTTGACTATGCTATCCTAAGTTCATTATTTGATTAAAAGAGCATGTCCCCTTTTAATTAAATAAAAGACCCCATTCTTCTAACCCAGTTAAAGTGCACACATAAAGTCCTTTTTCTAATTTTCAAATTAAAAGAAAAGGCTAAGTTGTGGCTTTTTTCATATATGACAAGTCAATTTATATTCTATTGGTAGACTTGTGTGTGCACATGGATCATTCCTCTTTTCAAATTCCACTATTGATCATCCACCATCTTCATCTTGATCTTGACTATCTATATGAATTTAAAAGAGAGAGAGCTTTCCCTCTCAAAGGATCCATCCTCCATTTGAATATTGTTATGTTTTAGGTTTTCTAATAGGTTTTCTTTGAAGCTTTGTGGAGAACTTCTCATTCCTTATCTCATTCTATCATCACCATTGCCTACTAGTTTAGCTTTCCTTTTTCCATAGATTAGCTCACATAATAATTAGTTGGATTTATAACACTTGCATATTGCTTAAGAATATCTGCATTTTGCATTCTCATCCTAGCTTAGCTTCCATTTTCCATTACATCCTTGAGGAACTCCTTGTGGACATTTGCATTCTTGCATCTCATCTTTGAAACCTCCCATTGCATGGTTTACTAGTAAGGAGAGTATTCCTAAGGCTCAGCTAAGAGCCCTTGAAGTTGAAATACACTATCTTACACTCCATGGATAGGGAGCTCTAAGTTGGCATCCATGCATTCTAAACTCATGGAATCATTTAGATAGAAGGGTTTAGAGTGTGACACCATTTGAGTGTACATTTTTGGTACCAACCATGGGGTAGAACGTCAAGTTTTGTCATCTAGTTTACTATTTTCATTACATTTTTTGCTTGTTGTTTGCACTTTTTTTTTTAGTCATAGTTCTTAGGTGATATTTTTCCAGTTTTGTACAATAGTTCTCATAACTGTCAGGCAATACTTTTTAGAAATAGTGTCGTATGACCATAATAAACTCTATCACTCTAGTATACAAAATTCTATCATTTGGCTAAGGGAAAAATATTGCATAGGAAGATTTTGTCACCTTATTATACTAAGAAGTATCATATGACAATCTTCTAGCATAAGCTATCGCTTGACCTAAATTTTCTTGTTGTTTGGGGTGTTTTGGTTAGTTTCTCAATTGTTTCTTACATCTTACTAGTTTTTATAGGCCTTTAGCTATTTTATGGAAGTTCATTTATAGATTTCTTTTCATTTTTGGAGTTAACTCATGGTGGTAACAATTGTGATTGCAGGTTGTTATTTTGAAACCTTAACATTGCTTAAAAGGATGCATCTCAAAACTTCAAATGCACAAGGGATACTAACACTTGTTTGAAGGGCTGCCCAATGCATAAAAAAATAAAAACTTGGTTTCTTTTTTATTTCATGTGTGGCATTGACTAGTTGTTTCATTTCCATAAGCACATTAAGCTTGTAATTGGGATTCCTTGGTGA
The DNA here is from genome assembly GCA_028749045.1 of Cupressus sempervirens. Lineage (NCBI taxonomy): Eukaryota > Viridiplantae > Streptophyta > Pinopsida > Cupressales > Cupressaceae > Cupressus > Cupressus sempervirens. The sequence goes on from CM053786.1 coordinate 4,172,899, forward strand.
TAGGAGAGTATGCTCTTCACCATTGTGGTGAATCAAAAATCTTGACTAACCTTTAGATTTTAAAGCAAGCAGATAATTGAAGCTTCTTGGTGTGTTTGGGGGAAGCAATCAAGATAGGAGAGTATGCTTCACCCTTGTGATCCTTGATAATGGATCCATTTTGGGGTAGTTAGAATTATTTAGTTTGACCCTAAGGTTAGTAACTACCCTATTTTTCCACTCAACTTATTGGTGCATGGATTGATCCTAGTGGACTACTCAAATCACCCCAAGATTTTACACTCACCATATATGTTCCCATGGTTGTTCTTATGGCAATTCCATGATAAAGACAATATCTCTTGTGGGTAACTACTTGGTGTGAGGTGAAGGAGCATCAAGCATGGGCCAAGTTGTTGAGTAATGAACCATGACTTTAAGGTAGATTGCTTGGCTATTGTTTTCAAATGTGTTGACCAATATAAATGTCCTTGCAAATAAAAAATATTGGTAACATTAGTAGGAAGGTTGTTCTAATATCCCAAATACATGTTGTCAAGGTTTTTTAACCCTTGTTCAATTATTTGAGACATGTTAAAACACCTACTATTTGCAAACCTTGTTGATAATCAACACAGATTGGAAACTTACACTGTCTGATCTAAAAATCACTTGATTGTCCAAATGAAACATAAAATTTTGGAGTCAAAATTGGTTCTTTTACAGAAAAACTAGCATTTTATTACTTGTTCTCTGGAGAAATATCACATGATAGTCTCTATCCAAAATTGCATCAGGATATTGTTGTAAAGTCTATCATCCTGCTATACTAAAATCTATTGGCTCACCTTGTGTGAACTATCATCTAGTAGAAAAGTATCGCACATCTAAACTGCATCATATGACACTTTATGTTGTCCTACTATCAGCTAATTTTTGAGAATTTTTTTCCTAAGACTATTTACTAACAAAATAGGGTATATGTTCTGATTTTTCTAATCTAGGGTCTCATCACTTTAGTCTTTCCTAATCCTGATTGCATATATGTATGCTAGGAAGCTATCATAAGTTAAAAAATGGGTTTAGTCCATTAGATGTAAGTCTTCAAATGTAAGTGATGAATCACTTGTCAAAATCTAGCTACAATTCTATTTTAGCTATTCACTATTGAGCTTCTTGCTCACTTGCTCGGCTTGAGTCACTAGTACAGCCATTTGTTATACTTTGACAAGTGATCAATCTTGGTTGTAAGAGCTTCAAATCTAATATACTTTTCTTGTCCTATTAAGAAATGATGAATCCTTACATGTTGCTCACAACTAGGCACCAAGTTGGTAATGGTAACCATACCCCTTTCATCTTCAAGCAATTAGAGACAACACCTATGCACCCTCACAAACAACCTTGTGTGAAAGACCCTAAATCTACCCAAACACAAACAACCAATGTGCAACATAATTTTCTTTATAGCATTAAGAACCCATTTGATACACCCTTTGAAACACCCAAGGGTGGAAATAGTTTGATCACTATGGTGTACCCCAATGAGGTCTAATGTTTCTTAGAAGAACAAGCACATGAAAATCAAAGGATATTGGAAGTAATATATGCTAGGGAAAGAGAAAATTAATGGTTTGAAACTGACAATCATGCATGCCATGAGGGCAATAGAGGAATTTATTCTTGAAATTCTTGTGATGGCAATGATGACAATGATGGCAATGATGGCAACAACACACCTCCAAGAACTCCTAGAGTCACCCCAAGTGTATTCCCTTCACCACATAAGAAATGCCATCATGAAAGTGATGAAAAAGTAACTATTGAAGATGTTATCAAATTCCAACCAGATGGTTTTTCTCAAAAACTAATCCTTAGAGCTTTAGAGGAAAATAAAGACCAATACTTCTGATACATGGAAACAAAGGGATGGAAACTCCCTCAAGGTTTTGATGTTGAATTCATGATGCACTAATGAGAGCCCACCGAGGCTGAAATCTTAAGGGAAGAAATACAAGAATGAAGAAACAATTTTCACAATTTCAAACTTCAAAAGAGTCACCTAAAACTTCATTTGCTGAATCAATATGCGCTCTTCCATTTGATAGGAGTCTATAAATGTTACCATTTCCTAAGGATATAGAGGTTCCTAAGTATGAAAAATATGATGGAAATGGTGACCCTCATGATTATGTAAGACATTTTAATGCTATTAGTGTGGACTCTATGCATGAAGACACCTTTCTTATGCATCTATTCCCTAGAAGTCTAAAAGGGAAAGCCATGGAATGGTTCACAATATTGAGTCCCCATCTTAAAATATTTGATGAGATTGATTGATGTTTTATCTAGTAATATTCCTACAATATTCAACATCTAGTAACTGTGCTAGACTTATGCAACATCAAACAAAAACTAGGACATTTTTTTGTAATATACCTTCAATGATGGAGATCCCTATACTCTTAGTACCCTTGGCAGGTTCTTGAGGTTGAAAATTTGATATTTTTGTCAATACACTTGTACCCGAGTTGTACTTTGATCTAAGAAAATAGTTATTCACATCCTTCAATGCCATGGTTTAGAGTGCATATTACATTGAAGATGTTGCTATCAAAAAGGGTGACATTGTTATAAACAAAGACAAAAATAACAATGGAAATGGTAAAGAAAAAGGAAAACCTTGGAATAAAAACAAGTATGTTGTCAATGATGGAGTAGTGGATATTCTTAAGACCAAGGAACGTGTGTTTAACCTTTCTAATGTCATCTATGCTACAATACAAAAAGAAGTTTCTAACCCACAAACATTTGACTAGAGCTCTAAGTTTACTGAAAAATGATGTGTTTACACAAATGGTTGAGCCTTACGAAGCAGTCTTAAAAACCTTAATCACAAACAAGTTGGTTACTTTACTAGATAATTCCTGACCCATTGACCCACTCATGAAACCTTCATGGTAGAGAGAGGATCATACCTTTATTTATCACAAAAGCAAGGGTCACAAAATTGAAAATTGTCTCAAGCTTAAAGACATAGTTCAAGACCTAATTGAGGATGGTAAAGTTGTCACGGATGGCCTCATAAAAAAATGTTGACCACAAAGTCTTTAAACAACCCTTGCTAGAATATGAGAAAGGTGAAACCTCCAAAGCTACTTAAAAGAATCATGATGCCAAGCTCAGCTATGCTTATGCTGACACAGACGATGTTATAGGCATGACTGAACCTATTGAATATTTATGCATGGAAAGTTCTAAAGATGAGAACCAAATTGAGGATGAATCACCCAAAGTTGTCCTAAAACCATGAAATTCTCCTCAACACCATAATGATACTAGACCTAAGGTGATACTTCGAATGGTTGAATCTTTTTCTTCACAAAGAGAATTGCTTAATGTTGTCACTTGGGGGAAATTTAAGGTTGTCCTAAAATTTGATCATAATCCTAAGAATGCTTCATATTCTAAACAACCAACTACTTCTAAGATCTCCAACTATGACCTTGTTAGCCAACTACAATGTACACCAGCTCAAATTTCCATTTTTGAGTTGTTAGAATTTTCCCCTTTACACAAGGATATCCTTGAAAAAGCTTTATGCTCTGCCAATGTTCTCACATATATTGATGTAGAATGATTCCAAGCTATGGTGAACCATATCTCTTCACTTGATTATCTCACCTTTTTGAAGAAGATGACCAAACACTCAATCATCCCCACAACATTTCTCTCCATCTTGAAGTCCAAATCTTCTGCACTCACATTTGCCAAGTCTTGATAGATAATGGTGAAGGGTTAAATGTCATTTCATTCAATGTGATGCAACAGTTGTCCATGTTTGAATTTGCTATCGACCCTAGATGCAAGATCATTATGGAAGCCTATGATTAGGTCAAAAGACCTTCCAAAGGTCTAATTGTGCTTCTAATTGGAATTGGTCTAATTGAGAAGGATGTCATTTCCCAAGTCCTAGACATACCACTTGCATACAATTTTTTGTTTGGATAACCATGGATTCATGACATGTAAGTAGTACCTTCTACATACCATTAGTGCATCAAGTTCCCTTTGAATGGTATAGAAATAGATGTTCATAATGACAATTCAATGTCTATCAACATGTTATCTACTACTAAAACACTAGTTTCCACAAAATTGCTCTTCCCATGAGTGGACATTGTCCTTTATAGAGTGTGAAGAAAAATTGAAAATGATGAGCTTTGGTATGGGAAAATACACTCTAGACTCTATTGTTTCTCTACCTATTTCCCCTTGGTCTTATGGGAAACCATCTACCAAGAAGAAGCCTTTTGCTTCTACCATGACTCTTTTTGGCACTTTTTTGTAGTCCTCAGTTCCCCTAGAAGTACAGAAAGAATAAAAAGCTATTAAAGATTAGATCTATAGGAGGGAAGAAGATGAAGAGGAAGTCATAGTCACTACTACAATTTCTCCTAAACATTATGGTAAAGGCTATAAAATGCATGCAAAAATGGACTATCAAGGCCACAGGTCCTTAACTAGTAATAAAAAAGTTCTCATTGAACCTTTAATTCATACTCAATGTCATGATAATTGAGACACCATTGACCTAGGTTTTGGGTTAGAGGATGATGTACCAACATTTGATAGAAGTGCACCCATGTTTAGTGACTTAGAGAATGATGATCCTCCCTTTGTTGCTACCACTTTGCACGATGAGGACTTTATGCCTATAACTTCTCTCCTTTAGGGAGAAGAAGCTCAAATTACCAATAATAATGCCAAAGCTTCCACTTCTCAGAAACTAGAACTAGATAAATCTAACCATGAAGACATGAATAGAGTCTAGATTAGGAAAAATATTACTGATCTTATTGCTAGAGATCAGAATACAAACTCTCACAAGTATGAATGAGATAGATTTTTAGATGCATCTTGTGAATTAGGAGAGGATGTTATTCATGTCTATGCAACCCAACCAAATGTAGTAGATGAGTCTAGTATAGAGTTAGATGAGTTTGGCTTGCAACATGCTTTAATGGGTCACAGTGGTCCCTCTAGGTCTATTCCTAATTTGGACTCCTTTACAATATTCACTATAGGTTCAACTTTGCATGTCACCAGAGATGACTCTTTTCATGTTAACAACCTTGAATCTTCCACCTCACTCTCACTAATCCACACTGATATGATAGATTGGTTCCTTCAAAATTAAAGACTTGAAATATAGTCTTTTCAAAATGACTATGAGATCACTTGTTACCTTAATACCATTGAATCCATCACTTCCTCCACCAGTGAACCTATGGTTAACATGATGGAATCAGATATCAAGTACCTTAGTCATAAAATTGAAAGAAAAAATAAATGGTCAAATGGGAAAAACTACATTGTGGCGGTATTTGAACTTAAAAATAGTATAAAAAAAAAAGATGTATCTAATGGTGAAAAACTCCTTGAGGCACCTACTAATGAGGTATTTGGTAGTCCTCCAAGCTATTTTTAGGGTAGATCATTGGTTCTCATTGAACCCACACAATCTATCAACTTGGGGATAGAGGAATCTCCTAAAATTATTCATGTAGCTCAATCATTGTCAACTAAGGAGAAAGCACATTTTGCCAAATTGTTTCAAGATAAGAAGATCAATTTCACATGGACATATTCAAATATGCCAGGGCTCAAGACATAGATCTTATCATGCATCATTTGTCTATCTCTCATGATATCGAGCTTGTTAAACAAATACTGAGAAAGATACATCCACATGTAGCCCTATTGGTCAAAGAAAAGTTAGAAAAACTCTTGAGTGCAAACTTTATTAGAGTTATTGACTATGTAGAATGAATTTTCAATATTGTACCTATCTCTAAACATGATAAATCTATTTGAGTTTGTACTAATTTCAAAGACCTTAACAAAGCATGCCCCAAGGATCACTTCCTGTTACCAAACATCAATATGATAGTAGACATGACTACAAGTTATGAAATGTATTCTCTCATGGATGGGTTTTTTGGATATAACCAAATTAAGTAAGGTCTAGTTGATCAAGAAAAGATAGCCTTTACATGTGCATGGGGTACTTTTTGTTGGAATTTCATGCATTTTGGGCTGAAAAAAGCTAGTGCTACCTGTCAAAGAGCAATGACCACCATCTTTCAAGATATGACGCATAAAAATATGGAAGGCTATGTTGATGACACACTGGAAAAATCTATAAAATGAGATACACATCTTGAAGACCTTAGTCTGATATTGCACCCTATGGAATAATTTCAACTTAGGCTAAACCCCAAAATGTGTGCCTTTGTAATCACTTTTGGAAAATTGCTAGCCTAAATCATCTTAGTAAAAGGTATTGAGGTTGACCCTGCAAAGGTTCAGGTTATCATGGAAATGCCTCCTCCAAGAAATATGAGTCAACTCCAAAATCTGCGAGGATGTCTACAATCCATAAGAAGATTTATTTCTCAGTTGGCTGATAAAGCTCAAGTAAAAGTACAAACATGTGTCAACTTTTAGGTTGAGTAATCAAAATGACTAAATTTGAGTATTTCTATACAAAAACCAATTTTTCTCAAACATATGATCTAGATAAGTGCATTCTAGCTAAGTTATATGTGGTCTCACACTTTTCCAATTGGAAATATCTATTAAATGCATGTTTTATACTAGTTTGTATCCACTTACTAAAGAAATAAAATTATTTCAAAAAATTGGTGTTTCAATAACTCTTACTATTTTTTGATTTTTTTTAGTAAAATATAACTACCATTTTATAGAGCTCAAATTCAAGAATATTTTCATATAGAATTTATAGTGTTTTAAATAGATATAGTATATTGTTATTAAAAAATTCTACAAGCACATATTTTAACACTCAAAAAGATGTTTATTTTGAGAAATAGAAAAATTTTAAATCATACCAAAAACATTTAAAAATTATATGGTGTGGTAGAGGAGGAGTTCTCTTTTAGATTATATAATTTTTCTTTTGGGTAGAATATATTTGTTTTGAAAAATGTGGTGGGAGATGAAAAATATTGATTTTAGGTGAGTTGAACTTTGAATCACCAATAAAAGAGAAAAATGGGTCTAAAGTCAATTTTTATTTTTTATTGTTCCAGCTATATGTGTTATCTATAACATAGTCTGAGTTCAAATAGAAATAAGTTTATTTCCATGTAGTTTTGTGATGGGAACTAAACCCCTATTTTTTAGTGTTTTTTAGAAAATAAAAAATTGTCTATAAAAATTAGGAAATTATATCATTTCTTATTCCAAATAATTATTAAAAAGTACAATCTTAAACTTTAATCATTTCTACACATTTCGTTAGTTTACTTCATTTTCAAATTCCAAATAATAAAACTAGTTTTATGTCATTGAAGATGAACAGATATGCTTTTGTTAGCCTTTTCCTTTACAAAAGGGTGACATAGGTTTGTGCTTTTACACTCATGTTTCGAAAAATGATTGTCAACAAAGTCTAGACTAATTCAAAGGATATTTGGCAAAACCTCTGGTTTTGATGCCACCCATTCTAAGCAACCCTTTGATATTGTATATCTCAGCTACAACTTCTTCTCTAGGAGCACTATTAGCCCAAAGTGATGATATGGGTAAAGAAAGGGCTATATTTTATATCAATCAAACTATGGTTGCTTTTCAAATGAACTACACTATTATAGAGAAAGCATGTCTTGCAATGGTCTTTTCTTTTCAAAAACTCTGACATTACATGTTAGCACATACAGTTTACCTGATTGTAAAAATTGATCCCTTGAAATATTTGTTGAGCAAAGCTACACTTAATGGTCATCTAGCTAAATAGATGATGATTCTTTCATAATTTGAGATTTAGTATGTCAAACATAAAGCCATCAAAGGGTAGGTCATAGCTAACCAATTGGCTAATTTTCCACTAGAGGATTCAACACCCATGCAAGTTGAGTTTTCGAATGCCTCAATTATGTACATCACTAAGAGAACTTGGAACATGTTCTTTGATGGTTTTGATACATAGAATGGAGCTAGAGTTGGCATTTTGTTTGTTTTTTGTCATGGATATATGATTCCCAAATCTTACAAACTCTTATTTCCTTGTACAGTCAACATCATAGAATATGAGGCACTCACAAATGGGATCAAAATGGCTCTTGAATGGAGAATAACTGAATTACACATCTATGGAGATTATCAACTTGTTATAAACCAAGTAAACAATGAATATCAAACAAAGGATGACAAATTAATCCCTTACAAGAAGTTGATAGATGCTCTAAGGAACTATTTCACTTTTGTAACATTCCAACAAATTCCTAGAGTAGAAAACAAGATTTCCATTGCTATGGCCACTCTAGCATCTATCCCCCAACTACAAGAACATGAGTCACAATTTGAGTTCCTGGTGGAAGAATTACATCATCCCACCTATGATTCCTTAGATAACTAAGTGATCTACACTATTGTAAGTCATGATTCCTCCCACTATGTGGCTATCTTCTCTTATCTATATGATTAGGTTATTACCAAAACCCTCACATGCAACCAACAATGCCAACTCCTCCACAATGCTTCACATTATAGTTTGGTCTCTAGTGACTTGAATAAGAAGAGTCTAGATGAAACATTGCTTAGGTTTTAAGAGACACAAGAGTCAAAGAAGGCACTTGTTGAAGTCCACAATGAAATTTGTGGGGCACATTATAATGGCCTTTCCCTTTCTTGAAAGTTGCTTAGGATGGGTTATTACTGACCTACCATGCAAACTGATGTTGTTTTTTATGCCAAGTCTTGTAAGAAATGTTAGCTTCATGGCAACTTAATTCATGCTCCTGGATGTGAGTTGATTCCTTCTGGGAAATATTGGCCATTTGAACAATGGACCTTTAACTTGGTAGGCAAAATTCACCCAAGTTCATCTAGTGGTTGTAGACACCTAAAAACCTTAAAAAAATAAAGTATTTTTATTTTTTGAAAAATTCCTCATGACATCATCATTTATTAATTAATTATTTATTTAATTAATTTATTTATTTTTATGCCATTAAATCCCTTTATCTTAATTAAAAATATTTAATTAAGGACTCCCTCCCAAAAATGTTTAAATCTTATTTAAACATTATTTCCTTATTTATTAATTATTTAATTAATAAATTGACCAAAAAACCCAAAATAAATTAAAAAATTATTTTTTGCCCAAAACTTGGCCAATTTCCTTAAGACCACTAACCTCTTCCAAAATCTTCTAATCCTTCTTTAATTTTGATTAAAGGCTAATCCCATCATTTCCTACCCCTAATCCCAACTCAAAATATTTAATTAAGATTAAATATTAATCCTCATGTTTATTAAAAAAGTTTTAATAAATATCTCCTCAACCCAAACCCTTGAAATAAATAAAACTTTATTTATTTCCTAAAAATCTAATTTATCCTCATCCTAAGAAGTTCTAGACTCTTCTAGAAAGTCTTCATCCTCATCCTAGGAAATTCTAGACTATTCTAGAAAGTCTTTATCCTCATCCAAAGTCTAGACTCTTCTAGAAGATATCTTTAAACCTAATCCTAATCTCCTCCTAACCTTGTCACATTCTCTAAACATGGGTTAAGACTTACTAACCCAAGCCAAAGTTAACAAATGTGTCCTCCTTCACCCACCCTCATTAAATGCGATCCACTTGCCTATCCCTAAGCTAATCCTAAACCATCCTAATCCATCCTCTAATCATTTGCACAACCCTAAGCAAGCTTAAAACCTTCCTAATCAAGCCCAAGTCAAAATTTCTCTCATCTCCCTCAAAATATCCCAACCATAAAACTTTATGAAGCCCACTAGGCCATACATGACTCTTTCAAGCCCTTTTATTGCTCTTACAAGCCATTATGAGGGTCTTTATGAAGATTTTATCCCTTGAGCCTCCTTTGTTGACTCATCCTTCCCCTTTGCTCCATCCTCTCACCCTGTGACATGTGTCACTCCCTGATTGGCTGTAAGGAAGCACAATCCATGTGCTCTCCTCTCATGCAATCTGAGCCCTCCATGAGCTTTTCCCCATCCTTGCATCTTAGCCCTCAAACCCTCAAGCCTCTTGCCTATAAATTGGATCCTTCCCCTTTGCAAAATAACACAATCCATGAAGTAAAGTCATAATGCCATTTTAAGAAGCCATTTTACATCAAAACCATACACTCACACCCAAATTCCAACTCCATTTGAAGCCCTTTTTGAAGCATAAGCTTGAGCATACATCCTATCTATTGAGACAAAGCCACTCAACAAGAGAGCTTCTCATTGAGAGAGCCCATTAATGGCTCATATTTTCAATTGAGAGCTCATCTTAGTCTATCTTGAAGTTTATGAATTTTGTTTAGTTTGTAGAAGCTTTATTTAAATTTGGTTTCTATTAGCATACTAACATTGCTCATATACATTTTGGCATGCCCGGTGGGACCCTAAATGGGTCATCTTCATTAGCTTTTTTAGTCAAGTTTTGTATGTCATTTGCTAATTTTGGCTAATTTTGCTTGTTTTTGTGATTGGTAGGATTGTATAAATTGGTTTTGTAGGTCCACATGAGCATGATGAAGACAAAGGAACTCATTGTCTATCTCATAGTATTTGCAGATTTTTCAAGCTGATAGGTGGACAAAGCACTTGGAATTTTTCTTCCTCTTCTTGTCTATATTCTTCTTATTCCATCTACTTATTCTTCTTCTTCTTGTGGGAGATCTTGGCCATTTTTTTTAAGGAAGAAATATCATACACACTTCTTTTTAGTGCTTAAAATGAACCCCCAAATCATACTTAAATCCATTAAAAAATTAAAAATTTGCAAAAAAGAAAAAATCTTTTAAAAAGTGAAACTAAACCAATCTAGTCATTTGCATCCTTGCAACATCAAGGTTTTAGATGCATTCATGCAAAGTTAGGAACACTTCATTTTTGAGAATTTAAAAAGAACTTCAAGTTTCCATTTCAAAAGGTTCAAAATCAACACTAAGTGCACAGTAAAATCTAAATCAAACTCAAAGCATCAAACAAGGATAAAATGAACCTCATTTGCAAATATTTTAAAGTTCTTTTAAAAATCTCATGAAAACTAAGAGTCCTAAATGGTTGACAAAAATTGTCCTAAAAGCTTTGTTATTTGTTCCAAACAAATGTCTTGTTGCAAAATCTTGAATGTTTCTTAGGTTTTTCATGCATCAAAACAATCTAGGAATATCATTTTTGGGCTTAAAATATGCAAACTAGAACACAAAATCTTGAATGAAAACCAAAGTCCAAAGAGTCATTTTCACTTTTGAGTCCAAAACAATCTTGAATGATCTAAGGTTAAAACAAAGCACTTCAAAGTTCTTAAAACAACACACAAAATCTCAATCTTGAATGCTCAAAGGAAAAAACTTGAATGTTTAATCACTTGTCTTTGAATGCATGTTGCTAGAATCACTTTTGAGTGCCATGGATTAAAATCAAGTTTTTTTTTTTTATGAATGCGTGATTAAAACAACAAATCCAATCTTGAATTCCATAGATCAAATAATCATCTTTTGGGGCATAAAAAGAATCCACATTTTTAAAATCTTCAAGTTATAAAAACTAATAAAGGCGCTTTGAGTAAGTTTGTAGTTGGAGTCACCCTCTTTAATCACCCATCAATTTAACCATTGGTTGCAATCTCAGTGCCATCTATGGGGATGGGTCTACCTAAGAGGGTGTTAAGTGATCCACAAAGATCAAACTCCACTCACTTGGTCTTTAGTGGTTTTTCTAAGTTAGAAAATTCTTTGAATGCACATTAATCTCCCTCAAACTTCATTTGGGAATAAAAATTAGACAAATCTTAATGTGGAGGGGCTCCGAGTGCGCACTTGGAAATCAAGTTCCACACATCTTTGTTTTGGGCTTAAAAAAAACTCACACTCAATCTTGAATGCCTAAAAATCAATGAACATTGCGTGGTTTGGACGCATTTTCAATGACGCTCGCATTTTTATGTTGATGATCTCTCGACTTTCATTATGCTGACGATGCTATCAAATTGGAATGAACATTGTATGCCATAATCATAAGTGTCTTCAATCATAGCTTACAAAATCTAAATCATCAATTGGAATAAATGCATGTCTTTTAAAGCCCAAGATCATGTATGTGGTCTTGTTTTACACTTTTTAGGAGGCCTTCTTGGGGATTTCATCACCCCTTGGGATGACCTCAACTCCAGTGTTCCGACAAAGTATAAAAATCAGGAGGTGAACCTAAAGACACCTCTCTTGGAATCAAGATTTTAACACTCGAGCTAAGCCTCAAGGAACTTTATACCCTTGAGAGGTGAAAGAGGAGAAGTGGGTTACTGCTCCTCTCGGCTGTGTGACATCTTTTTGGTTTCATCTATAGATTTGGGCCTTATGTACCTTGCATATATCGAGGACTCCCTAGCTATAACAAATTTCATCCTTATAGAAAGCTTCCTAGGATGTTTGTGTGTTTGATGTGCTTGCTCCAAAATTTTGTCTTCTTGTTTGTTCATAGCTTTTGAATGAATGTTTGCCAACTTTGGTCAAAATCACTAAATAGAAAAAATCTCCCATCTCAAGGCATACTTAGCGTAGTCACTATCATCCAAGCTCCCCCGCTGCAACTGAATCTATCTAGTTCCTTGCTTTAGAACAATCCCAAATCCAAAGTCTCTCCAAATCATCCCCCCCAGCCAGCTAGCAAACCAATCCAAAATCACACCCAAGCCTTTAGAGAGTTGTTGTCATTCTGCTAGAATTTGCTATCAAATCAATTTGATCAATCCACCAGCCTCACCAAGGTTATCCCTTTGACAAAGCTTTGTCTAGGGTAATATAGCTTTGTCACTTGTTATCCCTTATCACCTTGAGCTAAAGGTTGGGATCCACAAGTGATCAATCTCGTGTCATGCCCATAGGATCATTAGTCTATCCTTAAGTTGACACAATCTTCACCAATCCAGCGCATAGGAAAGAAAAACTCTCACTTTTTGATAGCATGCCCTTGAAGTCTTCCATCCACAGGAAAGCCAAAAATCTCCAGCCAATCCTCCTTAGGTCTGTCATATAGCTTTGACTCTCCCTAGGAAATCCTTCATCATCCAATCCAAAATCTACGCTTAATCCAAATCCAACCATGAGCTTCCATGTTTATCCATATGCAAGACCCCTTCCCCATCTGACTCATCATCAAAACATGAAATCCCAAACCTATCATGATGTGTTCAGTCATATTTTCCTTGCTCCTGCCACCTCCTATTCCAATGATGATGAAAATATTGTTGACTATGACGGGTATATTGAAAGCCTTAGAAACATTCCCCCAAGCATCCCACAAAATCCATGCATTCTTCCAAACTATCTAGTCATTCCATCTGATATCCCAGCTTCTCCTCCATCACCCAATCAACCAAGCTTCCAATCTTCCACTCCCATCACACTAGCTATTCCTATCAATCCACCTCCACCTCTGACACACGAGTCTCCAAGGACCCTCCTAGAGGAAATACAGGAAAATTCGCCTCCAGCAGTCGATAAGCCATGTCATCTAATCCAACCATGTGAAGTAGTTAGTAATGAAGCTTCCCCATCTATAATATCACCTCCATCTCCCATATCTATCATCCCCATACCATCCATCAAATTTCTTAAAATCCTTCCACTTCCCGCAAGCATCTAAATCCCACCATCTATCAAAATCCTCCAAATCCTATCCACATCACCTCCAAGCATTTCCCAAATCTCCCATAATGACCCTTATGCATCCATCTTCTACTCACCCATCTCCACTACTGAATCTCCCATCTATCCATCCATTTCCTTTGAAGAGTCCATCCCTTCACCTCCTATCGCACCATCCACTCCAAACCAATCCTATCAAGATCTTGCCCAAAAGCATGTTGACATCCCCCAAAGCATAAACGAAGATATCATCGTACCATGTCTTCCATCCATAGGGTAGTCACTATCCCCTCCATCTCCAAAACCTCAAGCCATACCTCCTCTACTGCAGGATATCTTTTCATCCCATCAGCCTATCTCCAAACCCCCCATGCCAGCCTCCCATCCGTCCTCCTATCAGCCATCATTCAAATCCTATTCCCTCCATTTCTATGCAAGATCAGCAAAGGCACATATCGAGGCACATCATCCATCATCATCCCCCTACACGCTCTCCCATATCCTCTCCATCTTATAAAGCTTCTCCTAACCATCTTCCCAAAGCTTACCACAGCAATGTAAATGCCAACTTCAAAATGCATAAAGCTAAAAATCCACATCCTAGGCAATCATATGTCTATTCTAACAGAAATACTCCAAAAAGGAAAAATCTAATCAAAGAATGCAAAATAATGGAAAAGCCTATGAAAAGAAAATTCAAAACCATGTGGATCCCAAAGAAAAAAGTTGAAACCCAATGCATAATTGCATCCACCATTGCTAATCCTCCATCCAGTGACTCATGTCCCCCATCTCCTAACTCCATCTTGGGTGCCTATATCCCCAAGCACGCTTCCAAAAATCCTCCATCACGCCCGCATCTACCATCTATCCCTCATATGCTTCTTTCACACCCATCCCAACATGTGCCAATGTTGCTCTTGCAAGCATCCCCATCTCATGCTCCTTTCCAACCTTTTCATCCCTCCATCTCCTACCACCAATCCCATCTAATCCAATCTATTGCATAAATCACACATCCAGTGTACCAATAGCTAGCAACAAAATTGAACATTCCAACAACCAATGAAAAATCCCAAAATAGCCAAAATAGCTGAAGAAAGCCAAAATCATTCCAGCTAAGTCCAAAGTAAAAAAGTCAAAAAAAATGAAGAAAAATAAAGCGTCCACTAGTGAAAACTTGGCAATTCAAGCGCCTTGGACAAGTACCATGATGAAAACTTGGCAAACAAGCGTCATGCATAATCCAACCATCCCCATCTTAGCCTATCATCCTCATGTTTTTGGTCACATCTTGCCATCCAGCTCCATCTTCCAATTTATCCACCTATCTTTCATCCTCCAACTTTTATCTATCGCTATCTACTTATCTTTTGCAACCTCACCCCATCATCCCAGTTATCATCCATCTCCCTAGCGCCTTAAGCTTTTCCATCCTAGCTTCAATCCTATCACATCCATCGTAAGACCTCCTTTCACATGTCATCTTCTGACTGGGGGCACTATATTCCTTGGAGATCTTGTCTTGTCCATCCTCCCTTGTCATTGGTATCTCGCTCTAGGCTATCCTCATGCAAATCCAATGTCATCCTCTCATTAGCCATTCACTCTAGCGCCATCTATCAGCTCAGCTACCACCAACCCTAGCATTGTCCCCATCCTTGGTCGTAGATCTATCATCATCATTGGATGCATCCTTGCACATCCATATCTTACGCTATCAACTCATCCTTAGCTTCTGCATCTTGCACCAACTTGAGCCATCTTGCTATCTTATCATCTAGAGCTCCTGTCCAGCTTGTAAATAATCTTGTATCCTAGCTTGTATCCTATCACATGCACATAAAGAATCCCATTTTCCTTAAACTTTTCACAAACCATCTACCTATATACCTATCAACTATTGTAGACATCCCACCCTTCACAAAAATTTCCATCTCACAAAACCCAAACATGAACAACCTTGTAAATTTGTAACATATCTTGGTCTGTTAGCTTGTACATCCTCTTTAGCTTAGTACCATTGTATCTATCTAGCTTCTGTGTTAGTTCCTCCTTGATCAGCATCTTGCACACATTGCACAACCCTTGGTTAGCTATTCTAATGCATCCTTTAACTATATCTCCTATCACCAAAGTGTTATCCTTCTTAATTTAGCTTTCCAGATGCATCACTCATCCAGATCCATCGGCTTAGGTGCTCTCCAATAGATCCTTGTAGGATATAGCTTTCCTCATGTCTAATCTTGGTCTGTTAGTACCTTGTCCTACCCATCTCATTGGCAAACAGTTCTCTTTTGGATTTTCACTTTCTTTCTATTTGGAATCTTCCCTTTTGGGTCTTGAAGTATCTTTTCCAAGCAATCCTTTTGTTCCCTCCTCAAGGTTTCCACGATCTTCCATATCATGGTATACTATGAATGGGGCACTCTGAGCATACAGTTTTGATCAGGTCTTTCGTTTGTTTCCTTTTTGCTTGTGGGTTACCCAATGTCAGTTCCACACTGTTTCCTCTAGGTTTCATGTGTGATGTTGGGGCAATCCTTGTGTGTTTGTTTTGAGTCAGTTTGTTAGTCCTTTGGTGACACGGCCTTGATGTTCTTGGTAACCTTGCCAATTAACCAACAGTCCTATAGAAAATCTAGTGCTCAACTACATGGTGGTACTTCTCTTTGAAGTATCCCCCCAACTCAAAAAGCTTCAATGGTTTTCCTTCATCTCCATTATCCCCCATCCATATCCAGCATCTGTCTCTCCTACCCCAGCTTATGCATCAGTATCTCTTTGAATCACTCCTCACCTTTAGATTTAGGGATCCATAATTCTAGTCTTAGGGATCCACCAATCCAAATCAATCCACCAAGCCTCATCTTTCGAGATTCACAATCCTCGTCGTAGGGATCTCCAAAACCCATCTTTTGCCAATATGACTCTTGGAAATCCTATTGCATCAGCTTTTTAATCCCCTCATCCATCTCCCCATCCTGGATTCCTTTTATAGTGCTCTGCTCCTTCATCCTTTGCAATCCCTGAGATCTTAAGCTTGCTTCCTCTTGTGCCTCTGATTCTCCCTTTATCATTCTCTTGTAGTGAGAGTTTGAGCTAACTAAACCTCTTCTCTTAAGCCAATCTGAGTCTTCTTGCTCGTCTATGATTCTTGTAAATTTCAAGAAGTTGTCGAGCCTCGCTTTCTCTCCCAGCCGCCTTCTTGAGGGGGCATCTTGCAGTCCTTTCTCTCATCTTCTGCTCTAGCCTTCGGCATCTTATTTTCTTATCTTTGATGCCATGCCACTTGTGGCATCACATCAAAGAGGGGGAAAATGTAGACACCTGAAAACCTTTAGAAAATAAAGTATTTTTATTTTCTAAAAAATTCTTGATGACATCATCATTTATTAATTAATTATTTATTTAATTTATTTATTTATTTTTATGCCATTAAATCCCTTTATCTTAATTAAAAATATTTAATTAAGGAATCCCTCCCAAAAATGTTTAAATCTTATTTAAACATTATTTCCTTATTTATTAATTATTTAATTAATAAATTGACCAAAAAACCCAAAATAAATTTAAAAAATTATTTTTTACCCAAAACTTGGCCAATTTCCTTAAGACCACTAACCTCTTCCAAAATCTTCTAATCCTTCTTTAATTTTGATTAAAGGCTAATCCCATCATTTCCTACCCCTAATCCCAACTCAAAATATTTAATTAAGATTAAATATTAATCCTCATGTTTATTAAAAAAGTTTTAATAAATATCTCCTCAACCCAAACCCTTGAAATAAATAAAACTTTATTTATTTCCTAAAAATCTAATTTATCCTCATCTTAAGAAGTTCTAGACTCTTCTAGAAAGTCTTCATCCTCATCCTAGGAAATTCTAGACTATTCTAGAAAGTCTTTATCCTCATCCAAAGTCTAGACTCTTCTAGAAGATGTCTTTAAACCTAATCCTAATCCCCTCCTAACCTTGTTACATTCTCTAAACATGGGTTAAGACTTACTAACCCAAGCCAAAGTTAACAAATATCTCCTCCTTCACCCACCCTCATTAAATGCCATCCACTTGCCTATCCCTAAGCTAATCCTAAACCATCCTAATCCATCCTCCAATCATTTGCACAAGCCTAAGCAAGCTTAAAACCTTCCTAATCAAGCCCAAGTCAAAATTCCTCTCATCTCCCTCAAAATATCCCAACCATAAAATTTTATGAAGCCCACTAGGTCATAAATGACTCTTCCAAGCCCTTTTATTGCTCTTACAAGCCATTATGAGGGTTTTATGAAGATTTTATCCCTTGAGCCTCCTTTGTTGACTCATCCTTCCCCTTTCCTCCATCCTCTCACCCTGTGACATGTGTCACTCCCTGATTGGCTGTAAGAAAGCACAATCCATGTGCTCTCCTCTCATGCAATCTAAGCCCTCCATGAGCTTTTCCCCATCCTTGCATCTTAGCCCTCAAACCCTCAAGCCTCTTTCCTATAAATTGGATCCTTCCCCTTTGCAAAATAACACAATCCATGAAGTAAAGTCATAATGACATTTTAAGAAGCCATTTTACATCAAAACCATACACTCACACCCAAATTCCAACTCCATTTGAAGCCCTTTTTGAAGCATAAGCTTGAGCATACATCCTATCTATTTAGACAAAGCCACTCAACAAGAGAGCTTCTCATTGAGAGAGCCCATTAATGGCTCATATTTTCAATTGAGAGCTCATCTTAGTCTATCTTGAAGTTTATGAATTTTGTTTAGTTTGTAGAAGCTTTATTTAAATTTGGTTTCTATTAGCATACTAACATTGCTCATATACAGTGGTCACAAGTTCATCATTATAGCAACTGAGTATTTCATCAAATGGGTTGAGGTTGTGCCACTATCTACTACTATTGGAGAGCATGTTGCCCCATTTATACTAAACTACATCATTTTTCATTATGGTATCCCTTCCTCCATTGTTACTAATAATGGAGGAAAATTCAAAAATCAAGACCTCAAATAGCTATGTAAGAAATTTTGTATTAAACAAAATTGGTCCTTTATCTACTATCCTCAAGGGAATAGCCAAGATGAAGCCTCCTACAAAACATTGATAAAAATCTTACATTTCACAATTCACAAGACTTGGAAAGATTGGCTCCTATAGATAAATCCAGCACTTTAGGCCTATAGAACTATCATTTGTACTCCTACTAGGGCCATTCCCTTTTCTCTAGTCTATGGCTCTAAGGTCATCTTCCCATTAGAAGTTGAGATCCCCTCCTTGCAAGTCTCCTTACATGGGTTGATAACTAATGAAGACCATAGAGCTATATGAGTATAGGAATTAGAAACTCTTGATGAATGTCATAAGGCTAATTTTTATCAAATAACGGCTTATCAAAAGTGCATGTCTACTCAATGTAACAAGAAAGTTCACCCATGTGAGTGTCAAGTTAGTGAATTTGTGCCTAGAGAGAATCCCAAAATCAACAACATAGAGAGTAGAATGGAAAGTTTGAATCTAACTAGTTAGGCCTATACATTATCCCAACAGTATTTGGGTCTGGTGCTTATTAGCTATCTACTCTTGAAGTTGGAGAACTTGCAAAGCCTATCAATGTTCTAAATTTTAAGTTCTATGCTTAGAGGCTCATTGCTCAACTATCTTATACATATCTATGATCTCGAAAAAAAATCTTGAAAATTACAAAATGTCCTAAAAAATGATCATCTTAGTGAAAACCTAGCAATAGGAACTTTGATACATCACCAAAAAAATCCAAAAATCCAAAAATCCAAAAAAAAAATGAAAAAGTCCTAAAAAAATATATCAAGTGGTGAAAACCTAGAAACTTGCACTGCTTGAGACCCTTGCACCTATGTCTATCAATCTCACTCACCAATTTCACTACACATTTCCTAGCTTGGGATTATTTC